>JAOWBW010001642.1:0-235748 GCA_026119855.1 Campanula takesimana
TGAGAAACCAAAAGAAATCTGCACTTATCTGAATTCAGGTCACGGCACCAGCCGCCCGCCTGGTAGGCACCGAGCGCCCGCTTCCCTCCCCTCCAGACCCAATTCTTCTGTTCTAACCCAAGCGCCGGCCTGGTAGGTACCAGGCGCCCGGCTTGCTTCCTGTGCAGATTCCTACTCCGTTTTGATCTCCCCCAATCCCCGTATGGTTGAACTCCTTTTTTCTCCTTGTCCCCTTTTGGTTTTAGGACTCCACTCCCAACAATCTCCCACCTGGAGACTAAAACCATAAGCAAAGACCGATCATCACTCCCCCACGAAATGAACCTCATTTGAACACATATTTACTCCATATTGACTTGGCGTTACCTTGCCTCCCCGCTTAAGTGCTAAGGCGAGTTGAAACCAAGCGACGTTTCAACCCCTCCATGTTATTAGATAGTTCTTACCTCTCCAAATCAGCTTCTACCTTGATTTCTCCCCGCAAGTCTAACTTCGCCTTCTCCCTCCAGACCCACCTTCCTCGCAATGCTTCCCCTTGAAACTTGGACATACCTTGGTTCTTGCATCGTCTTCTCTTGTCTGAACACGCTCTCTGTTAGGGCACTCGGACTTCCACCGCGTTGATCAACTTTGTGTCACTCTCCCCCCTAACACACCGTTTCTTGGTGTCTCCCCTTTGTACACCAATAGGCCGGTCCTTTAGCCTCTTGCTCCCACCTGAGCGAATATCAACGTTATAGGTAGAGTAAACATCTTCTTCTTCACTCCATAAGCGATCACCTAGATCCTCTTGTGACTTCCCAAGAACCATTAATGAAGGTCACACCATACCCTTCATCATCAGTTGTCCAACAAAAATCACCTCCTCCTCAATCTGGAACATGCATTACATCGTGTATTGTAAAACAGCCCCATTAGGTGTCTTCATCATCACATCCTCCTTACCTTCGATCTTCAACGTTGATCATCACCAAAGATAAACAACCAAAATCACCCGGGTGTATATTGCTTCATTGATTCTGCATCCCCACTAGCATGACAAGAAGCTCCAGAATCCAACACCCAATCTTCGCCAGACTGCTCCTCTCTAGGATTAATACATCTTCGTCATCCACCATGTGTGTATCACCATCTTCCTTATCCAGACAGTCATAACTAATATGACCTTTCACGCCACAATTGTAGCACTGACCGATTTATTTTTCCCCCTTTTTCGGTCCTCCCCTTCCCCGAGCTTTCCTCCACCTAAATGCAGCCCCATCTGCGGAAGATTCTCCCATTTTGTCTTTCCTCTCAACTCCTCTTGAAGATGAGATGTCGCACCCCGAAGACCCGTGGTCCTACTTGAACCCACGCCCGGGACATGCTCGGACGACGAACTTAATACCTAAAACCTGATAAAATATAAAAGCTTTACTACACCCTTAAAAGTAACAGTACACTGATTGCAAACCAAACTCCTCAGTTACAAACTAAATATAACTCTAGATACAGAGTCTCAAAAACTTACACACTCCACTTACAATATTTACAATCACTAAGAGTGTACCAAAATATAGTGATACTACCATAAGGTCTCGGGTACTACCCCATTGGTTATACATTTACATAATGCAAACCCGCACAAAACCTGCCCAAAATAACTTACCAAACTCGCCGTCCTCTCTGTGCTCAATGTGACCTAGCCCCTGGCTCGCCTTGATCTAAGGAAAACAAATAAACAAGGAACGGGGTGAGATAAATCTCAGTAAGTTACTAATGCAACTACATGACATGCTATCATGTACATAATCATATCAAATGAGAATTCTTAACACAATCATATAACATATAACCTGAGCGGCTAAGCCAACTCATAACACAGCACATAAGGCTGAAAGAAACACATTATAAAGGATACTGAGCCAAAGTTCAACCCAAAAAGGATATAATAATCTGAACAACATCAACAGAGCAGCATCAACATCTGAAGCAGGGTTCCGGAACCAAACAACAACAGTAACAATAGGGGGAAAATGACATAAAGTCATAACCCAAACGTGTAGCTAAAACTCACTCAATGGGAGTTAGCTAAAATCCAACTATGGCCAAGTAGAAGGGTAAACTGGGAAACCAGTGGGAACATTATAATGAACTTGGCTCGGGAGCCATTATAATCTCCTACCACGGCTTGACACAACCATTTAGTACCAGCTGGACTTTTAAAAGAAAGCACATTAATAAATACTTGCTTAAACAACCAGTATATGATTCCAAAGTAGGGAACCATACCAAACACATAATAATAGATGATAAACATGAGTTACTCATAAAGAGCACAACGACGTTGAACATTTAAAACATTCCCTAATAGTTTTGAGCTCCATAACGCCTACCTAGGTACCCTAGAGTAGGACCCAAAGCCTAGACAAGGATTAAACCCTAAATCAATTGAATTGGAACAGTTTAGTTCCTACAGCCAGAATGTGCGGCCGCCCACACCAAACTGTGCGGTCACCCACTTCAACTCTCCCAAGCCCTAAAACCTTCCAGATAGAATGGGCGGTCGCCTGCCCCATTTGGGCCGCCGCCCAAACCCCATGAAGCTGACGAATTCCATTCTTTTCCTCTAAAACTAATTCACCGTCTCAAAAGTACTATCACAACTTCTTATCTTATGTATATAAACCAATGAAATGATTTCAACAGTAAGAATACCCACAAAATAGCCAAATTAGCAAGTAGCTCTAATACTAACCACAAAGCAACAATTACCAAAAGAAATATCACATATAAAATGTATGAGCATTTTTTTATACAAAAAGGGGAGTAGTAACTTACCTACTACGGGGAAAGTATTGACGAAAATATATTCTATTCGGTTAGAAATGATCTACTCGACGCCCTGAACATTTTGGTGAAGTCAGATTTTAGAACGGAGGAATAATTGAAAGTAAGAAAATCAAATTAAGAAGGAACCTTACCTTCTTCACCAACAGAGAGAGAAATTGGGAAAGTTTGATGTGTGTGTGTGTGTGTGTACGCAGAGAGGGAGAGGATAAGAAGAAACCAATAAGTTATACTTTTGGTCATCCACTTAGGCCTTCCAAGATTAAATATGAACATCTAAACCCCTGAACAATAATTTTCACCAAGACCCCTAAGGTTTCAACTTGTTCAATTAACTTCCTTAGCTTAACCAATCACATAAATCATTTAAATTAAATGAATTAATGTAGAATAAAGCACAAAGTAATGCAATGCATGAAAGGATTTGCAACACACTCCACACACACATACCCAACCTATGACCCAAAGTTGTGTCGGGTTTTGGGGTCGTTACAGTCACTCCCCCTAAAAAAAAATTCGTCCCGAATTTTAAAGTTACTAACCAAGATGATCAAACAACCACGGATACTTTCGTACCATTTCTTCCCGAAGTTCCCAAGTCGACTCTTCAACGTTATGGTTTCTCCATACCACTCTAACAAGTGGAATACTTTTGTTCTCAACTCTTGGACTTTGGTATCGATCACTTGAATTGGTTGCTCCACATAAGACATATCCGGCTCAATATCTTCCGGTATTTCTGATAACACATGGGATGGATCATATAAATATTTACGAAGCGTTGAGACATGAAACACATTATGCATCTTGCCTAGAGAAGGTGGTAACGCAAGACGGTAAGCAAGATTTCCAATTCTTCCAAAATCTCAAAAGGTCCAATATACCTTGAGCAAGTTTACCCTTTTTACCGTATCTTCGAATTCCCACTTTTGGCGAAACTCTCAAAAACACAAAGTCTCCCGCCTGGAACTTAAGATCT
The DNA here is from genome assembly GCA_026119855.1 of Campanula takesimana. NCBI lineage: Eukaryota > Viridiplantae > Streptophyta > Magnoliopsida > Asterales > Campanulaceae > Campanula > Campanula takesimana. The sequence continues at coordinate 3,809 of JAOWBW010001642.1, forward strand.
CATCTTCGGTGATCGGCATAGCTCTTTTGTCTACTTTGAGCAGTATTCAATTGATCCCGAATAATCTTGGCTTTTTCAACTGAATCCTGAACCATGTCAATACCCCAAAGTTTGCCTTCCCTGACTTCATCCCAACAAATAGGAGACCTACACTTCCTCCCGTACAAAGCTTCATAAGGAGCCATCTTAATACACGACTGATAACTGTTGTTGTAAGCAAACTTAACTAGTGGTAAATGAACATCCTAAGAATCTGAGAAGTCAACTGAACAAGCCCGTAACATATCTTAAAGAATTTGAATCGTTCTTTCGGATTGGCCATCAGTTTGGGGATGAAATGTCGTGCTAAATCTCAAATCTGTACCTAACGCCTTTTGTAATGCCTGCCAAAATCGAGAAGTAAACCTGGGATCACGGTCTAACACAATACTAACAGGAACCCCATGCAACAATCTCATGAATATACGAAGTCGCAAGCTTCTCCATCGAATAGCCAATATCAATAGGTAAAAAGTGAGAAGACTTTGTCAATCTATCCACGATTACCCAAACTTCATCATGTTTTCTACGAGTACGAGGCAACCCTGTTATAAAAACCATCGTAACATGCTCCCATTTTCACTCCGGTATCTCTAAAGGTTGAAGTAAACCTGCGGGTCTCTGATGTTCGGCTTTAACTTGTTGACAAGTCAGACACTTTGATACATAATTTGCTATTTCCCGCTTCATGTTGTTCCACCAAAAATGCTGCTTCAAATTCTGATACATCTTCGTACTCCCAGGATGAATGGTATATCTAGACTTGTGGCCCTCATCAAGAACTTGGCATTTAATCCCATCAATGTTAGGTACACATAATCGACCTCTATAAGTCAATACACCTTCAGAATCAAGCAGGAAATCCTCAAACTTTCCATCTGTAATTTTATCTAATATCTTCTTTAACTCCAGATCATCCTTCTGAGCATCCTTTATCTGTTGAATTAAGGTTGGCAATACCTTAATATACACAAATATAACTCCATGTCTCGACTCATGTGGACCCCAATCTCGTGCATCCTCTAACATCTTCCATTCTCGAACCATCATTGAAGCTACATATGATCTCCGGCTAATAGCATCAGCAACCACGTTTGCCTTGCCTGGATGATATGAAATGGTACAATCATAATCGTTCAGAAGCTCCATCCATCTACGTTGTCGGTTATTCAATTCCTTCTGGGAGAAAAGATATTTCAAACTCTTGTGATCTGTGAAAATTTCAAACTTTGCTCCATAAAGATTGTGCTTCCATTTATGTAACGCAAAAACAATCCCACCAAGTTCTATATCATGAGTCGGATAATTCTGTTCATAAGGAGTTAATTTCCTCGAAGCATATGCAATTACCTTCCCATTTTCCATCAAGACACACCCCAAACCTTCCTTTGAAGCATCACTGTAAATAACCAAGTCGTCATTCCCATTAGGCAACGCAAGAATAGGGGCAGTGGTCTGTTAGGTTTTGATGCATCATGCGCAGCGGAATAAACAGATAAAATCAAACACCCAAGAGCCCAGATCCGTGCATGTTGATTAAATTAAATACAAGATGAAAGAAACATACCCTTGAAGATCGAATCCATGAACACGGACTTTGAGGTGCTAAAGGAAACACCCTCTATCGGTATCCACACATCGAACGGACTCAAGAACGCTTCTTGATTTGACTGCTAGATCCTTAGGCTTGAAAAACATGATTGAAGAACCATTCTTCAATCTCCTTTTGATTATTATGGTTTGATGATGAGCAAAAATCAAACCCTAATAACCTTAGTATAATATGTGTTTTTCTCTCTCCAAGAAACTCTTGTTGATATCCAAAATCAATGTCTAAGGCTTAGTTTCCGGCTGAAGAGAACACAGAATATAAACTGGGAGAAACCTAATTCAATTAGGTTAAAGGATTCCTTTCCTAGAAAGAAATCTGACAAAAACTCGTCAGCGGACAAACTATCCGTACGGCTAGTCCAAACCATCAGTACAGCTGGTTTTTCCACTTCCCAGTTTTTCTCGTTTTTCGTGCCAAGCAAGATCCGTTCTGCGTGTGTGACCCAATAGGATTATACTATGTTGGCAACGAGTCCGAAGACCTCGTAAATCATAAGCAGACTCTAGCAAGCCATTATGACTACCCAATTAGTATAACTTTGAAAGCCCAAAGTAACCTTATAGAACATATCACAATCCCTTTGTCACACGATATCATATTGGACATAAGTCATGGTCCACGTCAACTTATGTTGTCCAATGCTTTCTCGATCTCGAGTAGATTGATATGAGCAAATAACATTGAATGCTTCAATTCATTTGGGTACGGCCATACACTATTATCAATCTCACTCATCGAGTGGCCAAGCAGATATCTTTCTTGAGAGAGGGACAAATCCCATCTTGACTTATCATTCTTTCCTACAAGAATCCGATTATGCCAATCGTAGCCTTTATAACTTCCCGGTTAGGGGTAGCGTTTGAGTACGTCAAACATAATGTTCATCATGTGAAGACTATGATAATCTCAGGTCTAAGGATAAATGATATAACTATTATGACATTTAATTATGACATTTGACCATGACATAAATCTCATAACGGGTCTATCCAGTACTTGTTCTCCAACATGTACCCACAAGTTTAATCCGCATCCTATGCGCTATAATCATCATATGATTATCCATCAAACTCATGCTAGCCCTTCATAAGTGCTAGGGACAATGATTATTATAATAAACATGCAAAAGATATAATAATCAGGTTTGTTATCTCTATAACAATGAAGCTATGATATAACGCATAGGCCTTTCTCAAGGGCCTAGGCCTAGGGCATAATATCCAACAATCTCCCACTTGCACTAGGCCCAATCAACGCGTATCCAATACTGTTAGTACCCGACCTGAAAATGAGTTTATTAGGACTTTCCCAAATATACAAGGACTTTATAGGAATTAGAAACCTTACAAAGACTTGTCCCGGATTCCCAAAATATCTCATTTATGACGAAATCTATCAAAATAGGTAACAAATGGTTTCCTTAAAACCATGCAGAAACCCTAGCTTAAGAATCAAGTCAGCCGGCAGCCTTGGCCACGCGGCCAACATTGCTCCGCGTTGATCTTGGCCACGCGGCCACTCTTGTCACCGGCTTCAACAATGGCCAGGCGGCCAACCTTGCGCTGGATGATCTGGACCATCAGATCCTCCCATCAGTTTACTATATAAACCACTCCATTCCATTGTTTTTTTTGGGGGGGGGAGACTTTGAGAGCTCTAAGTACGAATTTTGGAGTTCTTAAACACTATTTTTCTCTCTAATTAACATTCAAACACTCAAGAAGATCCGAGGTTTATTTCTTGCCAACATAGGTAAGTTTTCTAAACTTTTCTTCATGTTCTTGCATTATTCTTAATGTAGATCTTTTATATTCATGTTCTTGCATGTTTATTCATAGTTTCTTCGTATGCTTTGCATGTTTATTCATATGTTCATAATATGTTCTTCGCGTGTTCTTCGTGTTCATAGATTAAAACCTTATTTATGCTATATTTAGGGTTGCGATCTTCATAATTACATGTTATTTCATAGCCGATGATGATCTAGGGTTCATCAACCCAAGGATGATCTAGGAACTACTTCTAAACCCTAAACTTTAGGTAATTCCCCCCTCATTATGCATGATCCTGATTCTTCTGCCTATTCTAATTCTCTGCGAACTACGCTGACCTGAGCTTCTCACATTGAGAGGAACGTAGGCAATCTTCGGATCCGGTCTAAATCACTAACACACTACTAACACGCTCATCATGATAGAAAGACCGATCAATTCGGGCAATAGGAGTGATAACGTCCAATATTCTTCTCTTGTTGTAATTTGACCCCCGAACCCATTAAACATGCTTTTTTCAATGTTTTGGCTTTAATTAAAACGGCGTGGCGACTCTCATAATTTTAATGTCGTTAAGAATATTCCCTTTGTAAATAAAAATAATCACAAGATACTTCCCATGCGTCGCTTCATCGGAAAGGGGTATTCACAGTGGCGACTCCGCTGGGGACTGCTTTGAAACTTTTTCAAACTTAGTGGGTCTAACTTTCGTCACATCATGATGCTTGCCATGTTTAGACATGCACACACCTGCCATGTTAAACATGCACACACTTGCCATGTTTAAACATGCACACACCTGCCATGTTTACACATGCACACACCTGCCATGTTTACACATGCACACACCTTCCATGTTTCTCCATGCACATACTTGCCATGTTTATACATGCACACACTTGCCATGTTTACACATGCACACACCTGCCATGTTAAACATGCACACACTTGCCATGTTTATACATGCACACACCTGCCATGTTTACACATGCACACACCTGCCATGTATACACATGCACCCTACACACACCTGTCATGTTTACACATGCACCCTACACACACTTGCCATGTTTACACATGCACACACTTACCATGTTTACACATGCACACACTTGCCATGTTTACACGTGCACCTCACACACACTTGCCATGTTTACACATGCACCTCACACACTTGCCATGTTTACACATGCACCCTACACACACTTTCCATGTCTACACATGTACATACTTGCCATGTTTATACATGCACCTCACTTACTTGCCATGTTTACACATGCACCCGTGCACCCCGTAATGTTAATACTTGTACTTTGTTGATACTTGTACTTTGTATATACCTTGTATCCTTGTACCTTTGTTATTTTCCCCTTAGTATTAGGGTCAAACAAAACTCTGCTATGCTCCCTTGTACATTATTTTCCTTCTCCTGCATTGCATTGCATAGCATCATTCAAACATTCAAAACTTCTCTCTTTTCTCCTTAAAAAGAATTAGTTTCTTGCCACACACTACCACTAGTCCGTGTCAGCACTGCACAGGTCCCTACTACCCGGAGTATTCGATGTGCAGGAATTTGTGCGCTACTGCCTCACATTTTTCGAGTCACTCGTCTACTCCACTCACCGTGTACGTTCCGCGAGCGGTGGGAACCTTTAACCTAACCCGTGTCAACCCACACATAGAGATTAGGACACTCCTCGGACCACCCATTTAGGATGTAAATAAATGCAAAACTTTTCGCAAAATAAAATGTGCATTGCATCTAGGCGACCTCTAAGGTCCATCGCTCATCCGTTGGGCCATCATTGCGATCCATTTGGGTCTACCCTTCACCTTCGACCGCCTAGGTCAACCTTCTCAACCTTTGACCGCCTAGGTCAACCTTCTTAACCTTTGACCCCCTAGGTCAACCCTTACCAACTTTTGACCTCCTAGGTCAACCTTATCCGCCTCCGACCTCTTAGGTCAACCCTTGACCTCCTAGGTCAACCTTATCTACCTTTGACCTCCTAGGTCAACCTTTAACCGCCTAGGTCAACCTTACCACCCTTTGACCTCTTAGGCCAATCTTTGACCCCCTAGGTCAATCTTATCCGTTTAAGTCAACCTTTGACCCCCTAGGTCAACCTTACCAACCTTTGACCTCTTAGGTCTACCCTTGACCCCCTAGGTCAACTTTATCAACCTCCGACCTCTTAGGTCAACCCTTGACCTCCTAGGTCAACCTTATCACCTTCGACCTCTTAGGTCACCCCTCGACCTCTTAGGTCAACCTTTGACCCCTTAGGTCAACCTCATCCGCCTTTGACCTCTTAGGTCAACCTTTGACCCCATAGGTCATTCTCATATGCCTTTGACCCCATAGGTCAAACCTTGGACCCCTTAGGTCAACTTTATCACCCCTCGATCTCTTAGGTCAACCTTTGACCACTTAGGTCAACCTTATCCGTTTTCGACCTCTTAGGTCAATCTTTGATTCCATAGGAGAACCCAATTACCTTTGGTCCTAACCCCCTTAGGTCGAGCCGTCATCTTGACCCACCTAGGTCATTATTTGACCCACCGTCGTCCAGACCAACCTAGGTCAACCCGTTTAGGTCCAACTTGTCCGTCTTAGGTTAAAGTTACCCCTTCACCTTCGACCCGTCAAGGTCAACCCGTGACCCGCTTAGGTCGACTTACCTATCTTGGATCCATCTAGGTCAATCTCCAACCTTCCTTAGTCCACCAACCCGAATAGGTCAACCTTTGACCCGCTTAGGTCAAACCATACCTATCCCGTTTAGATCATCCCATAGGCAACCCGTTACAACCCGCTATCTTGATCCATTCACCATACAGGTCAATCCAACCTTTTCTCAATTAGGTCGACCTATCCTACACCCATCTAGGTCAAACCACCATTATTGTCGCATTCTAGTCTCAAACCTTAGGTCAAATTTAGGTCAAACCTTAGGTCAAACCATACCCGACTCAATCAAAACCAACTCCTATAGGTCTTCCTCACCCATGCTTGACCAAGGACCGAGTCATCTCCCTCTTTTTGACCCCTATGGTCATCTCTCACCTCTTTTTAAAGTCTAACTTGATTCGAACTATGGCGACCTGAGCCTCTTATTGTGTGGGACCTCTCCCCCATGATAAGGGGAACGTAGGCAACTTCGGCCCGGTCAAACTTTCAATTTTTTACCAAAATGCATTTCAAAAATGTGGAGACCGACTCTTTTCCAAAAAATGATTTTATAACGATGCCTTATCATTAAATACGAATCTAATTTAATTCAACTAAGAGGCTTAATTCTTTCATGAATAGAGTTCTGCATCATGTCGGCTGCAAAGAACATCGAAGTTGCAACTGAAGCTGCTACCCAAGATCCCGAGACAATCCTCTACACCGGTACTGCTCTCAGTAAACAAGCATCCCACTTCGAAGCCATCCTCGATGAACAAGCAATCCACTTTAAGGCCATTCTCAACGAGCAAGCAACATACTTTCAGAAGGAGATGCATAAGACCCTAAGAGATATCGAGAGGCGCCATTTGTCTGACATTCGTGGCGTTTATGATTACCTCAGTCGAGTTCCCCCTCTTGCTCAATGTCAACACCCGTACGCTCCTCAAATGTACGGGCCGCCACAGACTGTCCCCGTCGGGATGCCTCCTATGACTACTCATCAACAAGGGGTGCCGGTACCTAAATTACCCTCAAAGACAGTTCGTGAAAGGAAGGACGAGCGCGAATTCGACGACTTGGGCAAACTCTTCAAAAGTCTAGTTCAAGCCGGCAAGTTGTCTCCTTTGTTCAATTATGAACCAAGTAGGGTGAAGCAAGGCTTGGATCCCTCCAAACACTGCCAATACCACCAGTACATTGGACATGACACCGAAGATTGCCTCCAATTGAGGAGAAAGATTCAAAGCCTCATTAACAGCGGAGTCATCACCCGCCAACGGAATACATGGGCATGGGCAAAAGAGGAAATTGGGGCTACCTCCTTTAAATAAAAGAAAAGAAAAGGGTCATTCAGTCTTCGTAGGTTCTAGAGTGTCCTTAGTCAAAAGTCCACCTTGGACGATTTTTATTTCTTTAAGTAAAAGTCCACCCCGGATTAGTCATTTTTCTTTCAAATAATAAAAGAGTCTTTATTTCTTTTCTCTCTAGACTTGAGACATAATCTTGCATAAATCAATTCCATGAAAATTGTCTTATTCACCATTTTCGCTTGATTGCTATATCTTTATATGATGAATTAATCTTAATCTTACTCATTAATGGCGACTCATTAAAAGGTAAATGGACCCACAAACCATTCACATAATTAAGTAAACGATTAATCTTAAAATAACAAATGCTTCGATCAATTGGGATGAACGAATCACTTTCTCTTCTCTCTACATTCTACCCCCATACACTCTCTATATACACTTCCCCCTGTGTACACCCTCCATATACCTATCCATATAATACCCGCTATACACTCGCCCCGTGTACATTCTTCACGAACACTCTCTCCATACACCTTCTCCCATACACCTCCCGTCTCACCATTAAACCCCTTTTCCACACGGTCATGCAAAGAAATAGACTGCGGTTGCTCATCATCAGGCACCCATGCTGCCACGATTCAAGAGGGATGTTTCTCCCATTCATGAGTATTACATGCCAATACACTGAGGTTGTCTGTATTCCATCGCAAATGCCAAGTGCACGAAGTTGTTTATACCATTCATGGGTGCCACGTGACGATCCGATGGAGCTCCGTCGATGAAGGACAAGGGGCTAAGATGCCCGCCGCCAGCAAAAAGCCGCTTGAACTATAAGGAAGCTACTTCGCAATCAACAAATGCGAAAACGAACCAGGGGCTCGTCTTGCCCAATGTTTCATGTACAAATATAAAATGAAAGCTCGCTAGGTCGAACCCAAAAAGGCGACCCAGGCAAAAATTAGAGCATTGCACAAAAAGAAGCCCGCTAGGTTGAAAACCCGAAAGGGCGGCCTAGGCAAAAAAAAGGGTGTGCACAAAGAGATAAAATAAAAAAAATAAAGAAAAATAGAAGGGGCTATCACCATGGAAAAGTAAAAGTCCCATTTTCTTTTCACCTCAAATGTTCTATTTTCCTTTCTTTCCTTACAAAGTAGATAAACGGCAGCAACCCATGACAACTACGATGGAGCAATCCACTGCAACAACTACAAAGGAGTAATCTACCGCAATGAGCTACACAGAACAACTCACCTCAAATGAACCTCACACCCCTAAACTCAAAACCCAACTTCATCGTCAACCGGGCAACCACTCCAAGCCAAACATAACCTACCTTGGGTCAACTTTCTTTCTTTTCTTTCCTCCCACACATACCCACTGAAACCCGACACCATCGTCAAGCGGGTCATCCCCGAACTACGCGGACCTGAGCTCCTCACCTTGAGGAGAACGTAGGCAACCTCCCGGTTCGGTCCAAAATATACACAACCCACCTCGAGCCAATTTTCTTTCTCTTCTCTCTTCCCCCATATTTTTACTCCTGACTTCTTCACTCACAATTGATCAAAACATTTATTAATTTGAGGCTACTTGTTTACCAATTAACCATAACTCATTAACTAATCAACGAGGTCCATTCTCGAGCAATCAAATGAGAATCTTGAATAAAACAATTTTCAAATGTCTCGACAAGTCTTCCGTTCTACAATCAAGGAAAGAGCTAAACACTTACTTTCTGTCAAAGCAGGGGCTTCCTCCCTTTTGTACATATATACCCTCAGTTGCTCAAAGAGTCAAAATGTGAGTACTATCTCTCTCTCTCTCTCTTACTCTCCCCAAAATGCCCCCGCATGTTTTCAAACAATTCTTTTTTCCTTTTTGAGTCGACTGAATGATTTAAAAAAAAAAAAAAAAAAAAAAAAAAAAAAAATTGACGCAAAAGAGATGCCCGCTAGATTGAAAACCCGCAAGGGCGGTCTAGGCAGAAAAAATGGTGCGTCTTAAAAGAGGTAGGATACCCCGTTCTACGCAACTGGGGCTTCCCTAACAATAAAGGACCGACCATAAGGTTTCTCAAAGAATGCCGGGGCTTCATCAAGCACATACTTAGAAGAAGAGGACTCCTCATCATCAAGCTCGACGTAGGATTTCTCAAAGGAGGGAGGATACCCCGCTCTACGCAACTGGGGCTTCCCTAACAATAAAGGACCGACCATAAGGTTTCTCAAAGAATGCCGGGGCTTCATCAAGCACATACTTAGAAGAAGGGCATCCCTCATCATCAAGCTTGACGTAGAGTTTCTCAAAGGAGGGAGGGTACCCGCTCACCAAATTAGATAATCCCCAACGGAATGGGTCGACTATGTGGTTTCCCAGAGAATACCGAGGCGTCAACAAGGATACACTTAGAAGAAGGGCACCCCTCATCGTCAAACTCGGCACGCGACGACCTATTTGGATTGATTAGAATCATAATTAATTATAAGGCATCTGTATAAGATCATAACACTTTCATAAAGTTTTCTCCTCCCCAACACTTTGTTTATAAACCCGCACGCTCGGTCTCCACAAAATTCTAAAAACATCCTCGATCCATCTGAGACCCATCTTCGTGATTCTTGAGTTGACTCGGTCCTTCACCCTATTTCCTACACAATAGGATACCCTTAGGTCCCAACCTACCTGGTTCAAAACCTTAGGTCCCAAGCCTACCCGGTCAGTCTTGCCTAAGTTACACCATAAACTCTCTAGGTCCCGAGCCTACCCGATCAGTCTTACCTAGGTCCCAAACCTACCCGGTGAATCTTACCTACGTTACATCATAACCTCTTAGCTCGACCTTCCGCAAGTTCGTAGCATGACCCCTCCGGCCTCAAACCGGTTCTACCCAAAACTTCAGACCTTAAACCAGTTAACCAAAGCCAAATCCTTAGGGTGACCCATAGGTCCCGAACCTACTGGTCTCGAGTCTACCTGATCTCTTAGATCCCAAACCTACTAATATATATTCATCCTTACCTTGTCCAGACTATGTCTCCCCTATCCTCTTAGGTCCAACCTCTTAGGTCTACCCAGTCTAACCTATTGAACGATCCCTTAGATCCCAAGGCCGCCAAACACCTACCTTATAGGTCTCTAGCATATCCGATTCACACCTTAGGTCTCAACTCCTAAACCCTTTAGATCACAAAACTGTCTACCCTCTAGGTCTATAACCTTAGATGTCGACCCTTAGAACTCTTTAGCTCCCAAGCCTGCTTGGTCCAACCAAAACAATGCCATATACGCATACTGTCATACCCAAACCATGGCCCTGCCACTCTTAAAACTAGTGTCACTCCTTAGCTTCAAAAGACTTCCTAGTCTGACCTTCAACCACTTAGGTCTCTAACCTACTTAATCCGAGCCGAGTCTAAACCTCACCACCTACAAGGTCCACCCTTGAACTCCATAGATCTCAAACCTTTCTTCCCCATGAGTCCAAACCTCAAACGTGCTCGAATGCATAGGACCTCCCGCGTACCGTGATATGCCATAAAGATATCAAAACCCGTCCAATCAAAAATCATGCGCTTAACACCTTTAGTCCCATACCAAACCCACCTTCGCAATCGCCGAACGAGCTTGGTCACGCGAGACCAAAGCATACCCAATCCAACTTAAGGTACCTATTGTACTCAAGCAAAGTCTTGGACACTCAATCCCTTTACCTAAAGCGCCAACATGGTCATATATCCAAAACCATTTCCTGCACCTACGGTTCGCACCTAGCCTAAACTTTCAAACACTCTAGGATCCAAGCCCGACATGCGTATTAGGTACTAGGATCATCCAATCCCAATCCGTTGCACCTTGGCCGACCTCAAACCTGCTTGGTCCTAACCCATAACGCAGTTTCTCTAGGACAAAAGACTTACCCGCTTGAAAGCCTTATGTCCCAATGCTACCCTACCTAGCCTTCGATCTCCTAGATCTCACGCCTACCATTCCATTAGGCCCCGGTCTCCTTAACACATGTCTGAGTCTTACCCTAGCTAAACCCTAGCACTCTAGCCTAGGTCTAACCTATCGAGCATATCCAGCCATGAGGTATCAGCTCACCTGCCCCAAACCGCAACACTCTTAGACCTCAAACTTGCCCGGTCTAAACCAAGACAAACCTTCAAATGCTTTCGGTCTCCAAACCCTAGCCTTAAGCCTAAGTAGTCACATTCTCTCAACCCCATCCTCAAGCCTAGGTTGCTTCATCCTCTACAAACCCTAGCCTCAAGCCTAGATAGTCACCTTCTATTCAAAGCCTAGCCTTAAACCTAGGTAATCGTATTCCCTCTAAACCCTAGTCCCAAACCTAGGTAATCGCCTTCTCTCTAAACCCTAGCCTCAAGCCTAGGTAGTCACCTTCTATCCGAAGCCTAGCCTTAAACCTAGGTAATCACATTCTCTCAAACCCTAGCCCCAAGCCTAGGTAATTACATCCTTCCAAACCCTAGCCTAAAGCCTAGGAAGTTACATCCTTCTTAAACCCTAGCCTCGAGCCTAGGTAGCCACATCCTTCCAAACCCTAGCTTAGAGCCTAGGTATTTACACCCTTCCTAAACCCTAGCCTTGATCCTAGGTAGTCACGTATCCTCTCTAAACCCTAGCCTCAAGCCTAGGTAGTCATATCATTCTCTCTGAACCCTAGCCTCAAGCCTAGGTAATTACATCCTTTCAAACCCTAGCCTAAATCCTAGGAAGTTACATCCTTCTTAAACCCTAGCCTTGATCCTAGGTAGCTACACCCTTCCTAAACTCTAGCCTTGATCCTAGGTAGTCATATATCCTCTCTAAACCCTAGCCTTAAGCCTAGGAAACCACAACATTCCCTTTAACCCTAGCCCAAATTCTAGGGAATTTCCAAAGCCCCGTATGCAACATCATTTCCAAATTCCCGAAACCCTAGTCTCGAAACCTAGGAAATTTACAATCTTAATCCCCCGTTTTATTGAACCCTAGTCCAAAACCTAGGATATAATTCCCTGTCCAAAACTCAATCAACCCTAGCCTCAAGCCTAGGAAGCCGCATTCGCTCTAAACCCTAGCCTCAAGCCTAGGTAGTCGCATTCGCTCTAAACCCTAGCCTCAAGCTTAGGTAGTCGCACTCTTTCTAAACCCTATCCTCGAGCCTAGGTAGTCACATCCGCTCTAAACCCTAGCCTCGAGCCTAGGTAGTCGCATTCGCTCTAAACCCTAGCCTCAAGCCTAGGTAGTCGCACTCTTTCTAAACCCTAGCCGAAGGGCCTAGGAGACTATATCCTCACTAAACTCTATCATCGAGCCTAGGATTCAACATTCCCTTCAAACCCTAGTCCTAGACCTAGGAAATTCCTTCACCTTAGTCTCGAGCCTAGGAAGTCACAACCTTTCCAACTCCCAGCCTTATGTCTAAAAAGCCAACGTATTTGCAACCTCTGAGCCTACCACAACTCCAAGCCCTAGCCTCCTAGACCTAGGAAATTCCTAAACCCTAGTCCCAAACCTAGGAGAGTCATGGTCCTTAAACACCAGTTTCCAAACCTTTGTTCGAAACCCTAACATCTAGGAAGTTCCCAAACCTCAACCTTTCCAAGCCCTAGCACTAAGCCTAGGATAGAATACTCTCCTCATGCTTAAATGAACTCCAATCCCTAGCCCGTAAGCCTAGGAAACCCACATTATCTCCAAGACATAATCTAAAGCCCAAGAAGCCGTGACATCTTTGGCATCCATATCTCAAGATTAGGAGATCACCATCTTCCTTATTCCCTTTCCTTAAAAAGCCTTAGGTCCTACCTCTAGGCAACCAAAAAAAAATGTCCCTTACCTAACACCTTGGTCTCAATGGCTCGTAGCCTCATTCCCTCCTAAATTAGGATAAGCGGAACCCAGATCATGTTTCCCATATTAGCAACTCCCCGAGAGTCCATCTCCTTCGCGTCTCCCTAAAGGTCCTTTGCCCTTGTGACTCACCAAAGAGTCCCTTGTGACTCCTCGAGAGTCTATCACCTTTGTGACTCCCCGAGAGTCCGTCACCCTTGTGACTCCCCGAGAGTCTATCACCTTTGTGACTCCCCGAGAGTCCGTCACCTTTGGGACTCCCCGAGAGTCTATCTCCTTTGTGACTCCCTGAGAATTCATCCCGTTTGCGACTTCATAACAATCCATCATCTTTGCCTCCACATGCAAAATTTCAGTTTTACCCCTAGTACATTCCCCTTGGATTCATTTTAGGTGCCCTTAGCGCTGTTTTGACTGATATTCGATACCTTTGGGAACGGAAAGCCCCTTAAAATTTCCATTCTTCACCAAATATTTGCTTAGGATTCGTATGGTTGTAGAGACTTTGGCGCCTCTATGACATACGCATCCTAGATCGATCGTGATTGGCAGAAGCCTCGGCGTTTCTGTTTGCGAGAGATCCAGCATCTATTATTTTAGCATTTCTTAATATTTGCTTAAGATTCGTATAGTTGTAGAGACTTTGGCGCCTCTATGACATACGCATCCTAAATTTGCGAGAGATCCAGCATCTATTATTTTAGCATTTCCTAATATTTGCTTAGGATTCGTATAGTTGTAGAGACTTTGGCACCTCTATGACATACGCATTCTAGATCGATCGTGATTGGCAGAAGCCTCGGCGTTTCTGTTTGCGAGAGATCCAGCATCTATTATTTTAGCATTTCCTAATATTTGCTTAAGATTCGTATAGTTGTAGAGACTTCGGCGCCTCTATGACATACGCATCCTAGATCGATCGTGATTGGCAGAAGCCTCGGCGTTTCTGTTTGCGAGAGATCCAGCATCTATTATTTTAGCACTTCCTAATATTTGCTTAGGATTCGTATGGTTGTAGAGACTTCGGCGCCTCTATGACATACGCATCCTAGATCGATCGCGATGGGCAGAAGCCTCGGCGTTTCTGTTTGCGAGAGATCCAGCATCTATTATTTTAGCACTTCCTAATATTTGCTTAGGATTCGTATGGTTGTAGAGACTTCGGCGCCTCTATGACATACGCATCCTAGATCGATCGCGATGGGCAGAAGCCTCGGTGTTTCTGTTTGCGAGCGATCCAGCATTTATTTTAGGATTCGTATGATTGTAGAGACTTCGGCGCCTCTATGACATACGCATCCTAGATCGATCGCGATGGGCAGAAGCCTCGGCGTTTCTGTTTGCGAGCGATCCAGCATCTATTTTAGGATTCGTATGATTGTAGAGACTTCGGCGCCTCTATGACATACGCATCCTAGATCGATCGCGATGGGCAGAACCCTCGGCGTTTCTGTTTGCGAGCGATCCAGCATCTATTTTAGGATTCGTATGATTGTAGAGACTTCGGCGCCTCTAAGACATACGCATCCTAGATCGATCGCGATGGGCAGAAGCCTCGGCGTTTCTGTTTGCGAGAGATCCAGCACCTATTATTAGGATTCGTATGATTGTAGAGACTTTGGCGCCTCTATGACATACGTATCCTTGATCGATCGTTGTTGGCAGAAGCCTCGGTGTTTCGTTAGCACAATCGGCAAGAGCCCTGGCGATCCTGATTGCGTTTACCATTCCATCTTGGGATTATTTAGACAACGTAGTCTTTAATTTTCCCAAATAACTTCATTGCTAACGAATGTTCGTTCTTCATACAGGATGGTGCCCGTAGGTTTATTATCCCTAGCAGAAGTCCGATGGATCGCTTTTCCCTAATCGCTCTGAACTACGACTGGATTGATTCCTCGGAGGATACGTAGGAAACCTGAAAAGGTCCAGCCACCCGACCGACGCGGTCATCTATCATCCCCAGCAGATGCATTTTCCCCAACAGAAAACGTTGTTCCCCATCAGAGGACAGTCGTTCCCAATTTCCATCAGATTTGAACTACGTTTGGCTTGATTCCCCCGCGGATACGTAGGTCGCCTGTCAAGGTCCAGCCGTTCCCTTACCCTTCATCTGTTTTGAAACTCATGTTTCAGACGGATCCTTCTTTTATCGTCGACCCCACATTGCCTTGCAAGAAGCGTCGCCGAGGGGCTACTGTTAGTACCCGACCTGAAAATGAGTTTATTAGGACTTTCCCAAATATACAAGGACTTTATAGGAATTAGAAACCTTACAAAGACTTGTCCCGGATTCCCAAAATATCTCATTTATGACGAAATCTATCAAAATAGGTAACAAATGGTTTCCTTAAAACCATGCAAAAACCCTAGCTTAAGAATCAAGTCAGCCGGCAGCCTTGGCCACGCGGCCAACATTGCTCCGCGTTGATCTTGGCCACGCGGCCACTCTTGTCACCGGCTTCAACAATGGCCAGGCGGCCAACCTTGCGCTGGATGATCTGGACCATCAGATCCTCCCATCAGTTTACTATATAAACCACTCCATTCCATTGGTTTTGGGGGGGGGGGGGGCGACTTTGAGAGCTCTAAGTACGAATTTTGGAGTTCTTAAACACTATTTTTCTCTCTAATTAACATTCAAACACTCAAGAAGATCCGAGGTTTATTTCTTGCCAACATAGGTAAGTTTTCTAAACTTTTCTTCATGTTCTTGCATTATTCTTAATGTAGATCTTTTATATTCATGTTCTTGCATGTTTATTCATAGTTTCTTCGTATGCTTTGCATGTTTATTCATATGTTCATAATATGTTCTTCGCGTGTTCTTCGTGTTCATAGATTAAAACCTTATTTATGCTATATTTAGGGTTGCGATCTTCATAATTACATGTTATTTCATAGCCGATGATGATCTAGGGTTCATCAACCCAAGGATGATCTAGGAACTACTTCTAAACCCTAAACTTTAGGTAATTCCCCCCTCATTATGCATGATCCCGATTCTTCTGCCTATTCTAATTCTCTGCGAACTACGCTGACCTGAGCTTCTCACATTGAGAGGAACGTAGGCAATCTTCGGATCCGGTCTAAATCACTAACACACTACTAACACGCTCATCATGATAGAAAGACCGATCAATTCGGGCAATAGGAGTGATAACGTCCAATATTCTTCTCTTGTTGTAATTTGACCCCCGAACCCATTAAACATGCTTTTTTCAATGTTTTGGCTTTAATTAAAACGGCGTGGCGACTCTCATAATTTTAATGTCGTTAAGAATATTCCCTTTGTAAATAAAAATAATCACAAGATACTTCCAATGCGTCGCTTCATCGGAAAGGGGTATTCACAAATACCCATTGAGATTAGTTATGATCTCCATCATAATTGCAAATGAGCTTTTGTAGGATAATTATCCTTGTTATTATCATGAGGTATTTTGCATATTTTGACATCTCTCATCTTTGACGATTTCTCGAGTAAGATAGAAATGTCTGAGTATATGTCTAGATAAGATATTAAACCTTTGACTTATGTAATAATGATTATTGACACAATGAAGGTACATTAAATTAGTGACACTAGAAACAATTTCTAGTTTACTAATTGTTATCTTATTCAAACAATTTTCTAGTTGCATCCCATGCGACTAGATACTCACCTTTTGTAGAATAGTAATTGTATATTTAGAACTCTTCTAACACCATTATTAACTTAGACATGTATTTATACTGCAATATTTCTCTTGTTGGTTTATAAAAATGCATCTATGTAACTATTACAAGATCATCTTTCATTCCATCAAAGATCAAAAACGCATTCTTTAGTTCCTTTTAGAGAACATAAGAGCGTTTCTTAACTAGTGACTCTCACTAGGATCTGATTGGTATCATCTCATCATACTCCAAGTATATGAGACATAAGGTCTTAGTACATTTACATGGCTTACATGATAGATCCAATTGCCGAAGCATATGGAATCCTAATCATGTACTCTTGCTCATTAGTCTTCTACTAAGACTAAATCTTGCAAAGATTAATGCTATTAGACTTTCGCAAGTAGCCTCTCCAAGAGTCTTGCATGGTGAACTTTTCACTATCTTGTCTTTATTAGTACTTTGACTTTAACCAATCAACGTTTTAGATTTATCTCCATAAATCAGTCCAATGATGTAGGCGGCTTCATCCAAGTCTTTCATTTAGAAACTCTTTCAAAATGATTTATATATCAACCATATATATATTAGACTATGAATAAAATTACGCTCCCACTAAATTTATTGTAATCACAAGTCTCATCCTTGATGAATTTCAAACTCTTTGAATACTTCATCAAAATGAAATTTCACTCCAAGTAGTTTGTTTCAATCCATCTCATGAATTTCTGCAACTTGCATATTTTATTAGAATTTTATATATCAAAACTTTTAGGTTGTATCAAACACATCCTAAAGTATGTTCCTGTTAAGGAATGCTATTTTGATATCCATTTGTCATATTTCATATTCAAAATATGAGGTCATGACAATAAAAATTCTAATAATATTAAGCATGACTACGGGTGATGAAGTTTCATCATAATCGACATTATGAATTAACTTTTCTCAATTAGTCTTGCTTAATCAATATACACTTTTAGATTTTATGACTCCAAGTCATTGATCTAAATCCGGAGCGGACTTTGCATCTTGATAGGTAATAGGTCAATCATTCGCAATGATATTTTCCTAATTGCTTTCTATTACGAGAAATCAATATTTCTTGTTATAGATAGTATCCTATCATTTATGCAAATAACTTTGTGTATACTTGAACGAATTTCTACAACTCCTTGTGAAACTTTGTTCAATCTTCCATCTTAGGTTCTATGTCATTTTCTAGGTCTCGAACTCTTCGAGATACATTTTACTCCCACTAGTTCTTTAGAGATAAACGATTTATCTAGAAAGTGCTATTTAGAGTAACAAACGATTTGTACTCTTTAAAGGGTGTAAAATTAATATCATTAAGATATCCCATAAAATACATTTATTAGAGTTAGGTGTGATTTTGTCCAAGACAAACATTTCTCAAAAGTATCACATCACAAATCTTTATGAAAGACAAACCAAGTTTTCTTTCATTCCATATCTTATATGGTATAACGAACCTCCTTAGACGAATCTCAATTTAGTGTAAGCGCAGCTGTTTCCAGCACATAATCCAGAAGGATAATTAAAGATCAGTTTGACTTATTATGAGACGAAAAACTATGTTTTACAGACAATCTGTAAAATTCTGGAACATCATCCGTACGGCTGTTGTTTTCAGATTCTGTTTTTCTTAAATTGCAGACTTTCTGCAGAATTCTCATCGAGTCCAAGGCTCAAATATTCATTACTTTGATCTAATCAGAGTACATCAATACTTTTGCCATGAGGTGTTGAAATCCTTTCTAGCATTGTTACTATAATAAACTACATACATCAAAATGTATAAGTTGAAAAGAGTACTTCCTCTTACTACTATTAGTAAAAGATGTCTTGATCAATTTCTAAGATTCACATCTATCACATGATTCGAAATCATATGAATTTAAAAGTCCGTCCCATGGAATTTTAGATATGTGTTTCTTATCATTTGATATAGACATTAATGCTTTAAGAATGTAACGCTTACATCCTTAGATTCAGATTTCCTTTATTTACGTTTATACTCATTATTTTGTTTTTCCAAGATAAGGATGTTAAGTCCCATTGTATGATTAGCAATACAATAAGGCAAATCATATTTAATGGAACACTTTCTTATTCGAAATAGAAAATATCCATAATCTTGTAATGAAGAAACCAAAATAATATTTCTACTTAAAATAATAACATAGCACCATTTGTTCAAAACAAATATGAACTTATTAGGTAAAGACACTTCGCAAGTTCCTATGAATAATGTTGCAACCATTGCATCATTATTGCCACATAGGTTAATCTTTACCTTCCTTAAGTAGAATTTTAACATAAATACTTGAAGTGGTAGTCCAACTACCCTTTCTTTTGATCTTTTAATTCAAATTGTAATTTCACCAACGGTCAATCCTATCGCCAAGGTACAAATTACATTCTTTGGATTTTAGGTTTTGCCACAAATATTTCCTTTTAGGCTTGACAACTCTTGTCTTGCCTTTATCTTAAATCCTTGTCCTTATTAACCTTTAGAGTTTGAGAATGTTTCTATTTGATATTAAGACTTAGCATTTTAAACATCAAATGTCGCTTATGAATTAATACCAAATCCGTTGTTAGTTCCAAACTAACTTGATTATCAAGCCAACTAAGGTAATTAATATGTCTCTCCATGTTCAAAACATGAGAACTTATTAATATACCTTTCATTCATCACATGAATGTTAGGTTCTTAATCAATTTCAAACTTTATTTGCCTCTCTTGCTTGTAGGAACGTTTCCTACGAGATTGCTTATCGCATAAGCATTCATATGTTTCAGATACTTCTAAAGCTCCTATCATATGACAGCAAGTCATAGGACCGTTGACATCTATAGAATCATCCACATGTTTCTAATCAATGTCTTTGTCCACTCTTAAGGCATAATGTTTCTTAGGAATATGATTTATTAAGAATTCATAACTTCTGATCTTGCTTTAGAACAATTCTTAAGCTCATGACTAGGTCATGGAAGTTATCATATTCTTCTTAAAGTGGGGTCAATCGCAGTAATTATACATTATTATAGTTTAAGACATTCTACGAAATATGCAAATAAATATACACATATATTTCATACCATTATCATTTAGAGACATTTAATGTATTTCATAAATACTCTCACTAAATTATACACCTTCAAATACAACAATTGTATAATATAATTTAAGTAGGCTAAGATCCAACTTTAATTTAATTTAATTTTAAGTCCGCTTTGGCGATACTGCTCAAAATTAAATTAATTAGGTAGACAACTCTTTGTCAATCATATCATATATGATTCTTAGATCTTTTATGAGATTTGTTAGACATCTTATGTCAGACATGTTTTAATCTAATCTTGTGCCTTAGGCCCAAAACTTTGTCTTTTGATAGCCTAATTAAGTCAAACCACGTTAAACGTATAGGAAACTCTCATTCCTCATCTTGCTCATACACTGATAGAATTAATGCACCTCGCTTTGGCAGAGCCCACATAAAAATACCCGGTGTACTCACAAGTGTTTTAATAATGGATTGGCACATGACTTAAGTTTTAAGAAGGTTTATTTGCTTAGAGATATGCATCATATATTTAATTATGTCAAACATAATATAATATAGTCTTTACATAATGATGTTAACTAATCCAATTAATTAACAGAAGCAAAATCTCGTGCTTTAATTATGAAGCAACATAATGGGGACGGAATCTAAATTATCTGTAAATAATTTACAGATTGGATATTTCATTCGTATTCCCAGAAACAAGGCGTAAGCCTGCCGTTGGTCCATGCAATGAATTAATCCAAATATAGTTTCCTTCTCTTGCAAACGATTTGCACTTTGTATAGGGGTAATTCTGAAACTTTGAGATTACGCCAATCTTAAACTCCTTTAAGATTCTGATCTCATTAACAGTTTGGACTTCTGAACTTAAATCTGTTTCAGGAAACACGGTTTCCAAAACCATCCGTACGGATGTTTCTGGAAGCATCCAGATTTATCCGTACAGCTCTTTCATACAGGTCACATAAACTCTGAACTCTTCAGAATTATGAAACTATATCCGCAGATCATCTTGAAATTGAAAGCACAAACCGCACGGCCGAAACTAAGCTAAAAGGCATCCACATTTCCGTACTAAGATCAAGAAACCAAGCAACTTCTCTATACGGTCGAAACTAAGCCAAAAGGCATCCACATTCCCGTATAGATTGGATACTTGTTTCAAGATCTTTTATTGTCTCTTAATCTCACAGATTACAGCAGTTCTAAACTCTTTAGAACTCTTATTTTTGCAATTCCTTTTGAATTCTTCGGCCGAAAACTGTTTCAGGAAACACGGTTTCGAAAACCAGCCGTCTGAAAGCAGTTTCCAGTTTCCAGATTTGAATTCTGTAAACAATTTACAGAATAATCTGAACACCAAAAAACAAAATCAAGTCTGAGAATTTCCAAACTAGCCGTACCGATCAGTTTGGCATCATCCAAACCATCCGTACGGATCCATTGGCAAGATCCCAGATTTCCAGGATTTTTTCAGAATTTCAGAAATTCGACCCAAATCCAATATCATGTTTGTACATAATCAGATTACGGAAACATGAATTTACAGATTACGAATTTAATTAGATTAATCAATATCATGAATAAACAATTTATTATATATATAAATTAGATCTAAGTTATCAATACACATAATCCAAATATTTATTGATAATCCCAACATGCAATTATTCATATAGATCAAATCAATATAATAATCACATAATCCCCATGTCATGCTCACAAACCTTTATATCTCATATATAAAACTTAAATCACGCATTCATCTTATTATCATGTAGATATCATATAATCAAATTAAACAATTTCAACATGATATACTAAAATAATCAACAATGAACGGGGCTCTGATACCACTGTTGGGTTTTGATGCATCATGCGCAGCGGAATAAACAGATAAAATCAAACACCCAAGAGCCCGGATCCATGCATGTTGATTAACTTAAATACAAGATGAAAGAAACATACCCTTGAAGATCGAATCCATGAACACGGACTTTGAGGTGCTAAAGGAAACACCATCTATCGGTATCCACACATCGAACGGACTCAAGAACGCTTCTTGATTTGACTGCTAGATCCTTAGATTTGAAAAAACATGATTGAAGAACCATTCTTCAATCTCCCTTTGATTATTATGGTTTGATGACGAGCAAAAATCAAACCCTAATAACCTTAGTATAATATGTGTTTTTCTCTCTCCAAGAAACTCTTGTTGATTTCCAAAATCATTGTCTAAGGCTTAGTTTCTGGCTGAAGAGAACACAGAATATAAAATGGGAGAAACCTAATTCAATTAGGTTAAAGGATTCCTTTCCTAGAAAGAAATCTGACAAAAACTCGTCAGCGGACAAACTATCCGTACGGCTAGTCCAAACCATCAGTACGGCTGGTTTTTCCACTTCCCAGTTTTTCTCGTTTTTCGTGCCAAGCAAGATCCGTTCTGCGTGCGTGACCCAATAGGATTATACTATGTTGGCAACGAGTTCGAAGACCTCGTAAATCATAAGCGGACTCTAGCAAGCCATTATGACTACCCAATTAGTATAACTTTGAAAGCCCAAAGTAACCTTATAGAACATATCACAATCCCTTTGTCACACGATATCATATTGGACATAAGTCATGGTCCACATCAACTTATGTTGTCCAATGCTTTCTCGATCTCGAGTAGATTGATATGAGCAAATAACATTGAACGCTTCAATTCATTTGGGTACGGCCGTACACTATTATCAATCTCACTCATCGAGTGGCCAAGAAGATATCTCTCTTGAGAGAGGGACAAATCCCATCTTGACTTATCATTCTTCCCTACAAGAATCCGATTATGCCAATCGTAGCCTTTATAACTTCCGGTTAGGGGTAGCGTTTGAGTACGTCAAACATAATGTTCATCATGTGGAAGACTATGATAATCTCAGGTCTAAGGATAAATGATATAACTATTATGAGATTTAATTATGACATTTGACCATGACATAAATCTCATAACGGGTCTATCCAGTACTTGTTCTCCAACATGTACCCACAAGTTTAATCCGCATCCTATGCGCTATAATCATCATATGATTATCCATCAAACTCATGCTAGCCCTTCATAAGTGCTAGGGACAATGATTATTAAAATAAACATGCAAAAGATATAATAATCAGGTTTGTTATCTCTATAACAATGAAGCTATGATATAACGCATAGGCCTTTCTCAAGGGCCTAGGGCATAATATCCAACATGGTCAACCTCTTCTTTAATTCTTCAGAACTGCTTTGACATTTCTCATTCCATACAAATGGTATATTTTTCCGAGTCAACTGAGTCAATGGTGTAGAAATTCTCAAAAACCCTTCAATGAATCTTCGATAATACCCTGCTAATCCCAGAAAACTTTGAATCTCGGTTACTGTTTCCGGCCTCTTCCAGTTAACAATGCCAATTTTTGAAATCAACAGAAGAAATTCCTTTCTTCGAAACAACATGCCCCAAAAAAGAAACCTCCTCCAGCCAAAAAGCACACTTACTAAACTTTGCAAATAACTGCTTCTCTCGGAGCGCAGACAAAACCATTCGCAAATGTTGTTCATGTTCCTCCCGCGATTTAGAATAAACAAGTATATCATCAATGAATACCACTACAAAAGTGTCAAAATAAGGCTTGAAAACCCGGTTCATCAAATCCATAAAAACTGTCGGCGCATTGGTTAACCCAAACGGCATGACAAGGAATTCAAAATGGCCATATCTGGTACGAAAAGCAGTCTTGGGAATATCCTCTGAACGAATCTTCAACTGATGGTAACCACTCCTCAAATAAAGTTTTGAAAAGACTGTCGAACCTTGAAGTTGATCAAACAAATCATCATTATGAGGCAATGGTATATCTATTTTTCACAGTTACCTGATTCAATTTCCGATAGTCGATACACAATCTCAAAGATCCATCTTTCTTCTTAACAAACAAAACTGGAGCTCCCCACGGTGAAACACTGGGTCGGATGAATCCCCTGTCAAGAATTCTTGTAACTGAACTTCAGTTCTTTCAATTCTGCCGGAGCCATTCTATACGGTGCCTTTGATATTGGAGCTGTACCTGGGAGTAAATCAATACAAAACTCGATTTCCCTGTCGGGAGGCATAACATACTCTGTAGAGAACACATCCGGGAATTCTTTAGCTACATGTACACCTTCTAAGTTAGGCAACTCTTTGGTAGTATCCAACACACTAGCCAAATATCCAGCACAACCACGAAGTAATAACTTCCTAACTTTAAATAGGAAATAACATGTATTTTCTTACCCGATGGGACGGCCTCAAAAAACAAACTCAGGCATATCAGGGACGGAAAATGTAACAACTTTTAGGAAAATCACTGAAGCATGATACTTGCTTAGCCAATCCATGCCCAAAATGACATCAAAATCTTGTAGTGGTAGAACTACTAAATCAGCATATAACACATGATCACATATATGCACATCACAAGCACGTAACACCTTATCAGTTACCAAACATTCTCCCATAGGAGTTGACACTTCTAACACATAACGCAAAGACTCAGAAGAAGAATGCAACTGAGATGCAAAATGCATAGAAATATATGAATGTGATGAGCCAGGGTCTATAAGTGCGCGTGCTCTTAAACTCGCTTTAAAAATGATACCTCCTATTAATGTTGAGGCATCCGTCGCCTGCTGTTGATTCATGGCAAAGACACGGCCTTGAACTTTAGGCCTCCCCGAAGCATCCCTTTTCTGACCTTGTGAAGTCCCGGTGCCTCTCCCAGACGATTGGATTCTTGGTTTAGGACAATCTTTTTGAAAATGCCAAGATATCCACAATTCATACACTTCCCTTGCTTCTTCCAACATCGGTCTTTCATATGCCCTTCCTTATGACAATAAGTACATATCTTCTTATTTTGGTTCCCGAAAGTATTACCTTGATTTCTAACATTTGGTTGCCCCTGTGATTGTCCTCTAAACTGTGATGGCATTCCCTATACGCCACGACTATCCCTACGTTGTTTTTGTGGTCTTCATTTCCCTCCTTGCCTTCCAGCACTTAACACTTCAGTCTTCCTCTTATTCTCCACAATGTCATGTTCCACTTGATAAGCACGATCTACCGCATCCTGGAAATCTTGAAACTTATGAGATACTAACTGGGTTCGAATCACTGTCTTCAATCCCCTGACAAACCTCATCATTTTCCTCTCTTCCATTTCCACTAAATAGGTACAATACCTGGATAGTTCGGTAAACTTAGCCACATACTGAGCCACTGACATGAGATTCTGCTCCAGGTTGAGAAATTCCACCTCCTTTCTATCTTGATCCACCCTAGGAATGAAATTCTCCTTAAACTTCCTCACAAAATTCTCCCAAGTATAAGACACGTGAGCATCATCCCAACTACTGCTCTCCACCAATGTTCTGCAGCCCCAATCAGCTTATAAGCAGCAAATCTAACTCGATCCTCATTAATACATCTCAAAACCTCAAATATCTTCTCCATTTCTTCTATCCATATTTCAGCCTTAATCACATCTGGTTCACCATCATACCCAGTTGGTTTCATTTTCAGAAATTGTTCAACTCCATACCTTGGAGGTGCTTGTTCTCCTCCCTGTCTCTGATCATTCATAGTTTTCATTGCTGCCTCGAACATGTTGGGTTTCGTGCAATCATGCGCAGCGGAAGATCGACATGAATAAAACCCAATAGCCTAGATCCGCTATGAACAATAATTCATAATAACAAGATGAAAGAAACTAACCCTTGTAGATCGTTATGTAAAACTTGGATTAAGCGTCAAGACAAACGCCCTCTACCGGTGATCCACACAACGAACAGATTTCAAGAACTCCTTCTTGAACTTGACTGCTAGGTCTTCGGATTGATCAACGATGTTGAAGAACTATTCTTCAAAGCTCCTAATTATTATTGTGACTTGATAATTGAGATTAATCAATCACAATAACCCAAGAATATAATGTGTGATTTCTTTCTCTAAGAAAGACTTTGGAATTGATCAAATCAACTACTTAGGGAACAATTCCCGTCAGTCTGTATTTATATTCAAGGGGTTTCAGAAACCCTTTAGGAATTAGGTTTTCTTGTCCAACAAGAGTTTTCCTAAAAACTGATTCTGCCGGAAAAACCATCCGTACGGATGTTTCTGGAAGCTTCCAGATTTTGCCGTACGGATCCTTTAGGCAGGATCCGTTTTACTTCGTTTTTCGCTCCTTTGAATTATCCGTTCTGCGTGTGTGACCCAATAGGATTATACTAAGTTGGCAACGAGTCCGAACCAGTCAAACCTCGTAAGTCATAAGCGGACTCTAGCAAGCCATTATGACTACCCAATTAGTATAACTTTGAACTCCAAAGTTTCCTAAAATAGAACATAACACAATCTCTTTGTTACACGATGTCTATTGAACGTAAGCCATGGTCAATGGTCAACTTACATTTGTTCAATGCTTTCTCGATCCCGAATGTATTGATAATACAAATCTTATTTGAGCACGGCCATGCATTTCATCAAAACCATTCATCGAGTGGCCAAAGCTTGACATCTCTCTTGACGAGGAACAAATCCCATCTTGGCTTATTACTCTTCCCTACATGATTCCGATTATGCCAATCATATTCTTTATAGCTATCCGGTTAGGGATAACGTTTGAATACGTCAAACATAATGTTCATCATGTGGAAGACTGTAATAACCTCAGGTCTAAAGATTCCAGTGATATAACTATATGAGACTTAATTATGACATTGTGACCATGACATAAATCTCATAGGGGTCAGTCCAGTATTTGTTCTCCAACAAATACCCATAAGTCTAATTGTATCCCATACACCATAATCATCATATGATTATCTATTAAACTTATACTAATAATTAATCATAATTATCAGGGACGGGGATTATTATAATAAACATGCAAAAGACATAATAATCAAACATTCAATATCTTTATAAATAATAACATTTGTTTAACAAACAACATGCCTAGGGCATAACACCAACAATCTCCCACTTGCACTAGGCCTAATTAATGTATCGAATACCCATATACCTAACATGACCATCATGCTTTCCTTGCGGAAGACCCTTTGTCAATGGGTCTGCAATATTATCATCAGTTGGTACTCTGCATATATTTACGTCTCCTCTATCAACGATCTCTCGAATGATATCAAAACGCCTAAGTATGTGTTTGGATTTCTGATGCGATCTAGGTTCCTTTGCTTGAGCAATAGCACCATTATTATCACAATAAAGGTCTATTGGATTAGCAATGCTAGGAACCACTTCTAGTTCACCAATAAACTTTTTAATCCAAACAGCCTCTTTAGCAGCATCAGATGCAGCAATATACTCAGCTTCAGTTGTAGAATCTGCTACGGTACTTTGCTTAGAACTCTTCCAGCTAACAGCACCTCCATTGAGCACAAATACAAATCCAGATTGCGATCTAGAATCATCCTTGTCGGTTTGGAAGCTTGCATCTGTGTAACCACTTACAACTAGATCATCTTCCATTCCTCCATACACCAAGAACGAATCTTTAGTCCTTCGCAAGTACTTAAGAATCGTCTTGACTGCAATCCAGTGACTCTCACTAGGATCTGATTGGTATATGGTCGTCATGCTCAAAGCATACGAGACATCGGGTCTAGTACATATCATGGCATACATGATGGATCCAATAGCAGAAGCGTATGGAATCCCAATCATTCTTTCACGCTCATCAATTGTCTTAGGACACTGATTCTTGCTTAGAGATATGCCATGACCTACTGGAAAATTTGCTCTCTTAGAGTTTTCCATGCGGAATCTCTTAAGAACTTTGTCAATATATGTATCTTGACTTAAACCAATCAATTTCTTGGATCTATCACGATAGATCCTTATGCCAAGGATGTAAGCGGCTTCTCCCATATCTTTCATTGAGAAACACTTTCCTAACCAAGTCTTTACAGACTGCAGTGCAGGAATGTCATTTCCAATAATTAATATGTCATCAACATATAGCACAAGAAATAGTACTACGCTCCCACTAATCTTCTTGTATACACAAGGTTCATCTTCGTTCTTGATGAAGCCAAACTCTTTGACCGATTCATCAAATCGAAGATTCCAACTCCTAGAGGCTTACTTCAATCCATAAATGGATCTTTGCAATTTGCATACTTTGTTAGAACTTTCTGGAATTACAAAACCTTCAGGTTGTGTCATATAAACATCCTCAAATAAGTTCCCATTAAGGAACGCTGTTTTGACATCCATTTGTCATATCTCATAGTAAAAATATGCGGCTATGGCAAGTAAAATTCTTATAGACTTGATCATTGCTACGGGCGAAAAGGTTTCATCATAGTCGATTCATGAATCTGCCTATAGCCTTTCGCTACAAGTCTAGCTTTATAAGTATGCACCTTACCATCCATGTCAGTTTTCCTTTTGAAAACCCACTTGCATCCTATGGTTTTTACACCTTCGGGCGCATCAATCAAGTTCCAAACTTGATTGTCGTACATGGACTTAATTTCAGATTCCATGGCTCCAAGCCATTTATCTGAATCAGGAGCGGGACATCGCTTCTGGTAGGAAGTAGGTTCGTCATCAACTATGACTTCCACTTCATTGCTATCCGTCATGAGAAATCCATATCTCTCAGGTTCGGATCGCACCCTACCAGTTCTGCGAGGAACTTGAGTATTCTGAATAGGTTCCACAACTCCTTGTGAAACTTGTTCAGATCCAACATTTTGTTCCACATTATTTTCAGGTTCTCGAACTTCTTCGAGATTAATTTTACTCCCACTAATTTCTTTGGAGAGAAAACTCTTTCTTTAGAAAGGTACCATCTCGGGCAACAAAACACTTTGTTGTCCGCGGTTGTAAAAGTAATAACCCTTAGTTTCCTTAGGGTAACCCACAAAATAACACTTGTCAGATTTTGGTGCAAGTTTGTCAGAGATCATTCTCTTAACATAAGCATCACAACCCCCAAATCTTCATGAAAGACAAACTAGGTTTTCTTCCAGTCCACATCTCATATGGAGTCTTTGGAACAGATTTAGTTGGAACTCTATTTAGTGTAAGAGCAGCAGTTTCTAGTGCATGTCCCCAAAAGGTTAAAGGAAGATCAACTTGACTCATCATGGAGCGGACCATATCTAATAAAGTCCTATTACTCCGCTCAGACACACCATTCCATTGTGGTGTTCCAGGTGAAGTTAATTGTGAAACAATTCCACAATCTTTATGATGATTGTCAAATTCTTGGCTTAAATATTCTCCACCTCGATCAGATCGAAGTGCTTTAATAGTTTTACCAAGTTGATTTTGTACTTCATTTTGAAATATTCTAAATATCTCAAAAGATTCACTTTTATGTTTCATTAAGTAGACATAGCTATATCTACTAAAATCATCAGTAAAAGTTATGAAGTATTGGTATCCTCACCTAGCACTGCTGCTCATTGGTCCACATACATCAGTATGTATGAGTCCCAATAAGTCACTAGCCCTTTCACTACTCTTAGTAAAAGGTGTCTTTGTCATTTTTCCAAGTAAACAAGACTCACAAGTTTCATATGATTTAAAATCACGTGAATCCAAAAGTCCGTCCCCATGGAGTTTTGAGATACGCTTCTCATTAATATGACCAAGACGGCAGTGCCACAAATAAGTATGATTTACATCATTAGGTTTGGATTTCTTATTTATATTATAAATATTCATTATTTCCATTCTCAACATCAAGAACATAAAGGCCATTAAATGAACATGCAATACAATAAAGCATATCATTTAAATAAATAGAAAACTTCTTATTTTTAATAAGAAAACTATAACCTTCATTATCCAAACAAGAAACTGAAATAATATTTCTACTCAAATCCGGAACGTAATAACAATTGTTCAAAACAAGAATTAATCCGCTAGGTAAAATGACATCATATGTTCCTACGGCTAATGCAGCAACTCTTGCTCCATTTCCCACGCGTAGGTCCACTTCGCCATCTTTGAGTAGCCTCCTATTCCTTAGTGCCTGCATATTCAAACAAATGTGAGATCCACATCCGGTATCTAATACCCAGGAACTAGAAGTAGAAAGTAGAATATCTATAACATAGATACCTGAAGTAGACGCAGTCCCACTGCTCTTCTTCTTCTTTAACTCTTCCTTGTAAACCTTGCAATTTCTTTTCCAATGACCAATCTCATTGCAGTGGAAACAGATTGCATCCTTTTGGGAAGTAGGTTTAGCCACATCAGCATTAGCAATAATTGCCTTGCCAATCTTGGGTTTGACAACTTTTGTCTTAACCCCTTTGCCTTTGCCTTTAGAGCCTTTTCTTCCTTTTGTCACTACGAGCACAGGAGCGACTTCTTTACCGATTTTCTTTTCCGCTGTCTTTAGCATCCCATGCAACTCAGACAGGGACTTATCCATCCCATGCATATTAAAGTTCATGACGAACTGATTATAGCTTTGGGCAATGAATTAAGAATAAAATCAGTGGCCAACTCAACATCAATGGGATGGCCAAGCCTCTCTAGATGCTCAAAATGAGCCTTCATCTTCAAAACATGAGGGCCCACAGACTGCCCTTCGCTCATCTTGCATGAGACCAAGGCAGCTATAGTGTCGAACCTTTCTTGCCTTGCTTGTTCTTGAAACATATCTTTCAACGAAAGAGCAAGGTCAAATGCCTCCAAGTGTTCAAGAGTCTTCTGAAGCTCTGGACACATGGCCGCAAGCATAAGACAACCCACCTCACGAGAATCACTTTTGTGTTTCTTGTAGGCGTTTCTCTTATCCTTGGGTGCATTAGAAGCAGGTTCCTCTTCAGGAACGGGCTCATCAAGAATATAGAGCTTGTCCTCATGCTTTAGAACAATTCTAAGGCTACGGATCCAATCCGTGTAGTTAGCTCCATTTTCTTGAAGTTTTTCCTTCTCAAGGATAGATCGCAATGATAAAGAACCAGTACTTTGAGCCATTATCTACAATTATGCTAACATATAATTAAATATAAGTACCAACTTAATTAAAGATATCATAAGTATTTCACAAATACTCCCACTAAATTATATAACCTTCAAAGACATCCAATGTATCATATAATTTAAATGGGCTAAGATCCAACTTTAATTTAATTTCAAGTCCGCTTTGGCGATACTGCTCAAAATTAAATTAATTAGGTAGACAACTCCTTGTCAATCATATCATATATGACTCTTAGATCCTTTATGAGATTTAGACATCATATGTCTAACACATTTTAATCTCATCTGTGCCTTAGGCCCAAAACTTTGTCTTTTGATAGCCCAATTAAGTCAAACCATTTTAAACGTATAGGAATCACTCTTTCCTCATCTTACTCATAGATGAATAGAATTAATGCGCCTCGCTTTGGCAGAGCCCGCATAAAACTACCCATGTACTCATAAGTGTTTTAATCATGGATTGGCACTTAACTTAAATTTTAAGAAGGTTCACACACATAAAGTTAATCAATTAACCGAATTAATTTTATGTGATATTAGTTGCGCTAGTTAGGGATAAAAGTCTGAAATCATGAGATTTCTCCAATCTTAAACTCCTTTAAGATTCTGATCTCATTAATGGTCTGGACTTCTGAATTTGAATCTGTTTCAGGAAACATGGTTTAACAACCAGCCATCTGAAACAAATCAGAGTCAGTATAACCCAAACCATCCGTACGGATGTTTCTGGAAGCATCCAGATTCATCCGTATGGATAGTTATGCATATCTCAGAAACACTGAACTCTTCAGGATTCTGGAACTGCATCCGCAGAGCATCTTGAAATTGAGAGCACAAAACGTACGTCGAAACTAAGCCAAAAGGCATCCACATTCCCGTACTAAGATCAAGAAACCATGAAACTTCTCTATACGGTCGAAACTAAGCCAAAAGGCATCCACATTCCCGTATAGATTGGTCGCATGTCTCAAGACCCTTTCAATGTCTCTTAATCTCACAGATTACAGCAGTTCAAACTCTTTAGAACTCTGATTTCTGCAACTATTCCGAATTCTCAACAGATAACTGTTTCAGGAAACACGGTTTCGAAAACCAGCCGTCTGAAACCAGTTTCTGTTTCCAGGTTCGAATTCTGCAAACAGTTTACAGAACAATCTGAATATGAGAAGTCAGAATGAAATCTGGGAGTGGACCAAAGCCATCCGTACGGATGTGTTTGGAGGCTCCCAAACCAGCCGTACGGATTCTTAGGTAGAATCCCAGTTTTTCCAGATTTTCAGATTTCAGAAATTCGATCAATCTTAATATCGTGTTTATACATAATCAGATTACAGAAACATGAAATTGCAGATTACGAATTTTAACCCATCTAATTCATATATTCAATAACTAATTTATTCCACATACAAATTAGATCAAGATCATCAATAGAATAATCCAATTACAACATGATAATCTAAGCATGCAATCATACATATTAATCAAATCAATATTACAACCACATCAACTAGCAAGCATATTTTATATCTCATATAAAATCCATCACATAAATTCATCTATCTCATGATCATACCAATTAAATAATCGCATTAAATAATTATATCATGATAATATTAGAATTATTGATCATCAACGGGGCTCTGATACCACTGTTGGGTTTCGTGCAATCATGTGCAGCGGAAGATAGACATGAATAAAACCCAATAGCCTAGATCCGCTATGAACAATAATTCATAATAACAAGATGAAAGAAACTAACCCTTGTAGATCGTTATGTAAAACTTGGATTAAGCGTTAAGACAAACGCCCTCTACCGGTGATCCACACAACGAACAGATTTCAAAACTCCTTCTTGAACTTGACTGCTAGGTCTTCGGATTGATCAACGATGTTGAAGAACTATTCTTCAAAGCTCCTAATTATTATTGTGACTTGATAATTGAGATTAATCAATCACAATAATCCCAAGAATATAATGTGTGATTTCTTTCTCTAAGAAAGACTTTGGAATTGATCAAATCAACTACTTAGGGAACAATTCCCGTCAGTCTGTATTTATATTCAAGGGGTTTTAGAAACCCTTTAGGAATTAGGTTTTCTTGTCCAACAAGAGTTTTCCTAAAAACTGATTCTGCCGGCAAAACCATCCGTACGGATGTTTCTGGAAGCTTCCAGATTCAGTCGTACGGATCCTTTAGGCAGGATCCGTTTTACTTCGTTTTTCGCTCCTTTGAATTATCCGTTCTGCGTGTGTGACTCAATAGGATATACTAAGTTGGCAACGAGTCCAAACCAGTCAAACCTCGTAAGTCATAAGCGGACTCTAGCAAGCCATTATGACTACCCAATTAGTATAACTTTGAACTCCAAAGTTTCCTAAAATAGAACATAACACAATCTCTTTGTTACACGATGTCTATTGAACGTAAGCCATGGTCAATGGTTAACTTACATTTGTTCAATGCTTTTTTGATCCCGAATGTATTGATAATACAAATCTTATTTGAGCACGGCCATGCATTTCATCAAAACCATTCATCCGTGGCCAAAGCTTGACATCTCTCTTGACGAGGAACAAATCCCATCTTGGCTTATTACTCTTCCCTACATGATTCCGATTATGCCAATCATATTCTTTATAGCTATCCGGTTAGGGATAACGTTTGAATACGTCAAACATAATGTTCATCATGTGGAAGACTGTAATAACCTCAGGTCTAAAGATTCCAGTGATATAACTATATGAGACTTAATTATGACATCGTGACCATGACATAAATCTCATAGGGGTCAGTCCAGTATTTGTTCTCCAACAAATACCCATAAGTCTAATTGTATCCCATACACCATAATCATCATATGATTATCTATTAAACTTATACTAATAATTAATCATAATTATCAGGGACGGTGATTATTATAATAAACATGCAAAAGACATAATAATCAAACATTCAATATCTTTATAAATAATAACATTTGTTTAACAAACAACATGCCTAGGGCATAACACCAACAGAACATTCCTTGAAACATAATCCGAGTCTCATCCCTTACATTTCCCTGGCCTAAAGATCCAGTCGGATTACCCTCAGTTCCTGCCATAATAACCGAGTACCTGCATAAAACACTCAACGTTACTTACTCCATACACAACTACCATCCTAGGTCACGTAGTCATTCCAGACTGTCTATAACCTAGGCAACCTAGGCTCTGATACCAACTGTCGCGCCCTGACCCGTGGTCCTACTTGAACCCACACCTGAGACACGCTCGGATGACGAACTTAATACCTAAAACCTGATAAAATATAAAAGATTCACTACACCCTTAAAAGTAACAATACACTGATTGCAAACCAAACTCCTCACTTACAAACTAAATATAACTCTAGATACAGAGTCTCAAAAACTTACACACTCCATTTACAATATTTACAATCACTAAGAGTGTACCAAAATATAGTGATACTACCATAAGGTCTCGGGTACTACCCCATTGGTTATACATTTACATAATGCAAACCCGCACAAAACCTACCCAAAATAACTTACCAAACTCGCCGTCCTCTCTGTGCTCAATGTGACCTAGCCCCTGGCTCTCCTTGATCTAAGGAAAACAAATAAACAAGGAACGGGGTGAGATAAATCTCAGTAAGTTACTAATACAATTACATGACATGCTATCATGTACATAATCATATCAAATGAGAATTCTTAACACAATCATATAACATATAACCTGAGCGGCTAAGCCAACTCATAACACAGCACATAAGGCTGAAAGAAACACATTATAAAGGATACTGAGCCAAGGTTCAACTCAAAAAGGATTTAATAATCTGAACAGCATCAACAGAGCAGCATCAACAGCTGAAGCAGGGGTTTCGGAACCAAACAACAACAGTAACAATAGGGGGAAAATGACACAAAGTCATAACCCAAACGTGTAGCTAAAACTCACTCAATGGGAGTTAGCTAAAACCCAACTATGGCTAAGTAGAAGGGTAAACTGGGAAACCAGTGGGAACATTATAATGAACTTGGCTCAGGAGCCATTATAATCTCCTACCACTGCCCGACACAACCATTTAGTACCAGCTGGACTTTTAAAAGAAATCACAGTAATAAATACTTGCTTAAACAACCAGTATATGATTCCAAAGTAGGAAACCATACCAAACACATCCTAATAGATGATAAACATGAGTTACTCATAAAAAGCACAACGACGTTGAACATTTAAAACATTCCCTAATACTTTTGAGCTCCATAACGCCTACCTAAGTACCCTAGAGTAGGACCCAAAGCCTAGACAAAGATTGAACCCTAAATCAATTGAATTGGAACAGTTTAGTTCCTCCAGCCAGACTGTGCGGCCGCACACACCAAACTGTGCGGTCGCCCACTTCAACTCTCCTAGGCCCTAAAACCTTCCAGATAGAATGGACGGTCGCCTGCCCCATTTGGGTGGCCGCCCAAACCCCATGAAGCTTACAAATTCCATTCTTTTCCTCTAAAACTAATTCACCGTCTCAAAAGTACTATCACAACTTCCTATCTTATGTATATAAACTAACGAAATGATTTCAACAGTAAGAATACCCACAAAATAGCCAAATTAGCAAGTAGCTCTAATACTACCCACAAAGCAACAATTACCAAAAGAAATATCACATATAAAATGTATGAGCATTTTTTTATACAAAAAGGGGAGTAGTAACTTACCTACTACGGGGAAAGTATTGACGAAAATATATTCTATTCGGTTAGAAACGATCTACTCGACGCCCTGAACATTTTGGTGAAGCCGGATTTTAGAACGGAGGAATAATTGAAAGTAAGAAAATCAAATTAAGAAGGAACCTTACCTTCTTCACCAACAGAGAGATAAATTGGGAAAGTTTGCTCTGTGTGTGTGTGTGTACGCAGAGAGGGAGAGGATAAGAAGAAACTAATAAGTTATACTTTTGGTCAGCCACTTAGGCCCTCCAAGATTAACTATGAACATCTAAACCCCTAAACTATAATTTTCACCAATCACATAAATCATTTAAATTAAATGAATTAATGTAGAATAAAGAACAAAGTAATGCAATGCATGAAATGATTTGCAACACACTCCACACACACATACCCAACCTATGACCCAAAGTGGTTTCGGGTTTCGGGGTCGTTACATGAGATCTCTAACCTCCGTATACACCAATGGTGCCTTCGACGTTCTAATCGTTGTGATAGTAACCTCCCAACTATCCGACAACGATTTTAGAAGAAACCATTCTAGCACTTCATCCGAGAAATTAATATCAACACTTTTCAATTGGTCCACCATACCTTTGAAACTGCCTATATGACTCGCTGCTGTCTGCCCCTCCGACATCTTCGTATTCGCAAACCTCTTTAACAAATGCACCTTATTGATATTAGACGGCTTCTCATACATGTCTGACAGTATCTGTAGCAACCCCACCATTGTTTTGGCCTCCATCGCGTTCCGTACAACATCATCGGTTAGAGCACTCCTCACCGCTCCTAACGCCTTACGATCCAACGTCTCTCAATCCCCTTGTGACATGTCTTCGGGTTTCTCACCTAAAGGTTTATGAAGATCCTTACAATAAAGGTAATCTTCAACCCTTGTCTTCCAAAATGTGAAATTCATACCGTTGAATTTCTCGATTGAGTTCTTCATCATGATTGCTTCACAAAGTCCCCAAGAACATGATTCAAAATAATCAACGGATGAAACTTTGAATCCTCCTAACCAAAGCTCTTGATACCAGTTGTTGAGAATTTAGTGGTACCCCTATAGCAATAAAGATCAAGAACAACACACCCACAAGCACAATTATGAGAGAATCACACACACAAGAACACAAAAATTGTTTACCCGGTTCGTTCAACACATAAACTACGTCCGGGGGCAATCGCCAAGCCAATATATTATTAAATACTGTTTAATAATGTGCTACCATGTGTTCTAGGTCGTATCTATGCTTATATAGCAGTACAAGAGAGTCCTAAGCCAAGTACATGTGAGAAACCAAAAGAAATCTGCACTTATCTGAATTCAGGTCGCGGCACCAGGCGCCCGCCTGGTAGGCACCGAGCGCCCACTTACCTCCCTCACCAGACCCAATTCTTCTGTTCTAAACCAAGCGCCTGCCTGGTAGGTACCAGGCGCCCGCTTGCTCCCTGTGCAGATTCCTACTCCGTTTTGATCTCCCCCAATCCCCGTATGGTTTGAACTCCTTTTTCTCCTTGTCCCCTTTTGGTTTTAGGACTCCACTCCCAACACTCAGGAGAACTAGTCTATACCATAACAAGTTAAGTCTAGTTGATGATGAATGGTCCCTCCGTCCTATACTTATTACTACTAAATGAGAGTGTACGGAGATTAAAAAAATATGTTGAAAAAGTAAATATTGTGAATGGGTAGGAGAGAAAATAAGTTAGTGGATAGTTGTTTTGAGTGGATATGATAGAGAAAAGTGAACATTTTGGGTAAGTAGCAATAAGTATGAGACACCTAAAATGGAAATAAGTAACGATAAGTATAGGACAGAGGGAGTAACTTGCAACTCCAAACCACCACCAAGTCATCCCACTTCAAATCACCACCATATCCTAACTTGCCGCCAGGCCCGCCATGCACCACCACCCACCTCCGCCACCTTCAAGCCATTGGACCCCACCTCTCTCACCAATCATCGATAGTGGTTGTATTATGAAGAATGTGATTTATACAACAACCTCAATATCTCAAGTTTCGTCGAGAGTATGGTGATTAAAGATCTAACTCACTGGCGGACCTACCCCTTGGGTTAAGGGGGCCGCCGCCCCCGTTTGCCAATTTTTTTTTTCTAGTGCAATTTTTGTAAACTTTAAATTAATTAGTGCAACAAAATTAATATTTGCTCCCCTTTCAGTGAAGGAAAAATACACTAAATTTTTTTCTTGCCCCCTTACACCAATAAAAATAATTTTGCCCCTTAAAAAAAATACTGGTTCCGCCACTGATCTAACTAGTGTTATATGATTGAGATATCTTAACTAAGTGTGCGATTTCAAATTTTATTATTTAAATATCGGACAATCTCTAATAAAAAACTGTCTTTTAGAGACTACTTTAATAGTTTTTATTTAGACATTTTCGAGGCGGCATTTTTTTCTAATGGTTTCTATTTTGGAACAGCATTTCTCTAAGCGTCTCTATTTTGAGACAGCATTTTCTAATAATACATATTTTAACACGTTATCTTCATATAAGGGACAATACTAATATTTGATACACCCACTTAATAAGACTCCTATTGTATCCATGTTTTGTCCTAAATTCAAATATAGACGGTACTAGAGACTATTTAAAGTCAATTAGTGAGACCATATCCGGTCTCAATAAATATGTTTAGTACTCCCTCCGTTTCATAATACATGACGTTTTAGAAGCAATTTTTTGTTCCAAAATACTTGACGTTTTACTATTACCAAGAAAGAATTACTCTTGTTTACCTATTATACCCTTATTCATTAATTGTGAACTATTTCTTGTATAAGCATTTAAATGCCTAGGTAATTGGATATTTTTAGGGGAACATATGTCTTTTTAATATCTATTAATTGCATTTTTTAATATGTGTGAAGGAGTCTAAAATGACATGTATTATGAAAATGAAACGGAGGGAATAGTGAATAACAAATGCAGTTAACAATAAAGTGTCACTGCTCAAAAAAAAAAGTGTCATATTTTTGGGGGCTTGCATTGCTGCTTTACATGTTTTTTTGGCAAATTATACTTCTTCCGTCCTAACACAATATTCTCTTTTTTTTTATTATTATTAGAGTCGGTATTGTGAAAAACGCGTTTTACAATGTTCTCTAATATTATCTTGTGTCTGCACTAATATTACAAAGTGCCGGTTGTAATATCACACTTATAAATATTCAAGCAGTCACTTTTATACGTTCAAAAATGCAGTTTTAGAGGTAATGTTAAGGTTGTATGTCTTAGTATTACAAAGTGCCTCTTGGATTATTGAAAAACGTCTCTTAAATTGTCAACAAGTGCTTGGTGGGCTTGTAAAATTTTTAAAACAAGTGTCTGCCCTAGTGTTAAAAAGTGTCTCATGTAATATTGAAAAATGCCTCACTAGTACAGATTGATACTTAGGAAACTCCTCTTAGATAGCGCTTTTGACAAGCGCTATGCTAGATATACAATGGTATGGTTCGAACCCATGCACACACAAGCCTTCCTCCTAACCACCTGAACTGGAGTTATCAGTTTGTTGAGAAGGTGCACTTCTAATATATACTCCCTCCGTCCCAGCTCACTTGACACTTATTTTCATTTTGAGTTGTCCCAGCTCACTTGACACTTTCCAAAATAGCATAGTTTTTATAATTTTATATTCACTCTACCCCACCACTCATTCTCTCTCTCCAGTTTCCACCACTCAATTTATTCAACCAACACTACTATTTACCTCACTCATTCTCTCTCTTTATTTTCCAACCACACATTTTATTTATTTTATTCATTTTCCTTAATTATTGTGCCCACCTCATGGGTGTCAAGTGAGGTGGGACGGAGGGAGTATACTCTTAATACAGAAAAAAAATAAAAAAATCATCTTGCTAATGAAAGTTTAGTGAGTGCACTTGCACCCCCATTTTATAATGTAGGTCTGCCCATGCTCGTCACCAAAGAGTAGTCACGTGAATCCCTTAGCCAAAGGGTTAGGCGACGAAAATTGTTTAGGGTCATCTATAACTCCTAAGGTGACCAATCTTAGGTGACTAAAGTTTTTGTCGCTTATATCATACGACGAATGCACTTTGGTCTCCTCAACTGCAAATTTTATGTGAAAAATCTTGGTGACTAAAGCTTTTATCGCCATTTATATCATACGAAGAATGCACTTTGGCGTGGAATGCGTTGTATTTGGAGTTTAATTAATTCTTACGCGAGCGTTACTTGCTGAGGAGGCAATGAGGGGCATTTATAGTAAGTAAGGAATGTGAGAGAGATCTCAACATTTAATGTGATAGATACTTGCCAGATCACGTGGCATCTTTTTGTTGGTAAACAGTTGAGATAGGACTCTTTCAGGAAATGGGTGTCGTCAAAAGTAGTAAAACATTAATAGAGCCTGTGGTAGGTTAGTTTGAAAATAACATTAAATGTGATGTGACAGCTTCTTGTTAGTGGTCAAAGTTGTACAAAACTTAGCCCCCAAAGTGGAGCTTGAAGGCTAGGGAGACCGGGGGGAGATTAATGGCGGACTAATGGGCCTGGGGCCTAGGCCCCTAAAGAGGCCTGGATCCGAGTGGGATTAGCCTGCAGATCGGGTTTGCGGTCTGGTTATTGTGATGATGTTGAACTTGTTCATCTGATACGTTTGGGCCCGATCTGTGGGATCCAGGTTTATCAGCATGAAATCAAAGTTTTAAATTAATAGTAATAGTAAGTCAAAAAATGGTTAATTTGACCTCTTCAAGAAGAAGAAAATCAAACTTTATAATATTATTGATTTACTACGAAATCAAAGTTTACCCTAAATCTTAAAAAAAAACAAGTCATAATCTCCTAATACTAACCCTAGGATATATATTAGCCTAATAGAACTCTAATATATCAAAATATATCCTAAATTTAATTTAGGAAAAAATGCAAAAAAAAATACCTCAACTATTGGGGTTGTGTGGGTTTATTAATTTATCTCATTGTTATCACACAAAAAATACCTAAACTCTTTTTGATGTGCAATAGAGGTACCTATTGTTCACGCCGTTCAAATTATGCTGTTAACCTCGCATGTGACTACTCACATGACCTTTTTTGAAGGGTAAAATCGTAATATCATGTGTGAAAGAGCATTTCACAAAGACAAATGGGTTTAAATAAATTTCTTACTTTCAAATAACCCCCATCCCCTTCCCAGTTCTAACAATGAATCCCAACCCCTTCTACCTCTCCCCCTTCATCCACACCCCCATCTGAACCCCCACCCCTTGCACCTCTCTTTCAATAAACACCACAAATCGAATTTCTCTCTCTCACAACTTCAAAATCATAGCCAAAACAAATCCTCCATTATAGAACGAAGCTTGAAATTTCATCAATGGCTGCCTAAAATCATGGAGAAAGTCGGCAATAGAAAAAAAGCGGAGAGATTTGAAATGGTTCGGGAACCCTAGAGATTCAATGGCGCCGAACCTAGAGAATTAATGGCGCGGGAACCCTAGATTGCCGAAAAGACGATGATCGGGATTTGGGTTGAAGGTTTGCAGCTTGGGTCATCATATGGGTTTCATAACTGGGTCTAGAAATCTTTCTCAAATCTGGGATGATGTTTTAATTTCTTATTTGGGTTTAGTTTTGACAATGGTGGTTTTGTACTTTGTACATGAACACTTTGATTTTGATTCTTTTTATTAGTTTTTGATTTTTTTTGCAGAAGAAGAAATAGGGATGTGGGGGTGTGATTTGTTATTTTTTGATTTGGGGGTTTTTAGTTTAGAGGATGGTGGTGAATAGTGGTGGGTGGCAGTGCTGAGTATCATAGTGGTGGCGGGTGGATGTGTTGGTGATGAGTCTGATAACCTTTATAACGACAAAACTAACTTCATTGGCTAAAATGAAAATAAAAAATATTTTAAGGACTAATAAGAAAAAGATTAATATATTAAGGACTAATGAAGATAGACATATTTTTAAGGACTATCTTTATTATGTTTGGACCTGTTTGCCCTAAAAAAGGAAGTCATGTGCGTAGCACATGATAACTTAATGGTCAAATTTGAACGGCGTGAGCAATAGGTACCTCCATTGCACATCAAAAAGAGTTTAAGTATTTTTTTTTGTGATAAAAATGAGATAAGTTATTAAACCCACACAACACCAATAGTTGGGGTATTTTTTTGCATTTTTTCCTTTAATTTAAAACATAATTATTCTACTTACCTACTAATAATTCAAAAGTTACAATTAAAACCAACACAATATTAGTCTATCACAAGTTTGTTCTACATCAAAGACTACTATTTTATTACTCCCTCTGTCCCAGAAAGATAGTCTCATTTTAACTTTTTATGGTCAACAAAAATAAACTTTGATCAAACATTAGTGTCAATTTAATGACCACAATAAAATACTAAAAATTGTTATTGATAAATCACTTAATGATTTATCAATTAC
This sequence comes from Campanula takesimana, assembly GCA_026119855.1. NCBI lineage: Eukaryota > Viridiplantae > Streptophyta > Magnoliopsida > Asterales > Campanulaceae > Campanula > Campanula takesimana. Next base: position 46,069 of record JAOWBW010001642.1, read on the forward strand.
AAATTTTAGAATTTCACTAGAATGATTAAATCGTCACCGATGGTTGGTCAAACTTCATTTTTGTTGACTATAAAAAGTCAAAATGGAAGTATCTTTCTGAGACAGAGGTAGTATTTTCTAAAAGTAAAGGAGGTCAAATAACATGTACTCGTCCCATAACAACTTATACCATTTTACCTAAAATAGTCAACTTAATTGAAATTTGACCAAGACTTTATAAGAAATTTGATGATCTTAATAAAAATTTAAAAATTATTATTGATTCGCTATTAAAAATACTATTGATTATATTTTTTAGATTTTTATTAGAATCATCAATTTTTTATAAGGTGTTGGTCAAAATGTAACTAAATTGACCGTTTTAGCTAAAATAGTGCAAGTTGTTATAAAATGGAGGGAGTAACACATAATGTTGTTTTCTCCAAGATGTTTCAAATTAATCTAAGTATACAAAGTGAATGATAAGTCGATTACCTATGTAATTACACTCGAAAGCAGTGGCAAAATCATGAATTTGTTAGAGATAAAAACTTAGGTGAGAACATGGAAAACCCGTCTCATGGTAGAGACGGGTTTTTTTTACCCGACCCGACCGCGAACCGGCTACATGACCCATGGGCGCTACCCTGCCACGTGGCAGCCTCTCATAGGCCCAAAAAAATTGCTTTTTTTTTTACCTTGGACTCTTGGGCCCCTGAGCCCAGATTCAAACCCAAATAAGGAAAATCCAAATGGAAAATTCCTCATACACCCCTCACTAGCAAAATGATGTAAGACTAAAATACTCTCATATCTCTTTCCAACTTTACTTTTTTGGTTAAATTTTAGTCAACTCTTATAACTTACACATAATTATCATATAAGAGTTTAAAAAATTACTTTTTGATTTTATTACAAAAAAAAAATGGTCAAATTTGGTCAAACAGCAGTCAAACTCTTGTAACTAACACATAAAAGTCAAAAATTTCACTTTTTCCATTTTTTACAAAAAAAAATAATAATTTTTTTGGTCAAACTTGGTCAAACAGCTGTCAAACTCTTATAACTAACACATAAGAGTAAAAAAAATCACTTTTTCCATTTTTTTACAAAAAAAAAATACTCTCTCTGTCCCTAAATGAGTGTCCATTTTCAAGAAATTTTTGTCCCTAAATGAGTGTCTTTTTTTAACATAACTTTCTCCCTAAACGTTTTTTTTCGAAAAAATTTTCACCGATTTCTTTATACATGCAAAACTAAAGGTTTGGAAAGGGGATTACAGGATTATATATGAATCGTTGTTACCAAATTGTTCAAAAAGTTGAGATTTTCAGGGTCCCTTAAAATGAATTTTGGACACTCATTTAGGGACTGAGGGAGTAATAAATTTTTTGGTCAAACTTGGTCAAACAACAGTCAAACTCTTATAACTAACACATAATTATCATAGAAGAGTTACAAAAATTACATTTTTCATTTTTTACAAAAAATAATAATTTTTTTGTCAAATTTGGTCAAACTTGGTTAAACAACAGTCAAACTCTTATAACTAACACATAAGAGTAAAAAAATCACTTTTTCCATTTTTTTACAAAAAAAATAACAATATTTTTTGGTCAAATTTGGTCAAACTTGATCAAACAGCAGTCAAACTCTTATTACTTACACATAATTATCATATAAGAGTTACAAAAAATATTTTCTTCATTTTTTTACAAAAAAGTAATATTTTTTGGGTCAAATTTGGTCAAACTTAGTCAACAGCAGTCAAACTCTTATAACTAAAACATAAGAGTTACAAAAATTATTTTTTTCATTTTTTTGCAAAAAAATAATAAATGTTTTTGGTCAAACAATAGTCAAACTCTTATAACTAACACATAAGAGTCAAAAATTTCACTTTTTCCATTTTTTTACAAAAAAAAAAATAATAAATTTTTTGGTCAAACAGCAGTCAAACTCTTATAACTTACACATAATTATCATATAAGAGTTACCAAAAACTACTTTTTTTCATTTTTTTACAAAAAAATAATAAATTTTTTTGGTCAAATTTGGTCAAACAGCAGTCAAACTCTTATAACTAACACATAAGAATTACAAAAATTATTTTTTCATTTTTTTTTACAAAAAAATAATAAAATTTTTTGGTCAAACTCTTATAACTAACGCATAAGAGTGAAAAAAATTCACTTTTTCCATTTTTTACAAAAAAATAATGCTCCCTCCGTCCCAGTTTATTGTTCTTACTTTCCCTTTTGGTCTGTCCCAGATTATTGTTCTTAGTTTCTTTATTCCATAAATGGAAAAGAATGAATAGTGCTTTGGAGGAGTTTGCCCTCAAAAAGATCATTTAATTACAAAAAAACCTTTACTTACCTAACTTACTTTCACCCACTTACTTCATGAATAGTGTTTTAGGACATTAATATCCTTCACTCTCTATTTTTGGTTGACTTATTTCATTTGTTTTTACCTTGGTTTCTTAATAAGCGTGCATAGTCAAACTAAGAACAATAAACTGGGACGGAGGGAGTAAATTTTTTTGGTCAAACTTGGTCAAACAGCAGTTAAACTCTTATTACTTACACATAATTATCATATAAGAGTTACAAAAATTACTTTTTTCATTTTTTTACAAAAAAAAGTAATAGTTTTTTTTTTGTCAAATTTGGTCAAACTTGGTCAAACAGCAATCAAACTCTTATAACTAACACATTTAACATATAAGTGTCAAAGTCTTATGAACATGTTCATAAGACTAAAGTTTTATTTGAACATGTTCATAAGACTTTGATTTTATGAATAATAATGTGTATTATAAGACTTTTATTCAGTCACATTGAAACATGTTTCATTTGAACATGTGTTCATAAGATCTCCCCTACTGGCCCTCCCACCAGTCAAGTCTTATAACTGACACATAAGATTTTTTTGTCTCTTATATTTCATAAATGTTGACTATCATATTTGGTCAAATCTAGGCCAACTCTTATGATTGACGTATAAGAACTGTTCGTCTCTTATTGATTATTTCATATTTTTCAAAAGTCAAGACTGCTAAGGAGCATACTAAGTTGTGAACTTTTAGCACATCATCAGCAACTATTAGATCAAAAATTAACACACATATAAAAACAAACTAAAGTCCATCCACCACTACACACACACAGAGGTTAAAGAAAGAAAGAAAAAACAAATATTAGCTGCAAAGAGAAAAACCTTATAGAAATTGGTGAAAACGAAACCATAATAAACAACATAGTACTTCTTCAACTTTTCTGTTAGAAAAAATCATCTGACTGTGCTCGGAACGAAGTCAATTGCAGATATGTTCGTTCGTCAAATCTGGATCTTAGACGGTTCCGGAGATCGATGGCTAGGACGTTGAACACACCCGGAGATCGAAGTCAATTGCTGGAGGATATGGCTCAGATCTATCGGATTTCATCAAGTTGAAACAGATCTGGGCGCTGGAGAAGAAGATATACACGCGGCAGAAGAAGATCTTACCTGTATCGTGTAGTTGGAGGTTGGGGTGGGAGTGCCGCTAAGCTGGATGGGTGAGGGAGTCGGATAAGGTTTCATGGCCGGAGTGAACTCGCCATTGTTATTGCCGGAGAATATGGATCCGCCAGAGACAAGAGATGAAGAGGTAGCGCTAAATTCTTGCCGGTGCAGACGTCGGAGAGTGATAGAGAGAATTTATTCGCCTGAGAAGATGAAGAGCGCCGGCGTCGGAGAGTCGTGCGTGTGTCGTTTTTTTTTTAGAGAGAGAGAGAGTGTGTGTGTGAGAGAGAGAGAGAGAGTGTGTGTGTGTGAGAGAGAGAGAGAGAGTGGGGGTGTGTGTGTGTGTGTGAGAACTGGTGCGAGCGTGAGGGGAGGGTTTTGTTGGGGGTGGGGGTAGTTTGGGTATTTAGGATTTTTATTTGACTGGATTTGACTGGTCAAAGAAACTTAGGGGTGTCTGGGGAATTTTCATCTCAGATAAACTCCTTATTTGGCATTTAATCTCAGCCTCTCCTTATTGGTAATAAAATCTCAAATCAGGGGCCCTAGAGGAATAGTTCCTTTTTTCTTTTTTTTTTTTGCTTTTTTTTTTTATATTATTGTTTTTGGTTCTTTTTAGTTTGTCAAAAGTAATAGTTACTATAACTAAATGTAACAAACGTGTTACTTATATGTAACAGTTTGTATACATAAAAGTAATACATATATACAGAAAAGTAACAGTGTTTTATTCTATGTTTTCTTCGTTTGCCAAAAGTAATACTTATTACAACTAAAATGTAACGAACGTGTTACTTATATGTAACAGTGTCTATACATAATTTGTAACACATATGTATAGAAAAGTAATAGTATATCTATATGTTTTCAAATAATAAGTTACAATAGGTTCAATTTATCATGATACATGTAAAAGTATTACATTATCTATAGAAATCTGTTACAATTTCATCTACTAAAGTGTTACATCCTGTACAAATAATTACATTCATGTATATAAGTTGTTTTTCAAATGTTACTTTCTTTTAAAAAATAAAAATAAAATCAAAATACACAATATTTTATATTTTTGCAAAAGCACTATTACATTTCAGTATAAACGATAATTACATTTAGATATTGTTTGGGTTACATGTAATTATAGTTAGTATTACATTTGAAAAAATGGGTAAAACGAGCTTTTGTTTTTGTAAAATAGGTGTTACATTTACTTATGAATAATGTTACTTTATATATATACAGTCCTTAGACCATGTGCAATGAGGGGTTTAGTTGGGGGGTTGAGTGGATGTAAGTTAGTTGAAGGTGGGCCATGAGGGAGTTGAGAGGGGGGTTAAAGGGGAAGGGTTGAGAGGAATCAACCGGGTTGAGGGAAAAAATGTGGGACCCGGACAAAACACGCGTCGGCCACACATTGGTGCCGACATGGCGCGTGTAAGACACGCCCCGACAAGGCGCGTTTAGGCGTGTTTTTTTTTCTGGATATAACACGTGGCGAAATCTGGTTGGTCCGCCATATTTTCGGATTTAATTTTCAACCCAAATTTTTTAGCTCAATTATTTTACAGCAAATTTATTTTTTTTTTTTGGCCAAAAATCTGCATTTTTTTTCCTCTATAAATTGATATAAGTTTTATTTTATTTGGACACCGAAAAAAAACTCTCTTTTCTATCTATAAATTTCTTAATTATCCTTCTTTAACCATTGTTTTTCAAAATATCCAACATATTTTTAGTGAAATGGATCCCAATAATCCCAATCATCCCTATTTCAACACTCAGAATTCAACTAATCTTCCACCAAATTACTACAACCCCAATGATTTTCGATTAGAAAATCAATTTTTCAACCAACCACGTCCTCAAAATGTCCCACAATTTTATTATCAACCAAATGCCATGCCTTCAGCTGTGCCCACATGGAATCCATATTATGGTATGCAATTTGAACGACCTCCACCACCACCCTCTCAAGCATCCGAATATCCAGAATATTTAACACAAATGGCCCTGGGTAGCATGAGCGGTACTGATACGGATGCTGATGAAGCTTATCCAAATCCAGATGCAGGAGGTTCAACCACTACTCGGAGAAAAATCGTCAAATGGAGCACGGCGGACAATTTAGTGCTAATCAGTGGGTGGATTAAATTTGGAACCGACAGTGTTGTCGGAAAAAGTCAGAAGAGTGAAGCGTTTTGGGGTAAGATTGCAGATTACTGTAACGAATATTGTGAATTTAACCCTCCCCGTGACGTAGTTTCATGCAAAAAGGCTGGGAAGAAAAAAAGGCGGGGAAAAAAAAAGTGGGGTTGTCACCGGTAAAGGAACAAAAGTGGTTAGAATTCAAGCGATTCAAAGAGAAAGAATTGGAACGAATTGACAACTTAGCCGCACAACAAGATAAGGAAACGAAGTTGCCCTTAACAAGACTCGGGCTAAAAGTAGGAAAATGTGGATGCAGTTGAGTCAAATGGAGCCTCGCGATGATCAACAACAAAAACTTTTTTAAATGTTGACTGCCGAACTGTTTGGCAATTAATGTGTGTTTTCTAGCTTTATGTCAATTTACTGCAATGATGTACTGTCGCGCCCCAGACCCGTGGTCCAACTTGGCCCCACGCTCGGGACACGATCGGAAGACGTCATAAAACATTTTAGGAAAAGTTTTTGAAATGTACTTTCATAAAAGTTTAACACTTTAAAATAACTTTACAAACAACTTTCAAAAGGAAGTACTTAGCCCGAAGGCTTACAAACTTTGTTTACAAATACACAAACACCAACATTTTCCAAAATATAAGTTTTAAAAGATGATGAAGTCACGGATACTCTACCCCAAAAGGTTATACATTACATAATGTAGCCTTTACAAGACTCATATCCCAAACTCTTACCACGACGACGTCCTCCCGTGCAAGTGTCCTATTCCATAGACTTGCCTTTATCTAAAACAGTAAACAAATAAAGGGTGAGAATGAATCTCAGTAAGCTACTAAAATGCAACTACGTTACATGCTGATATGATAATCATAAAGAAACAATATAAACAAATAATCATATAGCATATAGCACATAACATGAGAGGCTCCCTATCGCCAACCGTCCCATACCGGTTGAAAATAACGACCAACTCATCATACAACACATAAGGCGGAAATAAACACTCATACGTGGATACTTTGAGCCAAGGTTCTCGAAACAACATAACCATCTGAGAATACCAGTTGAGTAGCATAATTAGCTGAAGCCGGGATCCCTTACTCGAAACAAACATAACCATCAGAGAGGTATCAACTGAGCAGCACCAAAGAGATGAAACGGGTTCATGAACCAAACAATAACAACAACAACAAGAGGGGGAAAATGACACCAAGTCATAACCCAAAGTGCCCAACGTTTGGTCCAAGGAAGGGAGTTAAAAATGGGAAACCAATGATAGAAGCCTTACAATGAACTTGGCTCGTGTGCCATTGTAATCCCTACCACTGCCCGATATCATAAACAATGGGAAACCAATGATAGAAGCCTTACAATGATGTAATCCCTACCACTGTCCCGACACCACAACAAAAAGTACCAGCTGGACTTTACACAAGAGCACAGTAATGAATACTTGCTTAAACAACAATCGGGGCATGATTCCAAAGTAGGGAACCACACAAAGTCATCACAAAGATGCAAACACATTACTCATAAAAGAGTTCACAACATTGACATTAAGTCACAACACAATCCTTTATCAATGACATTAAGTCAAACAACAATCTTGCACACACTTGAACACGATCCTCAACAACCAAGTACGTTAAACCCATTTCTCACACAAGGGATTTCAAAATAAGAAACCCCACGAAAGCATCATAAAGATGAACCAATCTAAACCATATCAAAAGATGTTCAACAATATCCACTAAACATTCATTCGAATTCCACAACACTCATGTTCACAAAGGAACCATTTCAAACACAAGAGTGTTCCACAACAACCCTCTAGGTACTCTAGGATATCACCTAAGACCTAGACCAAAATTGAACCTTTAATCAATTAAATTTGAACAATTTAACCTTCCAGATTGGACTGTGCGGCCGCCTGACCTACCCTGTGCGGCCGCCCAACTAGCCCTGTTCCAAGAACAAAATCTTTCAGATAAGAGTGCGGCCGCACGCCCTATTTGGGCGGCCGCCCACCCCACTCGACAGGCCAAAACTTGAATAACTTGTACTCCCTTCGTTTCACCGTCCCAAAAGTATAAGTATAATTTTTTTAATATACTAATATACTCATTTAGAGATACTTTCTTTCATTTCCCTGTCCCACGAATAATAGTATAATTTTTATAATATACTTATTTAACATTTAACTCAAGTTAATGTTTTACCGTCCCACAAGTAGGAGTATACTTTCAAACACTTATACTAACATTCTCATGATATAAACATACTCCATATACATACTTGCATACAAACCAAGTCACTTACCCAGTATAATTATACTCCCTTTGTCCCAAATAAACAAGTATCACAAATAAATTCTTTTCACAATAATTTCACCACATATCACACATATAGCAAATATATGACCATTTTACTATTTAAGGGGAATTAGTAACTTACCTATTTCCGGAAAAAATATCGCTGAAATAAGTTTTGTTCGTGTAGAAATGGCCTACTCAACGCCCTGATCATTTTTATATAATTAGTTTTTAAAACGGGTAAGTAAATAAAAAGAATTAAATCGAAATGGGTTGAACTTACCTTTTCTTTTCGTGGATACAGAGAGAGTAAATGGAAATGGAGAATATGTATGTGAACGCAGAGAGAAGAAGAGGTAAGGATAAGAAGGCTTTTTGATATTTTCTACTTTTCACTTTGGTCCCTCTACTTTCATTTTCAACAATTAAGCCCCTGAACTTTAAAGTTACACTTTGGACCCTAAAGTTTTAACTAACTCATTTATTCCTTTTAACAAAATTTCTACTAACACTTTAACTAACTCATATGCTCAAATAATATATTCAAGTCATAAAAATATTTTCTAACACATAAAATGCACATAAAAGTTCCATTTTAAGTTAAGAAAATTAGGGTGGTTTTGGGGTCGTTACATCACTCCCCCTTAAAGAAAATTCGTCCCGAATTTTAGGATTACTTACCAAAATCGAATCTATTAAGTCAACCAAATTTTGACATCAATCGGATCCTTTAAAACTCAATTGAAGAAGAAAATACACCACCCACTCAATTTTATCCTTTAATTAACTTAATTGAATGAATTTCAAATCCATCAATCTAACCCACGATTTTCTATAAATAACACTCTCTTCTTTCATTCTTCCTCAAAACAATTCTTCTTGACCTTCTGTCTACATAAAACCTCACTATCCCAATTCTGACATCAATGAATCCATCCGATTTCTTCTTTTGATAAGAACCTACAAACATGTGAAATTGAGGATTTTATCATGAACGAGTTTTTGATGATAAATAAAAAACTGGAATTTTTTTTCAAAAGAGATCACGCTGCACAAAACTGATTGATGACTACTCAATGCTATCAATAAATCTTTTCGACTATCTATTCAGTGTATTCCTCCGAATCGTCAGGATCTTTCAAGCCAATGACAGCTATCACACAAATATTCGAATGTGCAGCAACTGAACTATCTCTTAGAATGTACCGCTCATGCGATTGTTAGCATAGAATTTCCGCCAATCTATAATGAATACATTAAAATAAGTACCTGTAGTTGAATTCCGTTATGCATGTTGGTTCCACTAAGTATCGACTACATACTCTGCTACAAAAGTTAAAGTTCCATCACTAGCAACGAACAAAATCGTGTTGTCTATCATCGTTCATTCCACTAGTAATTTTCTATAGTTGAAATCATTGAATAGAATAGAAACTTAAAGCTTTCACTCGCAAAATCATCACATGTCTCGACTCATAAGGACTCCAAGATGTCAATTCCTCTAACCTTCCCCCATTTAGTTCTATCAAACATGAATTATAAATCTATGTATCCTCTAACACATTACCTTTCCCGGATGATATAACATGGTACTCTACCTGCATTATCTCATGTGTAACTCTCTTTGAAAAAAACAATACTTTAACTCTCATGGTTGGTAAACACTTCAATATGGCTTTATAAAGGTCATTCACTAATGCCATGGATATATAATCGCAATAAATCTCAAGTTATAGGTAGGATAATTTTGTTCATAAGGAATCAATCTTCTCAAAGCACACATTGTTACCATACAATTCTGAAGCGATGAACATCTCAATCACTCTTTAAGGCATCACCATGAATAATGAATTTATTAGATCCACTATAATGGTAAAACTCGACATATCCACTAGAAAATAGTAACACTGATCATATCCTCTAGATAACTGTAATACTAGTGAAATCCATTAAGCAATATCAATACTGAAGTTGCCATCAACTCTCGTTTCAATAATTAAAAACTCGTTTCACTCTTACCAATCCATCAAGAAAGTGTATCTTTCTGTGTCATATAGTTAACTGTGTAGCTACCTTAGAAATCCATCAATGAATCTCTAACCATATGCCAATCTCAACAAGTTACACAGCTCTGCTATTGAAGTAGGATTTTTCCAATTACTGTTGCTTTCATATTTAAAGAATCAATAGCCATGCCTGATTTGAAACTTCCTCAAATAATATTCCTCTAACAAGAAGACATAATGCCTTGATTTCACAACTGTTGCCTCTCACAAATTATAATTACAAACAACTCAGCATATCCAACAATACCACTGAAGTAGTTTTAATTCAAACACTAAAACACAATTTATGATGCCCATACCTGGTATGAAAAACCATTTTTAAAATAACTCAACTCAAAATTTCAACTGATGATAATCACTTCAAGTCAACCACTGAATAAACCACTGATCTCTAAAGTTGATCAATTATATCCCCCATATAAAATAACAAGTGATGATTCGTTATAGCCATCTGGTTGAGCTCTTAGTATTCAATATACAATCGCAAAGTACCATAAATAACCAATACTGATGCATCCCACACATTATCTAAAACACTCTTAGCTAAAACACTCTACTGCCAAATACCAGGCATAACCTTGTGATAAAAAAAAATCAGACTTTAATGCATAAATAGCATGAATGCTAAACACATATATCTACCATACTTAATTAAAGCACACTAGCATATAAAACTCCACCACAATAATATCAAAATCTTGCTATGGTAAAATAACTAAACCAGCAAGTAAAACATGCTCACAAATTTGCACATCACAAGTGCGCAACACTCTATCAATCACCAAACACTCCCCCTTAGGATAGACACCTCTAACACCTAAGGTAGAGACTCAGGAGGCACATGCAATCGAGAAGCAAAATGCACAAACACATAAGAATGCGAAGAGCCAGGGTCTATAACTGTACGTGCCCTCAAACTAGACATAGAAATTATACCTCCAATCACATTAGAAGGATCTGAAATCTGTTGTTGATTGATGGCAGAAACACTATCCTGCACCTTAACCTTCCCTGAAGCATCCATCTTTTGGCCCTGAGAAGACCCAACTGCACTTCCTGATGCCTGTACCCTAAATCTAGGGCAATCCTTCTGAAAATGACCCAACTGACCACCTCGCATACATTTGCCTTGTTTCTTCCAACATTTCTGCTCAGAATGTCCTGTCCTTCGACAATAGCTACATACTCGTTTACCTTGAGTTCTTCTATTATGTGGCCCTTGAAAAGATTCCTTAGCTTGTGAAGATGTCCCTTGGTATTCTCTACTATCTCTACGCTGTGGTTGTGGTTTTAACTGTCCTCCTCGTTTTGTCACATCTGAGGGTTCAACCTTGCTTTTATGCTCCACTATATCGTCAATTTTTTTCATGACAGTTTCAAACATACCTTGGAACATTGTTCGAACTTCTTCTCTAGCATTACCCGACCCTAAAGGCCCTGACTGATTTTCTTCTGTTCCAACCATCTTCAGTGATTACCTGCATAAAACACTCAACGTTACTCACTCTCTACCCAACTACCCTCCTAGGTCACTTAGTCATCCTAGACCATCTACAACCTAGCTCTGATACCAACTGTCGCGCCCCAGACCCATGGTCCAACTTGGCCCCACGCTCGGGACACGATCGGAAGACGTCATAAAACATTTTAGGAAAAATTTTTGAAATGTACTTTCATAAAAGTTTATCACTTTAAAATAACTTTACAAAAAACTTCCAAAAGGAAGTACTTAGCCCGAAGGATTACAAACTTTGTTTACAAATACACAAACACCAACATTTTCCAAAATATAAGTTTTAAAAGATGATGAAGTCACGGATACTCTACCCCAAAAGGTTATACATTACATAATGTAGCCTTTAAAAGACTCATATCCCAAACTCTTACCACCACGACGTCCTCCCATTCAAGTGTCCTATTCCCTAGACTTGCCTTTATCTAAAACAATAAACAAATAAAGGGTGAGAATGAATCTCAGTAAGCTACTAAAATGCAACTACGTTACATGCTGATATGATAATCATAAAGAAACAATATAAACAAATAATCATATAGCATATAGCACATAACATGAGAGGCTCCCTATCGCCAACCGTCCCATACCGGTTGGAAATAACGACCAACTCATCATACAATACATAAGGCGGAAATAAACACTCATACGTGGATACTTTGAGCCAAGGTTCTCGAAACAACATAACCATCTGAGAATACCAGTTGAGTAGCATAATTAGCTGAAGCCGGGATCCCTTACTCGAAACAAACATAACCATCAGAGAGGTATCAACTGAGCAGCACCAAAGGGCTGAAACGGGTTCATGAACCAAACAATAACAACAACAACAAGAGGGGGAAAATGACACCAAGTCATAACCCAAAGTGCCCAACCTTTGACCCAAGGAAGGGGGTTAAAAATGGGAAACCAATGATAGAAGCCTTACAATGAACTTGGCTCGTGTGCCATTGTAATCCCTACCACTGCCCGATATCATAAACAACGGGAAACCAATAATAGAAGCCTTACAATGATGTAATCCCTACCATTGTCCCGACACCACAACAAAAAGTACCAGCTGGACTTTACACAAGAGCACAGTAATGAATACTTGCTTAAACAACAACCGGGGCATGATTCCAAAGTAGGGAACCACACAAAGTCATCACAAAGATGCAAACACATTACTCATAAAAGATTTCACAACATTGACAATAAGTCACAACACAATCCTTTATCAATGACATTAAGTCAAACAACAATCTTGCACACACTTGAACACGATCCTCAACAACCAAGTACGTTAAACCCATTTCTCACACAAGGGATTTCAAAATAAGAAACCCCACGAAAGCATCATAAAGATGAACCAATCTAAACCATATCAAAAGATGTTCAACAATATCCACTAAACATTCAGTCGAATTCCACAACACTCATGTTCACAAAGGAACCATTTCAAACACAAGAGTGTTCCACAACAACCCTCTAGGTACTCTAGGATATCACCTAAGACCTAGACCAAAATTGAACCATTAATCAATTAAATTTGAACAATTTAACCTTCCAGATTGGACTGTGCAGCCGCCTGACCTACCCTGTGCGGCCGCCCAACTAGCCCTGTTCCAAGAACAAAATCTTTCAGATAAGAGTGCGGCCGCACGCCCTATTTGGGCGGCCGCCCACCCCACTCGACAGGCCAAAACTTGAATAACTTATACTCCCTTCGTTTCACCGTCCCAAAAGTATAAGTATAATTTTTCTAATATACTAATATACTCATTTAGAGATACTTTCTTTCATTTCCCTGTCCCACGAATAATAGTATAATTTTTATAATATACTTATTTAACATTTAACTCAAGTTAATGTTTTACCGTCCCACAAGTAGGAGTCTACTTTCAAACACTTATACTAACATTCTCATGATATAAACATACTCCATATACATACTTGCATACAAACCAAGTCACTTACCCAGTATAATTATACTCCCTTTGTCCCAAATAAACAAGTATCACAAATAAATTCTTTTCACAATAATTTCACCACATATCACACATATAGCAAATATATGACCATTTTACTATTTAAGGGGAATTAGTAACTTACCTATTTCCGGAAAAAATATCGCTGAAATAAGTTTTGTTCGGGTAGAAATGACCTACTCAACGCCCTGATCATTTTTATATAATTAGTTTTTAAAACGGGTAAGTAAATAAAAATAATTAAATCGAAATGGGTTGAACTTACCTTTTCTCTTCATGGATACAGAGAGAGTAAATGGAAATGGAGAATATGTATGTGAACGCAGAGAGAAGAAGAGGTAAGGATAAGAAGGCTTTTTGATATTTTCTACTTTTCACTTTGGTCCCTCTACTTTCATTTTCAACAATTAAGCCCCTGAATTTTAAAGTTACACTTTGGACCCTAAAGTTTTAACTAACTCATTTATTCCTTTTAACAAAATTTCTACTAACACTTTAACTAACTCATATGCTCAAATAATATATTCAAGTCATAAAAATATTTTCTAACACATAAAATGCACATAAAAGTTCCATTTTAAGTTAAGAAAATTAGGGTGGTTTTGGGGTCGTTACATGTACTATTTCCAAAATTCTCAGTATGTAACTTTATCTTTTAATTAAATCTATGTAATTCTATTATTGGAGTCCGTAAATTTTGACCACTCAATCGTTATCCTTTAATTAACTCAATTGAATTGAAGCTTCAAATCCGTCAACCACAACCACTCAATTGTTATCCTTTAATTAACTTAATTGAATTGAATTTCAAATCCATCAATCTCAACCACGCATTTTCTTATAAATAACACTCTCTTCTTTCATTCTTCCTACACCAAACACATTCTTCTTTCCTTCTTCCTACATCAAACACTCTCTCATTTCCTTCTTCCTACATCAATGAATCCATCCGGATTTCTTCCTTTTGATATCGAAGCCTACAAAAGGCAGTGTGAAATTGAGGAGAGTTTTATCATGAACGAGTTTTTTGATAATAAAACTCCGAAAAAAAACTCGAAAATTTTTGAAAAGAGATCACGCTTTGCACAATAAGAGCCTGATTGATGACTACTTTTCCGAAAATGCTATGTATAAAGATTCTTTTCGGCGACGATATCGGATGCAGAAACATGTATTCCTCTGAATCCTCCAGGATCTTTCAAGCCATGACAGCTACTTCACACAAATATTCGAATGTGCCGGCAAAGAAGGCCTATCTCCATTAGCAAAATGTACCGCAGTCATGCGATTGTTAGCATATGGTATGTCCGCCGATGCTATTGATGAATACATTAAAATAGAGACAACTACAGCTTTGGAGGCATTACGTAGATTCTGCAAGGGGGTCATTCAACTGTATGAGCAAGAATACTTGAGAGCCCCAAACGAAGCTCACCTGCAAAGAATACTTGAGGTCAGTGAGAAGCGGGGGTTCCCAGGGATGATCGGGAGTATTGATTGCATGCAATGGGAGTGGAAAAATTGTCCTACTGGTTAGGAAGGTCAGTTTACTAGAGGTGATAAGGGAACCACCACGGTTATTCTTGAAGCCGTTGCCAGTCATGATTTATGGATCTGGCATGCCTTTTTTGGATGTCCGGGCACATTGAACGATATAAATGTTCTGGACCGGTCGCCAGTGTTCGATGATCTTGAAGCAAGAAATACTCCACGAGTCAATTTCTTTGTGAATGAACATCCGTATAATATGACGTATTATCTTGCTGACGGTATCTAGCCTTCTTATCCGACTTTTGTCAAATCAGTTAAACTTTCTCAAAGTGAAGAAGATAAGCTATTTGCAAAATATCAGGAGGGATATCGGAAGGATATAGAACGTGCATTTGGAGTGCTCCACGCTCGATTTAAAATCATTCGAGAACCAGCTCGAATGTGGGAGATAGCGGACTTGGCTATGATCATGAGAGTATGTATCATATTACATAATATGATTGTTGAGGATGAACGGGATACGTATTCTCAAAATTGGCTTGACTATCAGGATAAACCCGAGGCAAGTGGGTCTAGTACACAGCAACCATTCTCGACTGAGGTATTACCAACATTTGAAAATCATGTACGTACTAGATCGGATTTGCGTGATCAAAGGGCTCATCAACGATTGCAGAAGGATCTAGTCAAACACATATGGGCAAAGTTCGGAAATTAGTGATTTAATAATTTTATTGTACTGTGAGTCGTGTCTATGTATCGTATGCTTATTTGTTTTTCATCACTTGTGGAGTGAGCTAAGTTTATTGTAACTTTTCTTATTTTTAAGAAAAATTTAAAAATTCTCGTATTTATTTAATTGCTATTACAAAAAATTAATTAAGTGTAAATTAAAAAAAAAAAACTCGAATTTATAATAATAATAATAATCATTTATTTTTTAAATTATTATTATTATTATTATTATTATTATTTTATTAATCATAAAAATAAAGATTATAAATAAAATAAAAGTGGTGGGGTATAGAATGATGAGTTGGGAGGAGTTGAATTTTAAACTAAACTAGTCATTGTGGGGGGTATAGTTGAGAGGGTAGTTGAATGATTAAGTGGATGGAGAGAGAAGATGAGGTGGAGTGATATTAGGGTAGTTGAATGTTTTTGGTAAACGACGGAAAAGACCGGAAAAAAAAAAAAAAAAAAAAAAAAAAAAAAAAAAAAAGGCCTATGAGAGGCTGCCACGTTGCAGGGTCGCCCCATGGGTCATGAATCCGGGTAAAAAAAAAGTCTCATAGAAGAGACGGGTCATAGTGTTCTCATGGGAGACTAGCTCTTCGTTAGAAGGGGTCAAAATCATTTTAGACATTAAATTAAATGTTACATAATAACGTTTAAATTTAACTAGACAGGGAGTTCAAATTAAAACATACTATGATTTTTGTATTTAGGAGAAGGGGGTCGAGTTACAATTTCTTATTATTTCACTACAATTTTAAAGGTAGTAAAATGTTAACATGTAAACGACAAAAAGAGTAGAATGACCCCCTTGATTATAGTGTGGTTTTGCCACTGCTCGAAAGACATAATATTTTCATTTGTGCAACAACCTGATTATAACACCATTTTCGTGATTATATGATCATGCACAAGCATTCATTTTCAAGCATTGTATCCCATGTTGATGGTATGATTTCTTTGAAAGCTAAAAGAATCATGAATTTGGAATCCAGAAGAATCATGAGTTTTAATTTCATTCTTGCACGACAACTATAACTTATAAATGAACACTTTGGTTTGTTTATAGCATCTCTCATTGTGAATTTAAGGTATTTTAGGTTTGGTTTTACCATCCTTTGGAATTTGAAATCGCAATGCTAATGGTACAACATTCTTGGAATTTGAAGTCACAATGATACATCATCATAAGATATTGGAGATAACTAATTACACGTCAAAAGAATATTCAAATGGTAGTTAGAGTGTAGAGATTTATATGTATCCAATGAGATTCTTTTGTTTGAAATTTGAACAAGTAATCTGGTAAAAATAAACTTCTTTATCTATTAGTTTTCCCATTCAATTCTTTTCCCTTCTTCTCTTTGTCCTTCCCTTTTTTTTTTTTTTTTTTTTTAATGTCATATTAAAAACATTTAAATGCTTAGGTACATGAAATTTTTCAAAGCTAATTTAGTCTTTATCAAGCATGTATTGATTGCATTTCTTAATACGTGTGAAAATGAGAGGGTGATATTATGTCGATTTATTTAGGTGATATTGTTTAATTTTATAGGATTCGAATGGGGCTCTTCCTCCAATCCCTCCACGAGACCCCTCTCATGTATGAGACCGTATCGCATAAGTTTTTGTCAATAATTATAAGATTCGTGAAGGACTCGCAGTCTCATCCGTTTCGAGCAATTTTCAATGACATTAACTAAGATGGTTAACAAGTGTCATTTTTTTTAAAGGGGCAGTAAGTATTATTTTTTTCAACAATGTCTTTTCCTTCTCATTCTTGTCTTTCCCTTCCTTTTCTCATCTTTTCTACCCTAAATGTTATTGTAAAAAAAAAAAAAACAATGCATCGACTTTACAAGAAGATGAACTTCTTACACTCTCATTCACTCTCACTCTCAGCCTCAGCCAATATTACACCAAATTCTACTTCCCTCTAATCAAGACTCAGGTAGAAATCGGTCTCATCCGCCTTGTACAACTTCGAATTTATTTGGAAATTGAATAGGAACAAAGATGGTTAACAATAAAGTGTTATTTTTTTAAAGCAATAAAGTGTCATTTTTTAGGCCTATAATAATAGTATAATAGTAATAGTTTTTAGTAATAATAGTGGTAGTTGTTATTAGTAGCGGCCAAGTCATTAATTTTATTTTCATTGTGTATCTATATATATATATATATATAATGAGTGAAGTAGATAGACCCCCTTTCTAAAAAGGTTTCCCGCTCAAACACCATCCGCTAAATATAGAAACAAGGAGCGGAAGCCTTCTGGAAGGTCGTGCAAGGTTAGAAGTCGTTCAAGGTCAGAAGTCTGTTGTATTCCGAAGACCTCGATTTCTCCAACAACTTCTCTTCACCAGCCGCCCCTTTCTTCCACTTCAAGTACGCCGGCTCTCTTCTCCACATCCAGTTAGCCATCATCTCCTCCCGTTTGGCTTTAATATTCCTCTTGTACAGCTTGCTCGCCTTCGCTGCACCATCACATTAGCACCGCCACGTTGTGAATACGCCCGATTGAAAATTTGAGAGAGTCGCCACGTTGTTTTATTTGTAGTTAAAACATTGAGAAAACCATTTATGATAATAATAGGGTTCAGGGGTCAAATTGCAATAAGAGAAGAATATTAATGTTATCACTCCTATTGCCCGACGAATCGGTCTTTCTACATGATCAATGTGTGTGTGTGTGTTAGTGTTTGAGACTGGATCCGAGGATTGCCTACATTCTTCTCATCATGAGAAGCTCAGGTCGGTGTAGTTCATTGATGAATTAGAATGGGGAGAGATGAAGCGGGATCATGCATATATAGGGGGAAGACTAGAGTTAGAAGTAGTTCCTAGATCGTATTAGGGTTTGATGAAACCCTAGGATCATCATTGGCGATGGTATGTGCACATAAATAAGGATTACAATCCTAGATCTAGCTATGATGTATGATAAGTCGTAAATCTAGCATTATAATAAGAACATCATGAATACATATGAATGAACACGTAAACATGAAGATCGCTTACCCTAAATATAGCATTATGTAAGTAATATGTGACCTAGATCTAGTGCGGGTTTCGTGGAAACCCTAGATCATCATCGGTCAAGAACATGAACGATGAACAAAATCCTAGATCTAACAATATATGAATGAATATAATAGATCTAAGTAGTTAAGTAGTAAGAATGTGTTACCAAACTGATTAAAGAGGCTTCAAAGGTTGAATCTTCACTCCTTTGGTTGATGGCAGTGTTGGATCTTTTTGATGATCAAAGCAAGATCAAAGAGAGGGTTTGAGAGGGTTTTGAGAGGGAGAGAGAGAGAGAGGCTGGGAAGAGCTTCTGTGAGGGTTTTCCCGTAGGTTGATTGTGTGATCAATAGGCTGAGAGGATGGGCCTATTTATAGGAAAAAACTGAGAAAAGGTACACTGGCCGCACGACCGTGCCAGTGCCGTATGGTGGTGAAGCGGGCGTATGGTGATGATCTTCGGATTCCATGCTTATTAAGATCTCATCGAATCCTTATCAGTTTGTTCACGGGATTTGTCCATTATCCTGATGGATTTCGACCTATAACTGATTTCGTCTATCAGGGAGTCTGGGAATCTGTCGGATAGGTCCCTGTCAGGTTTTCTTGCCTAAAAGGTCCTTAGAGATGTCTTAAGGTCTAGGAAGTCCTAAATATTCAGATCGGGTACTAACAGTAGCCCCTCGGCAACGCTTTTTGCAAGGCATGGAGGGTCGTCGATTAAGAAAAGAAACGATCTGAAACAAGTGTTCCAAATCGGGGGAAGAGAAGTGAGAAAAGGGTGACCAGGTTGGTCGGGCGGCTGAACCTATTCCAGGCTACCTACGTATCCAAATGGAATCAAGCCAATCGTAGTTCGAGAACTGGGGGAGAATGAAATGAGACATCGTCTTTCGCTGGGGATAGACAAACATTTGTCAAACAATAAAGCCGCGTGGACCCTACTGGGGAAAAAGGAAAAAAGAAACGAGACATCAGCCTACTACTGGGGATAACAATCCTACAGGCACTATCCTGTATGAAGACCGAACATTCGTTAGAAGAAACGAGACATCAGACTCCGGCTAGGGATAACGATCCTACGGGTACTATCCTGTATGAAGACCGAACATTCATAAGCAATAAAGTCGTTGCAAATGGACTCTATTGGGGAAAAGAAGAAAAGAAACGAAACATCGTAGAGCAATAAAGTCATTGCAAATGGACTCTATTGGGGAAAGAAGGTGAGGCCATACGCACGATTCGACAAGAAGTTTAAAGAATCGAGAACAGAATTAGGGATGAATCCTAACTTCCTATAGAGCGCGCGTAATCGAATAATTTCTCGACAAATTATGGTATATTAGAGAGGTATAGTCCTCAGGATTGCAGAATTCGGTAACCGGTAACACGGACGGTACATCGGGGCACAAGTGCCTCAAGCTCGCACGGGTTACGCCAAAACATGAGACACACAGTTTGAAGAAGCCATCTTACATCGCGCGTGAATCACATAACTTTCTCGGTCAACTATGGTGCCTATAGAGGTATAGTCCTCAGGACCGCAGAATCCGGTAACTGGTAACGCCGATTGTCTAGAGCTCGCACGGGTTACGCCAACACATGAGACACACGGTTTGAAGAAGCCATCTTACATCGCGCGTGAATCACATAACTTTCTCGGTAAACTATGGTGCCTATAGAGGTATAGTCCTCAGGACCGCAGAATCCGGTAACTGGTAATGCCAATTGTCTAGAGCTCGTACGGGTTATGCGAACACATGAGACACACGGTTTGAAGAAGCCATCTTACGTCGCGCGTGAATCACATAACTTTCTCGGTAAACTATGGTGACTATAGATGTATAGTCCTCAGGACCGCAGAATCCGGTAACTGGTAACGCCAATTGTCTAGAGCTCACACGGGTTACGCCAACATATGAGACACACGGTTTGAAGAATCCATCTTACGTCGCGCGTGAATCACATAACTTTCTCGGTAAACTATGGTGCCTATAGAGGTATAGTCCTCAGGACCGCAGAATCCGGTAACTGGTAACGCCGATTGTCTAGAGCTTGCACGGGTTACGCCAACACATGAGACACATGGTTTGAAGAAGTCATCTTACATCGCGCGTGAATCTCATAACTTTCTCGGTAAACTATGGTGCCTATAGAGGTATAGTCCTCAGGACCGCAGAATCCGGTAACTGGTAACGCCGAATGTCTAGAGCTCGCACGGGTTACGCCAAAAAATGAGACACACGGTTTGAAGAAGCCATCTTACGTCGCGCGTGAATCATATAACTTTCTCGCTAAACTATGGTGCCTATAGAGGTATAGTCCTCAGGAACGCAAAATCTGGTAACTAGTAACGCCGATTGTCTAGAGCTCGCACGGGTTACGCCAAAACATAAGACACACGGTTTGAAGAAGCCATCTTACGTCGCGCGTGAATCACATAACTTTCTCGGTAAACTATGGTGCCTATAGAGGTATAGTCCTCAGGATCGCAAAATCCGGTAACTGGTAACGCCGTTGTCTAGAGCTCGCACGGGTTATGCCTAATAACTTTATCAAATAGAAAGGGTTTAAGGACGTTCCCAGCCTCCCACTATAATCTTTAGGGTTTATGGAAGTTTCTGACCTCCAATTATAGATTGATTTAGTTATTAATAAAGGATTTTACGACGGTTTCCTTAATCTGCCTTAGGGTTTATGGACGTTCCCAACCTCCAATCATAATCTTAGGGATTATGGATGTTCCCGACCTCCAATTATAGATTGATTTGGTAATTTCTTGAGGTCTTCCGGAACAAAGATTTATTTTGGAATTTATTGAGGTCTTCCGGACCAAAGATTATTATTTTTTTGGAATTTATTGAGGTCTTCCGGACCGAAGGAACGAACTAAGGATAAGTCCTAGACATCGAGGTGTTTTGCAATGTTTATTTAGGATAAGTGTATGAATGTAACACTTTTAGATTTTTTTGCATGAGCATTTGTGAGTAATTGCGAGTTTGAGGGATCGGAGTAAAGGGTGTGTAAAGTTTGGAGATTTGTAGATCTAAAGTACCTATTGTTTAGGTTTTAAGCATTGAGTATTGTTGTTTAAAGGAGTTTGAATGTTAATTACCTATATTCTAGGGTTTGAGTATTGATTATTTGATGTTAGAGATGTTTTAGATGTGAATTTCCCAAAGTTTAGGGTTAAGTGAATTTTGTAGAAATTTAGTTGTATTTTACCCATAGTTTGGGATTTAAATGAATCTTATGTAGATTGCAAAGAGTTTTAATTTGTAGATTACCCAAGGTTTGGGGTTTATTTGCATTTTACTTTGATTGTAAAGATTTGGATTATAAATGACCCAAGTTTGGGGTTTAAGTGAATCTTGTGCTGGTTATAAAGAGTTTGATTTGTAAATTACCCAAGTTCGGGGTTTATTTGCATTTTACTTTGATTGTAAAGATTTGGATTGTGAATTACCCAAGTTTGGGGTTTATGTAACGACCCGAGCCCGTAGACCCGACCCGCCACATAGGTACCATACACTAGCCCACCAAGCATCTCCTCAATTGGGTCAAACACAGCCCATCACAGGCCTCCAAAAGTCCAATGGATGATTTGATGCTTAGTAGGAGTGTATGGGCCTTCTATATAGAACACTCAATTCCCACATATTTCCGATGTGGGATGGGGGATATCACAGTTTAAGTTATTTTTTGTTGATTTGTAAGAGTTGTAATTGTAAGTTACCCAAGTTTGGGGTTTTAAATATGTTAATATTAACCGTAGAGGGTTTTAATTGTGAATTGCTCTTAGTGTAGGACTTGATTGTGAGTTATTTTGGAGCGATGGACTTGATTGGAATTTACCTTGCATGAAGGGTTTGATTGTTGATTACTTCGAATGAGAAGGTTTGATTGTTAATTACTTCGAACGAGAAGGTTTGATTGTTAATTACTCAAAGTTACGGGGTTTGGTTGTTAATTACCCAAGGTATGGGATTTGGATTTGGATGGTGTTAAGTTGAGGTGCTTTGTTTGCAAATTACCCAAGATATGGGGTTTTGGTTGATAGATTTTGTACTTAGGGTTTACTGACCTTAAATTGGGGTTTTCATGAAACTTGTAGATTTTGAACCAAGTTGATTGATTTATTTGTGGTATGTATAATGTATTGATTTTGGTGGTTTTCTTAAAAAATGCAATTTTTTGTGTTAAGTAATTTGTGATCCGAAAATGTTGTAATCTTTGACCGATCTTTGACTTGTTTGACTTTGTTAGAAGTGCCTTTTGTGTTGTTTGAATTTTGTTAGAGTGTAATGTACATTAGTGTTTCGCTAAGAAAGCTTATTTTGGATGAAGTTATATTTTTGTTTGTTAATTATTGAAATGTTTCGGACTTGTTCGGAGTTGACTTGTCTTGTCCTAGGTAGACTAGGGTTTTGATTGTGAGATATTTATAGTATTCGTTGGAATGCTTTGGGATTCTCCTAGAGTAATATTGCAACAGTTCATATATGTGCATGAAGTGAAATAAACTGCTAGATAGATTATAATACCTTGGCTGTGTATACCTGTTTGTGCTTGTAGGTTGTATTGCCGCCTTTGAAGTCGAGGGGCTCGTGTAGAGTTGTGCATAGCTTGTGGGAGAAGACTCCAAACACTGTTCATAGCTTGACTGGGTTTGACTGCACCTATACCAAGAGCGGGTATGGTGTATGTTTGGGCGACCATAGGAGGCAGTATGAGGAGATGCTGATGGATCTTGATGCCGGAGGCGGTGATGTAGAGGTGACTGCCCAAGCATTTACTTAGTATGTGTTGTTACAGACCATTTTTGCTAATGCTGGCACGACGGCGATGATTCCACTGCTTGGATGTCTGGTGGACTTGGATGCAGTGGGACGACTTGCGTGTGGGAGCTACAGGCTTGGCAAAGTTGTACCATTCCCTATATCAGAGTTGCAGATCACAATTGTGCTTGAGGCGATGGGCCAGCGGAGGTTGTTGATTGGACATGGCAGAGATGCCCTTTACTTGATTGAGAGGGTAGGTCCCTAGGATGGAGTAAGTAGTGTCTACTTTGTTCCGGTGGATCCTCCATGGTCCATGACTGTTTCAACGTCTTTGTCTGACCGGGTTAGGTTGACCAAGGGCCTTGATGCTAGACAATTTTTTGTAGAGGGAGCCTCGTATGATGACTTTGTTAGGACGCGCCTTTGGGGCTCACACGCTGTGATAGAGGAGAAGCTGCGGAGATGGGGCAGAGGCATGTTGAGTCGGTGGTACCGGGCCCAGCAGATCCTTCCTTTGACAGGGTTTTTGGAGTCCCTCTGTGTGATCATGTAGACGGTGATGATAACCTTCAGTGGGTGCAGCATGAGGAGAGTGAGATAACTTTGGAGTTTCAGATCCCGGCGGGTCATGTCAGTGTATGCTGTTTACCCTTTCTTTTATTCATCCCACTTTTATCTTTAGTCATCCTCTCATTTGGACTTGTTTTGACATGCTTGTGCTGCCTTTGGTTTAGGTGACCCCTCAGACTTATGAGACTATGACATGCCGTGAGGCTGGCCTACGTGGGGTGATTCGGAGGCTGCACCGAAGATTGGCGAAGAGTCTTCTCAAGGTGGCAGAATGCGGTGGTTCTCCTCCTTTCAGTGATGACGATGGTGCTCCGGGCGGACATCCTCGGAAGAGGACTCGAGGCGATGCTAGTGGATCGGCTTCTTAGTTTCTGCATTTTGTTAGTGTAGAGCACAGACAGTAGCATAGCATATATATATGGATGAATGTATAAACATTTACATTATGATATGTACAGTAGCATGCAGCACGTAGAGTAGCAAGTAGCATGTAGATAACATGTAAATAGCATGTAAACAATCTAGGAGCGCATTGTACAGGCCAAGGGTACCCTAGTTGGGTTAATAAACTATTTGAATTCTATTGGTATGAGTCGCCTAAAGGAGATTTAGGGATTTTGACCTTATGGGAGACGAGATGCAGGTCTCAAGGGTATCCTAAGTTGTAGGGTAAATTGTGTAGGACCGAGTCAGTTAGGACGTCACGGAGACGAGACAAAAAACAATTTATAAATTAGTGGAGACTGAGTGTGCGGGTGTACAAATAACGTGTCGTGATAGAAAACACTTTGAAAGTATAACGAATTTATAAAAATGCCGTATAATTAATTACAGTCTAATTAATTCAAGTACTTGTCCTTCATTAGGTTTGTTGATTAGGGTAGCCATTCGGGTGAGTGAGATTTCATCGGGTTGCCGGTGATTTCTGAGTATCCAAGCAGTGACCTAATCTTTTAGGGAAGCCCCAATTAGATGGGAGTTCTTGAAAGAGGTCAACGATGTTGAACTTTGATGAGGGGATGACCTTTAATGGAGAGTGATCTTCATTGGAGCATCGGTAGTCGGTCCAATTCCATTGGGAAAGCCCCAGTTTGGTGAGGGTATTTGAGAGACATCATCCATATTGAGATTTGATGGAGAGAGATGACTTTCTGCGGGGAATGATCTTGTTGGAGCATCAGTACTCGGCCTAATTCCGTTAGGGCTGCCCCAGTTTGGTGAGGGCATAAGGTGGGGGAATCTACCTCCTTTTAGACGCACCCTATTTTTTCTCTAGACCGCCCTTGCAGGTTTTCAATCTAGGTGGGTATATTCTTTTAGTGTCTTTTTTTTTTAATTATTATTTCAGTCGACTCAAAAATAAAGAAAAAGACAGAATTGTCCAGACGACTTGTAGGAGCCTTTTATCATGGTGAGAGGAGACAGAGAGAACGAGAGAAGAAGTTCTCTCATTTAGACCTTACAGGAAGTATGTGTATAAAAGGAAGGAAGCCCCTGCTTGACAGAAAGTGAGTGTTTAGCTCTTTCCTAGATTGTATAACAGAAGACTTGTCGAGACATTTGAAAATTGTTTTATTCAGAATTATCTTTTGATTACTCGAGAATGGACCTCGTTGATTAGTTATGTATCTTATGATTATGCTTTAGACAAGTAGTCTCGAAATAATAAACGCCTTGATTAATCGAGAAGAAGAATAGAAACTGTAGTGTATGGGGAAGAGAGAAAATAATGAAAGTTGGCTCGAGGTGGGTTGTGTATATTTTGTGGAACGGACCAGTAGGTTGCCTACGTTCCTCTCAGTGTAAGAGGCTCAGGTCCGCGTAGTTCGAGGATGATCCGCTTGGTGATGATACCGGGTTTGAGTGGTGGTCTCTCCATTGTTGCTTTGGACCGCTGCTGTCGAGTTGAGTTGGATTCTTTGGAAAGAAAGAAAAATAGAAAATAAGAAGTGAAAAGAAAGCGGGACTTTTACTTTTCCTATGATGATAGCCCCTTCTATTTTTCTTTGCTTTGATTTTTTTTTTGTGCACACCATTTTTTTGCCTAGGCCGCCCTTGCGGGTTTTCGACCTAGCGGGCTTCTTTTTTGTGCTTTTGCTCTAATTTTTGCCTAAGCAGCCCGTTGTGGGTTTCGACCTAGCGAGCCTTTTTTTTTTATACATTTATATATATGTACATATGAAATGTTTGGGCAAGATGAGCCCCTAGTTTGCTTTCGTCTTTGGGAGATAGAACTCGCAGAGAGGGGTTTTGGATAGCCCCTTGCATTTTGTTGACATCGTCGAGGAGGACAGACAGCCCCAGTACATTGCCATGTCGGGAACGGACAACCTTTGTGATTGTGCCGGCGCTTCTTCGATAGTGAGAAGCACTGCAGTCATCGTCTTTTTCATGGGAAGGTGGAAGTGTATATGAGGAGTATTTAGGAGGGTGAACACAGTGGGTGTACACAGGGTGAATATATGGAAGGTACAATCAGTGGGTGTACACGAGGGATATATATATAGAGGGTGCACACAGTGGGTGTACACGAGGGGTGTATATATGGAGGGTGCGCACAGTGGGTGTACACGAGGGATATATATATGGAGGGTGCATACAGTAGGTGTACACGAGGGATATATATATGGATGATGCACACAGTGGGTGTACTCGAGGGGTGTATATATGGAGGGTGCACACAGTGGGTGTAGACGAGGGGTGTATATGGAGGGTGTACACAGTGGGTGTACACAAGAAGAGTATATATAGGTTGCACATAGTGGGTGTACACAAGGGGGGTAGGTTTAGAGAAGGTATATAGAAACAAGAAAACGATTCAATTGATCAAAGCGTTTGTTATTTTGAGACTAATTGTTTGTTAAGTTATGTATGATGGTTTGTGGGTCCATTTACCTTTTAATGAGTCTTTATTAATGAATATATTTGCTATTAATTCATCATATAAAGATATAGCGATCAATTGTCAATTAAAATTAATACAATTTTCAGGGAGTTGATGTATATATGCAAGATTATGTCTCAAGTCTAGAGAGAAAAGAAATAAAGACACTTTTATTATAGACTCAAATTGACTAGTCCGAGGTGGACTTTAACAATCTAACTATTGTCCGGGGTGGACTTTTGCTAGTAAAATAAAAGACTAATGTCCGAGGTGGACTTTGACTAAAAGACTCTCTAGAACCTATGAAGACTGAAAGATTCTTTTTTTTATTTATTATTATTTTTTTGAAGGAGGTAGCCCCGATGTAGACTTTGCTCACGCCCATGTGTTCCTCTGGCGGATGATGGCTCCACTATCAATGAGGCTTTGGATCTTCCTTTTCAGTTGGATCCAGTTCTCGGTGTCATGTCCAACGTATTGGTGATACTTGCAATATTTGGAGGGATCCAAGTCTTGTCTTACATTGATTGGTTTGAAGTCGAGGAGAGGAGATAACTTGTCGGCTTGAACTAGACTTTTGAAGCATTTTTCTAACGGCATACCCAAATCATCGTGCTCGTGCTCGTCCTTCTTGTCACGAACCATCTTGGAGGGTGGTCTAGGCACCGATATTCCTTGCTGATGAGTAGTCATAGGAGGAATCCCAACGGGGAGAGTCTGTGGTGGTGGTCCATACATTTGAGGAGCGTATGGGTTGTCGAAACTGAGCAGGAGGAAGAGTGCGGCTGAGGTACTCGTAGATGCCATAGATATCAGACTGGAGACGCTCCTCGGTTCCCTTTAGAGCCTTGCACATTACTTTCTGAAAGCGGTCTGTTTGCTTGGGGAGAACAGTCTCAAAGAAGGCTTCTTATTCATCGAGAGTGGTTCTGAAGAGGGTTGCTTGCTCATTGAGGATAGTCTCATAGTGGGCTGCTTGCTTGTTGAGGATAGTTTCATAGTGGGATGCTTGCTTGTTGAGAGCGGTGTTAAGATGGACCGTTTGCTAGTTTAGGATGGCTTTGAAGTGGGCCATTTGTTCATTGAGAGTGGTGTTGGGGTGGAGAGTTGTCTCGAGACCTTGGGTGGTAGCTTCAGTTGCGACTGTGTTGATCCATTCGGCAGACATGATGCAGGATTCTGTAATTGTTGGTGGAGAAGTTAAGTATTTGAATTGAATTAGATTTATAATTAATGACAAGGCATCGTTTATAAAATCGTTTTTTTTTTTTAAAAAGGCTCGATCTCCGTATTTTGAAATGTTCATTGAATGAAAAAACCAAAAGTTTGATCGGGCCGGAGCTGCCTACGTTCCCCTTACCATGCGGGAGAGGTCCCACATAACGAGAGGCTCAGGTCACCATAGTTCGGGTTAAGTAAAACAAGTGAGATAGTGACCGTAAGAGGTCAATGATTTTGAAAACCATAAGTATTAGAAGATGACTGTAGAGGTCTAAGAGTAAGGGGAGATGACTCGGTCCTTGGTTAGGTATAGGGGGAGGGACCCTAGGTAAGGTGGATTTTTGACTTGAAGTCGGGTAAGCCAAGAGGTAGGTCATTTAAGATCGGCTAGCTTTACTAAAGGTGGGGTCAAGATGAAGGATTGGCCTAGATGGGTGGATCTAAACGAAACGGCGGTAGGTAAGTTGAACTAGGAAGGTCAAAGGTTGACTAGGTTGACCTAGATGGGTTGAAGGCGATAGGTTGACCTAGACGGGTCAAGGTAACGAGTTTGACCTAGACGGGTCAAGACAACGGGTTGACCTAGGCGGTCGAGATATGGGTAGATTGACCTAGATGGGTCAATGATAGGTAGGTTGACCTAAGCGGGTCGAAGTTGACTTAGGAGGTTAAAGGTTGACCTAGATGGGTCTAGAGTAGACTAGGTTGACCTAGACGGGTCGAAGGTTGACTAGAATTGATCTAAGGTAGACTAGGTTGACCTAGATGGGTCAAAGGTTGACTAGAGTTGATCTAGGGTAGACTAGGTTGACCTAGATGGGTCTAAGGTTTGACTAGAGTTGATCTAGGGTAGACACACGCAACATGATGAATGATTTTAGTTAAGATTAAGATTACTTGTTTTTGATAAGTGTTCTTAACTCGATCAAAGTGCATAGTTTAGAAATGAACAAGGATTAACCTCAACTGCTCACAAGTGAAAACGGCGAGTTAGATAGCCCGGGTGCCACGAAGATAGAGGCGACAAGATCACCAAAATCTGTGCACTCAGCAGAGTATCCAGTATGGTGTGCAGTGTGACACGGACTAGTGGTAGTGTGCCATTTGATTATGTATTTTTAGGAATGATATGCAATTCACGAGAGAAGTCTACTAGCATAACAATTCATAGTAACGGCAATTAAGCATGAAAAACACAAATAGAGCAGATCTATAATATTTAAACATGCTATGAATACCAAGAACCTGCAGGAAGTTGTTAGAAACAGATTTGCAAAAAGGGGAGCCGTACAGCTTGACAGCCGGCGTACGGGGGATAGGGAGGCGTACGGTGCTTAATTACATAAACGCCAAAAATTGCAGAAGTGCAGTTTTTTAAAGAAAAAGAGTGCGCGGGGCTGTTAGAACACACACAAGAATCACGAAGTTAATGAAAGTTAGACCCTCTTAA
This sequence comes from Campanula takesimana, assembly GCA_026119855.1. Lineage (NCBI taxonomy): Eukaryota > Viridiplantae > Streptophyta > Magnoliopsida > Asterales > Campanulaceae > Campanula > Campanula takesimana. Next base: position 75,738 of record JAOWBW010001642.1, read on the forward strand.
GTTTTGAAAAAGGTTTTCAAAAACAAGTCCCCAGCAGAGTCGCCACTGTGAATACGCCCGATTGAAAATTTGAGAGAGTCGCCACGTTGTTTTATTTGTAGTTAAAACATTGAGAAAACCATTTATGAGAATAATAGCGTTCGGGGGTCAAATTACAATAAGAGAAGAATATTCATGTTATCACTCCTATTGCCCGACGAATCGGTCTTTCTATCATGATCAATGTGTGTGTGGTAGTGTTTGAGACCGGATCTGAGGATTGCCGACATTCTTCTCATCATGAGAAGCTAAAGTCGGTGTAGTTCATTGATGAATTAGAATGGGGAGAGACGAAGCGGGATCATGCATATATAGGGGGAATACTAGAGTTAGAAGTAGTTCCTAGATCGTATTAGGGTTTGATGAAACCCTAGGATCATCATTGGCTATGGCATGTGCACATAAATAGGGATTACAATCCTAGATCTAGCATATGATGTATGATAAGTCGTAAATCTAGCATTATAATAAGAACATCATGAATACATATGAATGAACACATAAACATAAAGATCGCTTACCCTAAATATAGCATTATGTAAGTAAATATGTGACCTAGATCTAGTGCATGTTTCGTGGAAACCCTAGATCATCATCGGTCAAGAACACGAACGATGAACAAAACCCTAGATTTAACAATATATGAATGAATATAATAGATCTAAGTAGTTATGTAGTAAGAACGTGTTACCAAACCGATTAAAGAGGCTTCGAAGGTTAAATCTTCACTCCTTTGGTTGATGGCGGTGTTGGATCTCTTTGATGATCAAAGCAAGATCAAAGAGAGGGTTTGAGAGGGTTTTAAGAGGGAGAGAGAGAGGCTGGGAAGAGCTTTTGTGAGGGTTTTCCCGTAGGTTGATTGTGTGATCAATAGGCTGAGAGGAGGGGCCTATTTATAGGAAAAAACTGAGAAAAGGAACACTGGCCGCACGGCCGTGCCGGTGTCGTACGGTGGTGATCTTCGGATTCCGTGCTTATCAAGATCTCATCGAATCCTTATCAGTTTGTTCACGGGATTTGTTCATTATCATGATGGATTTCGACCTATAACTGATTTCGTCTATCAGGGAGTCTGGGAATCTGTCGGATAGGTCCCTGTCAGGTTTTTCTTGACTAAAAGGTCCTTAGAGGTGTCTAAAAGTCTAGGAAGTCCTAAATCTTCAGATCGGGTACTAACACACCTACATCACCTGGTGTTTCTCTATGGCGGACGCTAGATCTTCAATTTTCTTCATTAGATCCGCTTGATATAGGGTTTTTGCATGAGTGATATATCTCTTTGGTGATTTCTCATACGTTAATTCCTCTCCTTCTCTCTTCCACTCATACTCTTTCTCAAATGATTTTTCTTACTGGAAACAATTTATGCTTTTGGTGGCATTTCAATTTCACCGGAATCAACCAAGATCAGGGATTTTGCCTCTCGACCTCGATCAATTTCTCAAACTGATCACTGAGCCGTTAGCTCGAGTGTAAAATTCCATCATTGATTTGATTGGAGAAACAAGAGTATTGAACCGTTTAATAAGAAAACTTAAATTAACCTCCTCTACATTCATCCGCCTAAGAATTTTAGGTCTAAGCGTTTTTAGATTTTGCTAATTCTGTGTTATCTTCGTGTTTCTACGATTTCAATTTTTATTAGGATGGTGAAGTTGGATGCTAGGGAAATTTACGACGATATAACAACAAAAAGAGACAAATCAACTGAAATCAGACAATAGAGGAATTGCAGTCGTGGTTCTTGATGCTCTCACAAGGTTACTGCCCTTTTTACTTTACTTTTTACTTTGTAACTAAGCGTGCTGTTACATGAGGAGCTGTTTTATGATTTTTTGCTTTATGGATTAAAATTAGTGGACGTGAGTTTCATAGGAGTTTATGTAGTTACCCAGTTTGTGTTTCGGTCAATTTAGTTATTGAATTTGTCTTTTTTCAATTGGTGTAAAATCCGTTTGTTTGTCAAAAAACTAACGAAAATTGATGAAAAACGTAACAAAGTTCTTTCAAAATTGCAATGATCAACCCTAAAGTTTAAATTATTCCATTACACCCCCATAGTGTTCTATGTTTTTTCAACTATCTTGGTTTTCATATCACCACCACCCAAATCCGGCCACTACCATAACCACCTATCTTCTTCCAGCGGCGATCCTTCCCTGCACACCATATTTTCCGGCAATGTCCATATTTTCCGGCGAAAAAAAAAAGCAAAAAATCGGACCAGAAAAAATACGATTCCTGCTTTGTTAACCGTTGGATCGTCTTCAAACTTCTGGGAATGTTCGCATCACCTAGGTGAACTTTTTCACCGTTGGGATCTACAAAAAATAACCGGAGAGGGAGATAAGTCCGCCGGAGCGAGAGAAAGGCGATTTTTGGGAGGATTTTCGCTAGAGTGTTTAGATCCACTTAAAGATTTTGGTGCAGCTCCCAAGTTTGAAAATCGCAAGAACTGATCTTCATTCTGCGCCAAAATTTAAGCTCCAACTGGTAAAGAAGTTGGTTATTTGTTGGCCGATTTTGTGCTTTTTGCAGAAAATTGGCTTAATTACCATTCGTATTTATGGAATATTGTAAACATGGTATCATTGGTTCAATTTTGAAAGTGATGTTTAGTGTGTGGTGAACAATTGTGGTTTTTTGACCAAATGATTTTTTTGAGGACAAACAAACGGTTTAACAATTGAAACACAAGACAAACAATGAACTTTGACGACAAACTGGGGAGGTAACTGCGGATTTCCCTTAACTTTAATTCTTATGATTCTGTGATTCATGAGGAACATGTTTATGTTATGCCATTTTTCTCAGTTTGTATGCATTTGGTGCCTATTTTAGGCGTCAGTGGGTCCTTTAATTCTTGATTGATGAAACTTGCTGCTCATAAGTTAATTGAAAAGTGCTCGAGGTTGACTAAGAAAATTGGGTAATTTTTTAGTGAAAGTAGGTTTATACTCCCTCATTCTTACAGCCATGCAGGCCGTGGAACTATAGATTCTTTCATGACTTATGCTTGGTGTTTCATATCTTACAAACAGCGAATGGTGCAAAAATGCTATACTGCCATTGCTAATGCTCACTTTGGAAGAGATTGAGAGGAAAGGTAAAGCTGCGCACAAGGGAATATAGTAGTTGCCATTGCTGCTAGGATTGTAAGACTATTCACGGCCACTCTCTCTTTTGCAGGTCCATACACAAGGGAAGTGAAAGGAATTACCCTAACAGGCCGCCTATCAGGTGGACCGGGCATAATTAAGGCCGTCCCACGAATGGGCCCAACACTTGAGCCCAGCTCGCCCCCGATCTGGGATGGAGGTCAAGAAGGATCTGATGAGAATAATCCAAAACCAACTCGCCTGTCAAATCGTTCCAGCTCGTGTAATTCACCGAGCTCGATGTATCGACCTAAGGACAAGGAAAGTTACCGTCAATCAAGTTGTTGGTCCAGATCGTGACGACCGACCAGTCTAGCCTTCCAGAAGAGCCCAGTGACCGTTCCCTTCTGCTTAGGTCCGGCCCACTAAGGCTAGCTGGGCTTCAGTTTTCAATTCGAACCCTACTATGGATAAGGATGACTCGAGTGACTTCAGACAAGGACATAGCTGACCTCATCCTATCCATAACTTGGGGAGAAGGCCAGTCTTCTATAAAAGGGGACTCCAACATCCATTTCACAGGTTCACACTCTCACTCACTCTATTAGTCTTTCTATCCCTGAACGGACTAATTTACTCTCACGCCGGAGGGTCTTTGCCGCGTGCAACCCCGGCTAAGCTCACGGTGTTCATTTTGCAGGTCTTAACTAGCATTCCGGGTATCCAAACCACTGATCCGGCCTTTGATCACATTTTGTGCGTGATCAATTGGTTCCATTGCCGGGAAACTTTGAAATTGCTTGTTAAGACCTAATCAATATCAAGCAGACTCCTCCCTGCTCTTTATTTCTGGTGTTCCGACGAGCCAATGGCTGAAAACGCTGAGAACACCCATTCGGGGTACCATCACATTCCCGGAGTCTTCATCCCTCCCGGAGATTCCCAGCCTTTCAACCTTCTCTTCAGCCACCTGCCGGAGTGCTGACAAGAGCTCAGGCCGCCCGCCTAGGCTCCCGAGCCGGGAATGTGCCATCCCAGGTGAATGAGAGAGACGGTGCGCCGCCGACGGCTCACCCCACCAGTGAACGACTGAACATGCCCAGAAACCCTCCGTGATCTACGCTCAGCGCACCACCACCATTCCTCATGACGAAGCTGGACCCAGTGTTACAAACTTGGACGGGAGAACGGTTGCGCAGGCGGCGGCGGTGAATTACCGTTTGGGTTTGTTGTTGCAAATTCAAGAGCTGTACGGAGCTTTGGAAGCCCTAGGCCCAGAGGGCATGGTGAATTTACCACCGTTGCCCTCTGACCACGTGTTCCTCTCCAGCCTTGTGGTAATGCCCCACTGGCTAACGTGAATGCAACAGGGATGCCAACAGGGCCCTAGATCTAGAGCAAGAAGTCTCATCTCATCGGGAGCACCGGCGCGAGGAACGGACTGGAGCCATCGGATCAGGCAACGTCCTTGGTCAAGAAATCGTTCCACCCCACCTCGCAGTGACAATCTAAATCAGCCGCCGCGCCGTAATCCCTCTGCGCGTCGTTCTCAGTGCGGGAGTGAGGATGACCAAGAGTCATCACGATCTGGGAATCCGAACACCCGAGATGCCGTGATCTTAGACTTACAGAGGCGAGTACATGCGATGGAAAAAGCGAAGAAAACGACGACAAAGTTGGCAAATACCATGGCTCCGTTTGCCCAGTGGATTCTAGAGAGCCCTCCCCAACCTACTCTGAACTCCCATCATTAGGCAAGTATACGGGGTCTGAGGACGCCCGTGATCACATCCACACTTTTGAAGCCATCATGGCACTAGTGTCCCACGACGACGATGTGCTTTGCAAGGCAATGGTCAGCACTCTAAATGGGCCCGCGTTGGCTTGGTTCCGAGCTCTACCTCCGGGCAGCATTGATAGCTGGGACGAGCTGAGGAAAAAGTTTGTCGAAAATTTCTCTACATCGGGTGACCACAAGAAGCGACCTACAGACTTGGCAAATGTGAAGCAAAAGAGAATGAAACGAGCATGAGTTTCTATCAGAGGTTCAGAACCCTTGCTGAGCAGATCGAGGGTATCACCGACGACATGGTTATGGTTTGCTTTACAGCTGGTATGAGTGACCCGAAACTCAGATTTGAATTTGATGTGAGGCCTCCGGAGACCAAAGGCGATATGTACGAGCGCGCAACCGAGTTGCTCTAGCTGAGTTAGCCCTAAGCACGAACCCAACAAAGAAAAGGGTAAGGGACGAGCTGAATCTGATACGGCGGAGGGCAAGAATACGATGAGAAAGATTATCACTCTCGGAGAGGGAAAAAACCGAAGTCGTGGGACTGAGCGCTACAACCGCGGAAGCGAGGTTAAGGAGGATAAGGTGGATAATTTTACCCCTTTAACCAGAACGAGGAAAGAGATTATGAATGTGGTCGAGCTAGATCCACCTCGTCCTATGAAGGGGCATGAGGAGTCCAGGCGCGCCACAGGGAGATGGTGTTCCTTTCACAGGGACTACGGCCACGAAACGGAAAATTGCTTAGCACTGAAAAGAGCTATTCAGCAGCGAGTTGATTTAGGCGAGCTCGAGCGATTCGTTAAAAGAGAAGCTAAGAGGGAAAGAGAGAACACGGGGAAGGCCGATGAGCACCACGAAGAGCGGGCTCCTCGTAAAAAGATCGGGGTAATCAGCGATGAAGCCCTGTCCATCACGGCCTTGAAAAGCCAGATTTACAGTCTGAAGAAAGTGCCTTTTGTACCAGCATGGAACAACAAGGAGGAAAACCATCTCCTTCTCACCCAACGAGCTTGCAGCCAGTCGAACGGCTCGTGAAACAACCCATCGTATTGGAGGGGCGCATTGATAATTGCATAGTCGACAGACTCCTCGTTGATACAGGAGCAGCCCGAGACGTACTCTTCTATAAAAGCTTTAGAGATATGGAGCTATCCGATATAGTATGCTCGTCCCATACGCAGGTCGTTTAGAAGGATTCACCAATCATAAGGTGGAGGTGAAGGGTACGGTAGAATTGCTGGTCGAACTCGGTACCGTCCCATTCAAAATTCAAGAGCTCGTGACATTCATGGTCATCGATGTCTGCAGCGATTACCACGCCATCTTAGGGGTTCCTAGCCAAGTGAGATTGGGTATGGTCGTCTCTCTACTCCATCAACGGGTCAAATTCCCCACACCGGCTGGAATAGGGTGCCTCTGTGGACGGGCCCGGGAATTTTTGGAGTATGTCGTAGAAACAAGAAAGGCAAAAAGGAAATACGAGCTCGATACTCCCGAGGAGAAAGTTACCATCTCTAAAAACCATCAGAACCCGAGAAGCAATGAATATCGGGGTTATCAATGAGGTGAAGTCCGACGAGGAAATTACCGGAGAAATCATCAGCCTCAAGAGGGAATAAGTGGCAGAATCAAAGAGGAAGCCCAGGCATCGGAGGAGAGGAGGTGGAAAAATAACGGATATTATCGTGGACACCTTGCAATTTAGGGAAAGCCCCGAGCTGAAACCCATCGACGAGCTAGAAGAAGTCATTATCAATCCTTCCTTTCCCGAGCAGAAAGTTAAGATAGGAAGACAACTGACCCTGGGGGAACGGGCCAACCTACTTAATCTTCTACGCGCTAGCACCGACATCTTTGCATGGCAAGTAGAAGATATGAAGGGCATTAGGGAAGAAATAGCCATGCACGAGCTGAATGTGGATCCTGGATTCCAACCAGTCAAACAAAGACGAAGAGCACTTTCGTCGGATAAGCAGCAAGCCATCAGGAAGAAGTAAGCAAGTTGTTACGAGCTGGAATAATCAAGGAGGCCTAAACCCGTCATGGCTGGTCAATGTGGTTATGGTGAAGAAGGCTAATGGCAAATGGAGAATGTGCGTCGATTTTACGACCTCACAACAAAGCCTGCCCCAAGGATTGTTTTCCCTTACTGAGGATAGACAAGCTCGTCGACTCAATAGCTGGTCACAAGGTCCTAAGCTTCCTAGACGCCTATTCAGGCTATCACCAGATAAAATGGCCAAGCAGGATATCGAGAGAAAACAGCCTTCCAGACAAGCGAAGGAACCTACTGCTACCAGAAGATGCCTTTTGGCCTGAAGAATGCGGGGGCACCTACCAGCGTATGGTGAGTAAGGTGTTCAAAGATCAGCTCGGCAGAAAAATGGAGGCATACGTGGATGACATGGTAATCAAAACAAAGGAGGGTGATCACTGCCCCGACCTGCTTGAAACGTTCGCGACACTCCGAGCTAACGAGATGAAGTTAAACCCGAGCAAGTGTGTGTTCGGGGTCACCGCGGGAAAGTGGTCTCCCAGAGGGGAATTGAAGCAAATCCCGAAAAAATCTCTGCTCTTCTAAGCATGAGGGAGCCAGCAACAATCAAGGAAGTTCAGAGGTTGAACGGTCGAGTAGCAGCATTGGGTCGCTTCATTGCCAAGTCGGCTGAACGATCTCTTCCCTTCTTCAAAACTCTCAAGGGCGGCAAAGAGTTTGAATGGACAAAGGAGTGCTCGGAAGCTTTCCAAGAGCTAAAAGAATACTTGAGCAAACCACCTACACTTAGCAGCCCCGTTCTGGGAGAAGCATTGTACGTATATCTGGCCGCCTCGGACCGGGCTGTTGCAGCTGTCCTAACGAGGGAAGACAGGGGGATGAAACCTGTGTTCTACGTTAGCAAAGCGTTGAATGATGTGGAATCCCGCTATTTCAACGCAGAAAAGTTGGCGTACGCCGTTGTGGTCGCAGCTCGGAAGCTGAGAGCATATTTCTCCGCCCACTCAATTATCGTTTACACTAACGCCCCATTGAGAAAGATACTGCACAAGCCCGATAGCTCAGGTCGGCTGCTCAACTGGTCGATTGAATTGACGGAGTTCGATATTTCCTACCAACCGAGGAAAACTCTGCAAGCCCAACCCCTCGCTGACTTCGTGGTAGAAACTACATTTAGCCTTGACGGTGACCAACCATCCCCGGAAGCAGAGCCTGATCAACCACGAGGCACAGATATACCGGCCAATCGTTGGCAACTTTTTGTTGACGGGTTCGGCCGGTAAGAATTGCGGTGCTGGAGTAGTCCTGATCGAGCCCGTCAACGGCGAGGTCATAGAGAAGATACTAAGGTTTAAATTCCCGACCTCAAACAATCAGGCTGAATACGAAGCACTGATAGCTGGATCGACCTGGCAAAGCATATAGGAGCCGCCAAGCTGCAGGCCCACACCGATTCTCAGCTCGTTGTAAACCAGTTGAAGGGGGAGTATGAGGCCATCAATACCATCCTCTCGAAGTACAAAGATTTGGTCCAAGAGTTGGTAAAAACTTTGAGTTCTGGCAGATCGTCCAAGTCGCCAGGAAAGACAATGCGCGGGCGGACCTGCTCTCAAAATTAGCAACGATGGAAACCGAGGAAGTAGACCGACCCAAATGGATTGAATTCGTGGAGAAAACCGGCCATTGAGAGAGCTCAAATAATGGAGATCGGTGAAGCGAGCGAAACTCCTACCAACTGGTGGACGACCTCAAAAATTTTATCGAGAAGGAAGAACTCCCTCAGAATGGAGAAAAGGCGAAGATGGTAAAAAGAAAAGCACCCAGGTTCACCATAGTTGATGGTGTGTTGTATAGGAGGTCGTTTGTCAAGCCACTGCTAAGATGTGTACCCCCGATCAAACTCTTAGCTTGATGGAAGAAGTGCACGAGGGAATCTGTGGGGGCCACCCGGGTGCTAGAACCCTGGCAGACAAAATCATAACATTAGGCTACTACTGGCCAACAATGAGGAGGGAGGCCGTTGACTATGTCCAAAAATGTGATAAGTGCCAGAGGTATGCAGATATCCCCCGTCTCCCAGCAACAGAGCAGACTCCGGTAGTTGGTTGTTGGCCGTTCCACATGTGGGGAATAGATATGATTGGGCCTTTCCCTTTGGCACGCGGAAAATTGAAATATGCCGTGGTGACAGTTGATTATTTTACAAAGTGGATAGAGGCTAAGGCGCTGGCAGAGATCACCGAGGAAAATGTGCTGAACTTTGTGCATGATCACATATGGTGCCGCTTCGGAGTGCCCAAGCACATAGTCTCGGACAGAGGGTTGCAGTTCTCAGACCGCTTCACTACAGAATGTGCTCGCCTCGGTGTAAAACATACGAAATCATCGGTATCATACCCCCAGGGAAATGGTCAAGCTGAAGCCGCAAACAAGCTGGTGATGCATGCTCTTCATAGGAATTTGACAGGACGAGCTGGGAAGTGGGTGGACGAGCTCCCCCTCGCTCTCTGGGCAATTCGGACCACGACCAGAGGACCTACCGGAGAGACTCCCTTCGCTCTAACTTTCGGCTCTGAAGCCATGGCGCCGGCCGAGCTCGCACTCCCCACAGCCCGGGTATCTTTCTTCAATGAGGAATTAAATGAAATGAGAAGGAGAACAGATTTAGACCTGCTCGATGAAAGAAGGCTGGACGCTCATCTCAGGACGATGAATTATAAGCAGAAGACCAAAAGGTATCACGACCAGAAGGTTAGGAAGAGGACCTTCCAGGTCGGTGAATGGGTCCTAAGAAAGATCGAAGCAACGAGCACGAAAGCTCAGCAGAACAAGCTTTCTCCCAACTGGGAAGGACCATTCGTTGTGACAAGAATAGTGCGAGAAGGGACGCACATGCTAGCAACTCCAGAAGGCCGTGAGCTCAAAAACCCGTGGCACTCCACCAACTTGAGAAAATACTATCACTAGCTATCAGTTCTATTTAGATCATTTGGAAAGGGTAGCTCTTTTCGAGCACTTTCATGTTTGCTTTTCTGTAACCAGGAAGATATTCTTTTATTAGCACTTTTAATGAAATACCCCTTATTGAACCAGTATGTACATTTAGTCGCTCGCACAAAACGAGCTCAAGCCTTGCTCTTAGCAAGCAGTGGGTAAGACCTGCTCCGAGCAGGCATCGCATCGCTCGTACCAACGAGCTCAAGCCTTGCTCTAGCAAGCATTGGGTAAGACCTGCTCCGAGCAGGCATCGCATCGCTCGTACCAAACGAGCTCAAGCCTTGCTCTTAGCAAGCATTGGGTAAGACCTGCTCCGAGCAGGCATCGCATCGCTCGTACCAAACGAGCTCAAGCCTTGCTCTTAGCAAGCATTGGGTAAGACCTGCTCCGAGCAGGCATCACATCGCTCATACCAAACGAGCTCAAGCCTTGCTCTTAGCAAGCATTGGGTAAGACCTGCTCCGAGCAGGCATCACATCGCTCGTACCAAACGAGCTCAAGCCTTGCTCTTAGCAAGCATTGGGTAAGACTTGCTCCGAGCAGGCATCACATCGCTCGTACCAAACGAGCTCAAGCCTTGGTCTTAGCAAGCATTGGGTAAGACCTGCTCCGAGCAGCCATCACATCGCTCGTACCAAACGAGCTCAAGCCTTGGTCTTAGCAAGCATTGGGTAAGACCTGCTCCGAGCGGGCATCACATCGCTCGTACAAACGAGCTCAAGCCTTGCTTTTAGCAAGCATTGGGTAAGTCCTACTCCAAGCAGGCATCACCTTGCTCGTACCAAACGAGCTCAAGCTGTTTCAAGCAAATCTGGTGAATCCCGATCTGACCAAACGACATAAGAAAGAGTACATTTACTAGGGGATCAACAGCCGACCCCGTGGCTTACATAACTAAAGCTAATTGCGAAAGAAAAAGAATTACAACACCGTGTCAACTTGCTCGTCATCACCCCCAATCAGTTCATCAATCATAGCTTCACTCTCTTCACGAGCTCGCTCAGCTTCCCTCCTAGCCAACACCGTGTCAACGTTCTCGGGAAGTAGCTCGGGAGCGACCCAGGGATCTTTCTTATCTGCCTCATCCTCCCCAGCTAGTTGCTCCAGCTCCTCTGAATTGAAAGGAATCATAGCGTGTGCGCGCCGAGTAAACTCGTTGAATTGAACATTTGATGACTCCACCAAATCAGCTAGCACCTCCGGGTCTTGAGGAAGCAAACCCCGACCATAGGCATCCCTCAGCCCATGCCTATGACCAGTCTTCCAATAGGGGAAAGCTTTGGACATCAACGCCTCCTCATACCTCTCAGATTTTTCATATTCATCAATAATAGCCTCTTTATTAGGCGAGGTGAATGAGGCAAGCGTCTCTTTGAGGTGAGCCAATTCTTGTTCCAAGTCGTTGGAACGAGCTTGAGCCTCCCTGGTCCGACCTATGGAGAGGCCTAACTCTGCCTGTACCTTATCAACCTTATCCTGCTCGGCCTTTAAGGCTGCCTCAACCCTTCTCGCCTCAGCCTGGCTCTCCTCCGCTAACTCTTCAGCAACAGCTGCTTTCCTTCTCTCTTCCTCCAACTCCTTATGAAGCGCGGCCAATTCCTTCTCCCTCTCAACCAAGGTCGACGCCTTGCTGTTCGCTCGATCCTCCAGTTCTTCGCCGGTCTGAGATAAACGCGCTGCCAAAGTAGAGAGCTACAGAGGAGAAACAACAGTAAGGAATAAATAAAGGGCCAATCAGAAACGAAAGCGTAAACACACGGTGTTACCTCAGAAATAACTAGGCCCATGCGGTCGCGCAGGACAGAAGGAGAAGCTAGCTCTTCTTTCAGTCTATCCAGATGATCGAGGTCCACGGCACGACAAAGAACTGCACGACCAAGCCCCACCTTGATACCCGTACGTGCGTTCAGATTTAGGCCCCTCAACGGGGTCACGCCCCCCAACTGGTTGGCAATGCTATCAATATCCTCCTCAGTGCACGCCTTGGCAATCTCCTCCCTAATGACAAAACCTCTAGCGATTGGCTTTTTTTGCCAAAGGGATGTGGTCGTCGGGATCTTGAGAGCGATCCCTTTTCTTGGACGTCGCCGTCTCTGGGCGATCTGTGAGCTTTCTGGCGACATCGGGATGAGGTAGAGCTGCAGAGGAACCTCCTGTCTTCACCAACCCTCCTGACTCCCTCGTCTTCAACCCGTCATGACTTGCCAGAGGAACATTGGCTGGCGCCTTCTTTGTCAGCTCAGCCTGACGGTTTTAGAACGCTCTTTGGACAGCGTTGAGTTGGTACTCTTGTTCAAATTGCCGAGCTGACGAAAGGACAACTTGGTCTTTTTCTTCTGTGCATCAGCCACGAGTTGCTCTCCATGACCACTCATATCTGCACGAGAAATAATGAAACAATTAGACTCCGATGAGATAAGACTGAGAAGTACAAGTTTAAATTTTCACCCCCGAAATGCTCGAACTTCCAACACGGTGCAGACGAGCTCAAACACAAGAGGCAGTCCACCTCGAATACACAACCTTCATGCATCACCCATCCAGGATAACGACGATCTTGAGCTATGGAGACAAGGGGCTCGATTCCCTCATCATAACAGCCAGCCAAACCAGCTCGCGCGAAATAACACGCCCGTGTCTCAAGCTCCTCCCAGTTCACTGCCCAATCATCTCCCTCGTGGGGACCAACCAGTTGAGTTAATGCCTTCTCTAAGTCATCGCTCCAGTCAGGCTCCCATACTTCCGAACCCCGACCAAGTTTTCCCTGAGAACAGTCAAACTCCCATCCATTCCTGCTCTCAACCAATATTATATGGTTAGCAAAGGAGTTGAGCTTCCCTGGAAAGGCATGCAGCAAACGAGGAGCGCTGGGGACAGCACCCAAACAGACCGTTTTATAAGGGGGATCCGCTCCCTTGCTCTTCACTCGGGATATCCTAAAGAACTTCCTGAACACGCTCATACATGGTTCAAAACCAAGATGGCGACAAACAACCAAAAAACTGTTTATCGATCTGATGGCATTAGCCACGAGCTGGATGGGTACCGACGCGGTTCCTGTCAAAAACTGATTAAGGAAAGGGTCCATAGGCAGCCTAAGGCCCTGTTCAAACTGACCGACATAAAAGGCCACTCGCTCTTTATCCCTTATTAATGAATCAATGGGCATGCTCCCTTTGGGAACGTAAGTTATTTTGTAGTCAGCTCGGCTTATTCTGTACTCCGAGTATACTTTATTGACTAGCTTTATTTGATACGCCGTTGGTCGGTGGTGGGGAGAGACACGCTGCAAATCACCGGATGAAGGTTCAGCGCCCAATTGGCGAGAAGACATAGGTGTGGCCGACCGAGCAAGTTCCTTCTCTATATAGTCAAAACCCATATTCTCAATAATTCTACTGTCCGCCTCATCCTCATCATCGACCTCAACATGCATTCGACTTTCCACATCACATCCTCCATCCTCGCTCCTTGAGACAGTATCTTCTTCGCCCTCTAAGGGAAAGGGTCTCGTGCTCGTTTCCTCAACATGGCGATACGAGGAAATGGGGTCTACGTCGAGCACCACCTCGTCCGAGGCAAGCTCAAACTCATTGTCGGGATCATCAACGAGCATAAGTTGGTGCGGGGAAGCAGACCCAACCTTTGTTGACGAATCCTTCTGAGACATACCTGCAAGAGTAACATGGGGGGCCAGACCCCGTATCAAAAGCCGAGCTGAAGCTCGTTTGGGGCCCAGACCCCCTACGGAACTGGCGCGCGCTAAAGTAAACGGGGAAGAGAATTTCCCCCCAAACGTATAATACGTTGCTAAGTGCCCAAGGAGGATATTAAAACTCGTAAGGTGCACCATGCTAGGATCATCACGACCTAGAAATTCCTCGCCATTAAAAGCGGGCAGTTTCAGATCGTCCGTAATTTGGTGGGACCCCAGAAACTTCCGAACGGCCCCTAAGCTCAACCTTTTCCAACCACCTGGCGCACTAACATACACCAGCTTGGTCTGCTCATGATAGCAAAACTCCGGCGGCATCTCTGAAGAAATAGCCTGTTACTTGCCGGAAAACGCTTCGCCGGCACCGGAAAATTCAAATTTCCGGCGACGCAACCCAGAAAAAGAAGAAAAACAACAAAAAAAATCCGAAAATAAACGGCGAAGTTAAGAGCACAAAGCAATTTACCTGGTTAGAAAAGGATTGAACGGTAATGAACAGTGAAAGACGTCGAAATATTTGTCGCCGGCGAAGCTTCTAGGGGTCGTCTCTCTTCTCTGAGGGGCGCAAAGTGACGGACGGAGGGGGGAGGCAAAGGGTTTTATATTCTCAAAACGGGTCAAACCCGTGAACCGACCCGAACCAACTGACGACCCATTGGATCAATCATTCAAACGTCCTTTCCGTGCCTCGATTACCCAAACGGCGCCGTAGCTCAGAAGACACCCCAAACATCCCATCGTCCTTGTCACACCTAAAAGCCTGCAACCGCCAGTCTGATCGTCCATTGATAAGGCACCACGTGTCCTAGCGGCTACGGATCATCCGCTTGGGAAGAGCACTCTGTCAGATCGCTAAAAACTCGTGCTCAGGAACTTACCTCGCTTCAACAAAAAGCAGCGAGCCGGGGAAAATATGTTGATATGTTTAACTTCCCACGTACGACTTCAAGGAATTAATGGCCAAGGAACGTCCCTAGCAAATTGGGAGATGCTTCCAGCTCTCAACTCGTTCGAGCAAGAAGCAGGGGGCCATTGAAAGGAATTACCCTAACAGGCCGCCTATCAGGTGGACCGGGCATAATTAAGGCCGTCCCACGAATGGGCCCAACACTTGAGCCCAGCTCGCCCCCGATCTGGGATGGAGGTCAAGAAGGATCTGATGAGAATAATCCAAAACCAACTCGCCTGTCAAATCGTTCCAGCTCGTGTAATTCACCGAGCTCGATGTATCGACCTAAGGACAAGGAAAGTTACCGTCAATCAAGTTGTTGGTCCAGATCGTGACGACCGACCAGTCTAGCCTTCCAGAAGAGCCCAGTGACCGTTCCCTTCTGCTTAGGTCCGGCCCACTAAGGCTAGCTGGGCTTCAGTTTTCAATTCGAAACCCTACTATGGATAAGGATGACTCGAGTGACTTCAGACAAGGACATAGCTGACCTCATCCTATCCATAACTTGGGGAGAAGGCCAGTCTTCTATAAAAGGGGACTCCAACATCCATTTCACAGGTTCACACTCTCACTCACTCTATTAGTCTTTCTATCCCTGAACGGACTAATTTACTCTCACGCCGGAGGGTCTTTGCCGGTGCAACCCGGCTAAGCTCACGGTGTTCATTTTGCAGGTCTTAACTAGCATTCCGGGTATCCAAACCACTGATCCGGCCTTTGATCACATTTTGTGCGTGATCAGGAAGTAATGCCATGTAAGTTCTCTTCCCTATCTAAAATGCTTGTTTTAAAGGGAAAAAATATCAGATATTCAGGATAAGGATATGCATTTGGTCATGGAGTGGGTTGTGTAGAGTGTTATATATCCATCTTACCCGATTGATCTTGCGTGGTGCAGCTCAAGTTCAAAATCTGCAAGAACTGTATCTTCACTCTCAATGCGCACCCAAACTCTTAAGCTCTCATTTCGATTCTGGTATTAAGGTTGGTATACAATTTGTTGAGCTTCAGATTTTGTGGAGCGTGTTATTCCAGAAACTTTACGGCTTAGATTACCATGTCGTATTATATGGAACTGTTATGTAGCCAACATGGTAAGCAATTGTGGTTCAATATTTGAACAGTGATGGTTTAGTGTGTGGTGAACAATTGTGGTTTAACATTTGAGCCAAATGATTTTTATTGAGGACATATACAAAATAGGTGGCTATGAGAAGATTAACACGAAGACAGAACGATAACGATTCTTTACTGGTCTATGGGGAGGTAGGTGCTGCTGGATTTCCCCGTGGTGGTGGAGACTTGTAGAGATTCGTTATGATTCTGTCCAGATTCACCGTGATTCCGTTGCTATGTGTCTAGTGATTAGGTGTATATTCCTCATGATCATCTTGATCTGCTTTCCTTTTCTTTAGAACATCGATTAGGATACAAAATCATATCAGATCATATGCTAGCATTAGTATAGCAGTATATATGCATGTATCTCTCCTGTACCATTTACACAAGCATGAAATATATAGAAAATTGCTCTCGAATTGTCAATCTTTTCATGGCATCAGAGCTGGTGTCCATATAAGCTTCCGCAAAATCATTCATTGTCACAGCCATGACAGGGACCAGTGGAACCAATCCATAAGATAACGCTGGTAACACTGCTGGTGGAGTCAAGGTGGATGTGATGTCCCCATATTACATTTCAGCCTCCGATAGTCCAAACATTGTCTTCGTTAGCGATCTTCTGCGAGACGGGAACAATGCAGACTGGGCGGATGAGATGAGCAACGCTTTGTTTGCCAAGAACAAGTTCGGGTTTGTTGATGGAACAATCCCAATTCCCAAAGAAGGTGCAGCAGATTTGCTATTGTGGAAACGATGCAACGCTATGGTCAAAGGGTGGCTGCACAGTTCCATGGAAAAGGAGATACGTAGTAGTGTCAAGCATGCCACAACGGCGCAAGCAATCTGGGAAGACCTACGCGAGCGCTTCGGAAGTGAAAGTGCCCCAAGAGCGTATGAACTGAAGAGAGAGATAACTCTTACTAGGCAAGAAAAGCTCTCAGTATCGGCATACTACACTAAGCTCAAAGGGTTATGGGATGAGATACAAGCAATCTCACCTATTCCGAAATGCAAGTGTGAAGGGTGTAGCTGCGATGTCTCTAAGCAACTGGTAGAGATGAGGGAGAAGGAACGTCTTTATGAATTCCTCATGGGCTTGGATGAGAGTTTTGGCACAATTAAAACTCAAATCCTTAGCACCAAACCTGTGGTTTCTCTTGGGATGGCGTACCACCTGGTTTAGAAGACGAACGGTAGAAACAAATAACTACTGCTGGAAAACTGAACATCAAGGCGGCAGCATTTCAGGCTCACGGTTTTAGGCGACAAAGCAAGGAGGAAGAGAAGACTGGACAGAGGGAGAAACCTAAGTGCACTCACTGCAGAAAATTTTATCACACTATTGAAAATTGATATGAAATCATCGGGTACCCAGAAGGTCGTAAGAAAGGGGGAGATAACCGAGGCAAGCAAAAGACGACAGGGAAGTCAGCACATCTTGAAGCAAGTGAAAACAATCCAATACCAGTTCTCTCGGCCAAAGACTATGCAACACTAGTCCAGTACATAAATGTGAAGTCAGACAAGGCGATTGGTGAGCAGAACAGCAACATACCTATAGCAAATATGGCTGGTAAGAAGAATACATATACTTCTTGGATAATTAATTCAGGTGCCAGTGAACACATCACGTGCGACGGGACAATTTAATCAAAAGCGATCCGAGACGGAGATGCCAGTCAAAATTCCTAATGGGGATACAATCCCTGTCAAAGGCATTGGCAGCACGAATTTACCAAATGGGTTGAAAAATAATCATGTCCTAAATATACCTGCCTTCAAATGCAATTTACTTTCAGTTAGTAAATTGACAAAAGATTTGAATTGTGCTCTTATTTTCTTCCCGGACTTTTGTGTGATGCAGGACTTAGCTTCGAGGACTCTGATTGGGACGGGTAAGCGCTACGATGGTCTGTATTACATGGAACCGGCATCAAAGGAAGGTATGGCTTTGTTGGATATTATGCCCTAGGCCCTTGAGAAATGCCTATGCGTTATATCATAGCTTCATTGTTATAGAGATAACAAACTCGATTATTATATCTTTTTCATGTTTATTATAATAATCATTGTCCCTAGCACTTATGAAGGACTAGCATGAGTTTAATGGATAATCATATGATGATTATAGCGCATAGGATGCGGATTAAACTTGTGGGTACATGTTGGAGAACAAGTACTGGATAGACCTGTTATGAGATTTATGTCATGGTCAAATGTCATAATTAAATCTCATAATAGTTATATCATTTATCCTTAGACCTGAGATTATCATAGTCTTCCACATTATGAACATTATGTTTGACGTACTCAAACGCTACCCCTAACCGGGTGGTTATAAAGGCTACGATTGGCATAATCGGATTCTTGTAGGGAAGAATGATAATTCAAGATGGAATATGTCCCTCTCTCAAGAGAGATATTTGCTTGGCCACTCGATGAGTGAGATTGATAATAGTGTACGGCCGTACCTAAATGAATTGAAGTGTTCAATGTTATTTGCTCATACCAATCTACTCGGGATCGAGGAAGCATTGGACAACATAAGTTGACGTGGACCATGACTTATGTCCAATATGATATCACGTGACAAAGGGATTGTGATATGTTCTATAAGGTTACTTTGGACTTTCAAAGTTATACTAATTGGGTAGTCATAATGGCTTGCTAGAGTCCGCTTATGACTTACGGGTTCTGACTGGTTCGGACTCGTTGCCAACATAGTATAATCCTATTGGGTCACACACAATAGAACGGATTGAATAAAGGCACAAAAAACGGGAAAAACTGGATCCTGCTGGAAGGATCCGTACGGATGGTTTGGGAGCCACCCAACCAATCCGTACGGATAGTTTGTCCAGACGGAAAACAGTTTGTTCAGATCTCTTGTTTGACAAGGAATCCTAATCCCAAAAGGAATTAGGTTTATACCCTATTATATATGTGTGCAGTCGGGTTTGAGAAAGCTAATGGTTGATTTTAGAAATCCTAACATATTGTTTGAGAAGCAATTACACACATATAGAGGGGATTATTAGTTTTGAGATTTAGAATCATTAAAACTCAATAATCAAAGAGAAAATAATTCCTATGAAGAAATCGTTTCTTCATCAAGCCTTGGGTCTAGCAATCCAGATCAAGAAGGTGTTCTTGATATCCGTTCGACGTGTGGATACCGATAGAGGGTGTTTGCGATTAGCACCTCAAAGTCCGTGTTCATGGATTCGATCTTCAAGGGTATGTTTTTTCCATCTTCTATTTAATTTAATCAACATGCATGGATCCGGGCTCATGGGTGTTTGATTATATCTGTTTATTCCGCTGCGCATGATGCATCAAAACCCAACAGTGGTATCAGAGCCCCGTTCGTTGTTGATTATTTTAGTATATCATGTTGAAATTGTTTAATTCGATTATATGATATCTACATGATAATAAGATGGATATGTGATTTGAGTTTTATATGAGATATAAATTTTATGAGCATGCTGATATGGGGTTTATGTGATTATTAAATTGATTTGATCTATATGAATAATTGCATGTTAGGATTATCAATAAATAATTAGATTATGTGTATTGATAATTTAGATCTAATTTATATATGTAATAAATTGTTTATTCATGATATTGATTAGATCTAATTAAATTCGTAATCTGTAAATTCATGTTTTTGTAATATGATTATGTATAAACATGATATTAGATTTGGTCGAATTTTGAAATTCTGAAAAAAACCTAGAAATATGGGATCCTACCAGTAGATCCGTACGGATGGTTTGGATGATGCCAAACTGATCCGTACGGATAGTTTGGAAATTCTCAGATTTGATTTTGTTTTCTGGTGTTCAGATTGTTCTGTAAATTGTTTACATAATTCGAAACTGAAAACTGCTTTCAGACGGCTGGTTTTCTAAACCGTGTTTCCTGAAACAGTTTTCGGCCAAAGAATTCAGAAAGGATGCAGAAATCAGAGTTCTAAAGAGTTTAGAATTGCTGTAATCTGTGAGATTAAGAGACAATGAAAGGGTCTTGAGACATGTGACCAATCTATACGGGAATGTGGATGCCTTTTGGCTTAGTTTTGACCGTATAGAGAAGTTACTTGGTTCCTTGATCTTTGTACGGAAATGTGGATGCATTTTGGCTTAGTTTCGGCCGTACGGTTTGTGCTTTCAATTTCAAGATGCTCTGCAGATACAGTTCCAGAATTATGAATAGTTCAGAGTTTCTGTGACCTGTATGATAAAGCTGTACGGATGAATCTGGAAGCTGCCAGAGACAACCGTACGGATAGTTTGGGCGTTACTGATTCCGATCTCTTTCAGACGGTAGGTTTTAGAAACCGTGTTTCCTAAAACAAATTTCAGTTCATAAGTCCAGACAGTTAATGAGATCAGAATCTTAAAGGAGTTTAAGATTGGTGTAATCTCAAAGTTTCAGAATTTATCCCTATAAAGGTGCAAATTGTTTGCAATAGAAGGAAACTAAATTTGGATTAATTTATTGCATGGACCAATGGCAGGCTTACGCCTTGTTTCTGGGAATGCGAATGAAATATCCAATCTTTAAATTGTTTATAGATAATTTAGATTACGTCCCCATAATTTTGCTTCGTAATTGAATCACAAGATTTTGCTTCTGTCAATTAATTTGATTAGTTGACATCCATCATGCAAAGACTATATTATATTATGTTTGACATAATTAAATATATGATGCATGTCTCTATGTTAAATGAACCTTCTTTAAAACTTAAGTCATGTGCCAATCCATTATTAAAACACTTGTGAGTACACCGGGTATTTTTATGTGGGCTCTGTCAAAGTGAGGTGCATTAATTCTATCAGTGTATGAGCAAGATGAGGAATGAGAGTTTCCTATGCGTTTAACGTGGTTTGACTTAATTAAGCTATCAAAAGACAAAGTTTTGGGCCTAAGGCGCAAGATGAGATTAAAACATGTTTGACATAAGATGTCTAACAAATCTCATAAAGGATCTAAGAATCATATATGATATGATTGACAAGGAGTTGTCTACCTAATTAATTTAATTTTGAGCAGTATCGCCAAAGCGGACTTGAAATTAAATTAAAGTTGGATCTTAGCCTACTTAAATTATATTATACAATTGTTGTATTTGAAGGTGTATAATTTAGTGGGAGTATTTATGAAATACATTATATGTCTCTAAATGATAATGGTATGAAATATATGTGTATATTTATTTGCATATTTTGTAGAATGTCTTAAACTATCATTATGTGTAATCACTGCAATAGACCCCATTTAAAGAGAATAAGATTAACTTCTTTGACCTAGTCATGAGCTTAAGAATTGTTCTAAAGCAAGAACGGAAGTTATGAATTCTTAATAAATCCTATTCCTAAGAAACCTTATGCCTTAAGGGTGGACAAAGACATTGATTAGAAATATGTGGATGATTCTATAGATGTCAATTGTCCTACGACTTGCTATCATATGATCGGAACTTTAGAAGTATCTGAAACATATGAATGCTTATGCGATAATCAATTATGTAGGAAGAGTTCCTACAAGCAAGAAAGGCAAATAAAGTTTGAGATTGATTAAGAGCCTAACATTCATGTGATGAATGAAAGATATATTAATAAGTTCTCATGTTTTGAACATGGAGAGACATATTAATTACCTTAGTTGGCTTGGTTAACAAGTTAGTTTGGAACTAACAAACGGATTTGATATTAATTTATAAGCGACATTTGATGTTTAAAATGTTGTGTCTTAATATTAAATGGAAACCTTCTCAAACTTTAAGGTTAATAAGGACAAGGATTTAATATAAAGGCAAGACAAGAGTTGTCAAGCCTAAAGGAAATATTTATGGCGAAATCTAAAATCCAAAGAATGTAATCTCTACCTTGGCAATAGGATTGACCGTTGGAGAAATTACAATTTGAATTAGAAGATCAAAAGAAAGGGTAGTTGGACTACCACTTCAAGTATTTATGTTAAAATTCTACTTAAAAAGGTAAAGATTAACCTATGTGTTGATAATGATGTAATGGTTGCAATATTAATCATAGGAACTTGCGAAGTGTCTTCACCTATTGGGTTCATATTTGTTTTGAACAAATATCATGATGTTTCCACTTTAAGTAGAAATATTTTTTTTTCTTCATTACAAGATTATGGATATTTCCTATTTCGAATAAGAAAGTGTTCCAATAAATATGATTTGCTTTATTGTATTGCTATTCATATAAATGGGACTTTATATCCTTATCTTGGAAGAACAAAAATAATGAGTATAACGTAAATAATGGAAATCTGAATCTAAGGGTGTAAGCGTTGCATTCTTAAAAGCATTAATGTCTATATCAAATGAAAAGAAACGCATATCTAAAATTCCATGGGACGGAGTTTTAAATTTTCATGATTTCGAATCATGTGATTTATATGAATCTTGTAATTGATTAAGACACCTCTTACTAATAGTAGTAAAAGGAAGTACTCTTTTGGACTAATACATATTGATGTATCTAGTTCATTAAAGTAACAATGCTTGGAAAAGGATTTCAAAATCTCATGGCAAAAGTATTATTGTGCTCTGATCTGATCAAAGTGATGAATATTTGAGCCTTGGACTTTATGAGAATTCTGCAGAAAGTCTGCAGAATAAGAGAACAGAATCTGGGAACAACCACCGTACGGCTACAATTTAGGTGCACGCCTAATACTGAGCCGTACGGCCCCTATTTACAGAAACATGCTGATTGTCTGCAAACTGCTGTTTTTCGCCTCATGATAAGTCAAACTGATCTTTAATTATCCTTTTGGATTTAGTGCTAGAAATAGCTGCGCTTACACTAAATTGAGTTTCATCTAAGGAGGTTCGACTGATGCCATATGAGATATGGAATGAAAGAAAAACTTGGTTTGTCTTTCATAAAGATTTTGATGTGATGCTTTTGAGAAAAGTGTTGTCTGGGACAAAATCACACCAAAATCCTATAAATGTAATTTCATGGGATATCTTAATAGTATTGATTTTACACCCTTTAAAGAGTAAAAATCGTTTGTTACTCTAAATAGCACTTTCTAGATAAAATCGTTTATCTCTAAAGAACTAGTGGGAGTAAAATGTATCTCGAAGAGTTCGAGACCCAGAAAATGACATGGAACCTAAGATGGAAGTTGAATAAAGTTTCACAAGGAGTTGTGGAAATTCGTTCAAGTATACACAAGAAATTTGCATAACTGATAGGATACTATCTATAACTAGAAATATTGATTTCTCGTAATAGAAAGTAATTGGGAAGATATCATTGCGAATGATTGACCTATTACCTATCAAGATGCAAAGTCCGCTCCTGATTTAGATCAATGACTTGGAGTCATAAAGTCTAAAAGTGCAATCCATGTATCATAATCAAGTTTTGAACTTGATTGTTATACCCTAAGGCTTAAAAACCATAGGATAGAAAATGAGTTTTCTTTGAGAAAACGTACATGGATCGCAAGGTGCATATTGATAAAGCACGACTAAATGAGTAAAGTTAATTCATAATGTTGATTATGATGAAACTTTATCACCCATAGTCATGCTTAATATTATTAGAATTCTTATTGTCATGACTTCATATTTTGAATATGTAATATGACAGATGGATGTCAAAACTATATTCCTTAACAGGAACTTACATTAGGATGTGTTTGATACAACCAAAAAGTTTTGATTGATCCATAAGATTCTAATAAAATATACAAGTTGCAGAAATTCATGAGATGGATTGAAGCAAACTACTTGGAGTGAAATTTCATTTTGATGAAGTATTCAAAGAGTTTGAATTCATCAAAGGTGAGACTTGTGATTACAATAAATTTAGTGGGAGCGTAATATTATTCCTAGTCATATATATGTGGTTGACATATAATTCATTCTGAAAGAGTTTCTAAATGAAAGACTTGGATAAAGCCACCTATATCATTGGAATTTAGATTTATGGAGATAAATCTAAAACGTTGTTTGGTTAAAGTCAAAGTACTAGTAAAGACAAGATAGTGAAAAGTTCACTATGCAAGACTCTTGGAGAGGTTACTTGTGAAAGTCTAATGGCATTAATCTTTACAAGATTTAGTCTTACTGGAAGACTAATGAGCAAGAGTACATGATTAGGATTCCATATGGCAATTGGATCTATCATGTAAGTCATGTAAATGTACTAAGACCGTATGTCTCATATACTTGGAGTATGATGAGATGATACCAATCGGATCCTAGTGAGAGTCACTAGTTAAGAAACACTCTTATGTTCTCTAAAAAGAACTAAAGGATGCGTTCTTGATCTTTGATGGAATAAAAGATGACTTGTAATAGTTACATAGATGCATTCTTACAAACCAACAAAGATAAATATTGCAGTATAAATACATGTTTACGTCTAATAATGGTGTTAGAAGAGTTCTAAATGGACCATTACTATTCTACAAAAGGTTGAGTATCTAGTGGCATGAGATGCAACTAGAAAAATTTTAAGATTAAGATTCTAATTAGTAAACTAGAAATCGTTTCTAGTGTCACTAATTTAATGTACCTTCATTGTGTCAATAATCGTTATTACACAAGTCAAGGGACTAATATCTTATCTAGACATATACTCAGACATTTCTATCTTACTCGAGAAATCGTCAAAGATGGGAGATGTCAAAATATGCAAAATACCTCATGATAATAACAAGGATAATTATCCTACATAAGCTCGTTTGCAATTATGATGGAGATCATAACTAAGCTCAATGGGTATTAGATAAGCGTTGATTGGGCCTAGTGCAAGTGGGAGATTGTTGGATATTATGCCCTAGGCCCTTGAGAAAGGCCTATGCGTTATATCATAGCTTCATTGTTATAGAGATAACAAACTCGATTATTATATCTTTTTCATGTGTATTATAATAATCATTGTCCCTAGAACTTATGAAGGACTAGCATGAGTTTAATGGATAATCATATGATGATTATAGCGCATAGGATGCGGATTAAACTTGTGGGTACATGTTGGAAAACAAGTACTGGATAGACCCGTTATGAGATTTATGTCATGGTCAAATGTCATAATTAAATCTCATAATAGTTATATCATTTATCCTTAGACCTGATATTATCATAGTCTTCCACATGATGAACATTATGTTTGACGTACTCAAACGCTACCCCTAACCGGGTTGTTATAAAGGCTATGATTGGCATAATCGGATTCTTGTAGGGAAGAATGATAAGTCAAGATGGAATTTGTCCCTCTCTCAAGAGAGATATCTGCTTGGCCACTCGATGAGTGAGATTGATAATAGTGTACGGCCGTACCCAAATGAATTGAAGTGTTTAATGTTATTTTCTCATATCAATCTACTCGGGATCGAGGAAGCATTGGACAACATAAGTTGACGTGGACCATGACTTATGTCCAATATGATATCACGTGACAAAGGGATTGTGATATGTTCTATAAGGTTACTTTGGGCTTTCAAATTTATACTAATTGGGTAGTCATAATGGCTTGCTAGAGTCTGCTTATGACTTACGGGTTTGACTGGTTCGGAGTCATTGCCAACATAATATAATCCTATTGGGTCACACACAATAGAACGGATTGAATAAAGGCACAGAAAACGGGAAAAACTGGATCCTGCTGGAAGGATCCATACGGATGGTTTGGGAGCCACCCAACCAATCCGTACGGATGGTTTGTCCAGATGGAAAACAGTTTGTTCAGATCTTTTGTTTGACAAGGAATCCTGATCCCAAAAGGAATTAGGTTTATACCCTATTATATATGTGTGCAGTCGGGTTTGAGAAAGCTAATGGTTGATTTTAGAATCATAACATATTGTTTGAGAAACAATTACACACATATAGAGGGGATTATTAGTTTTGAGATTTAGAATCATCAAAACTCAATAATCAAAGAAAAAATAATTCCTATGAAGAAATCGTTTCTTCATCAAGCCTTGGGTCTAGCAATCCAGATCAAGAAGGTGTTCTTGATATCCATTCGACGTGTGGATACCAATAGAGGGTGTTTGCGATTAGCACCTCAAAGTCCGTGTTCATGGATTCGATCTTCAAGGGTATATTTTTTCCATCTTGTATTTAATTTAATCAACATGCACGGATCCGGGCTCATGGGTGTTTGATTTTATCTGTTTATTCCGCTACGCATGATGCATCAAAACCCAACAGGCTTTGTCTGATTGATCCGCAAGTTTGGCATAAGAGACTAGGGCACACATCGGCATTGAAGTTCCCGTATTTTAATGGTATTTGTGGTAATAATGTAAAGGATGAAACTTTTTGTGATTCCTGTTTTAGGGCAAAGTTGACTAGACTCCCTTTTCCAGTTAGCAGCATAAAAACAAAGGCATGTTTTGATTTAATTCATTGTGATATATGGGGTGCGTACAAAACACTTTCATTTTTTGGTGATCATTATTTCTTGTCAATTGTTGATGACTTCAGTAGGGGTGTTTGGGTTTTCTTAATGAAGCATAAATCTGATGTGCACCGTTTTCTCACTATGTTTTGCAACATGATCCACACTCACTTTGGAACAAGGGTTAAAAGAGTTCGGACTGATAATGGTCTTGAGTTTCAGTCCCAACAAATGACAGATTATTACATTGAGCATGGTATGTTGCTTGAAACATCTTGTACATATACCCCCCAACAAAATGGTGTGGTGGAACGTAAGCATAGGCACATCTTAGAAGTAGCAAGGGATTTACGTTTTGAGGCTGGTCTCCCAATGAAATTTGGGGAGAATGTGTTTTGACTGCGGCGTATATCATAAATAGACTGCCCTCAAAATTGCTTCATAATAAAACCCCTTATGAAATCATTTTTGGTAAAAACCCCTAATTATAACCACCTTCGTATCTTTGGGTGTCTTGCTTATGCTAAGGATAACAGAAGAGGGAAGGATAAGTTCGATGAAAGAGGTCGACCGTGTGTTTTTGTGGGATATCCCTATTCGCAAAAGGGTTATCGAGTATTTGATCTGACAAAACAAGTTTTTACGTCTCGAGATGTGAAATTTGTCAAAAATGTCTTTCCACTTAAGGAGATTACTCTCGAAAAGGGAGTAAGGGATTTGACCTACCAACAACAGGAGGATGATTGGGAGGAAGGCATACACGGCACAGTTGCCTCACACGAAAATAGCCATGATGATGTATCCGTGTCTTTTAAAAGGCATGCAACAGATTTACAAGAAACAGATCAGCAAACAACACAAACAACACAGCCCACACAACTACTTGGTCACGAGAATCTGCGAAGGAGTGAGCGAGCAAAGAAACAACCCAAGCATCTGGATTCCTACGTCCTTGACATGTCGAGTTCCATAGACCATGCGCAGCCCGCCGACAATTCAGAGAACTCGACGGTATATCCTCTATCTCACTTTGTCTCTTATAGACGATTTTCTTCATCTCACAAAGCTTTTCTTGCGGCCATCACTTCACACAATGAGCCTAAATACTACTATCAGGCTGTTAAAAGTGAACATTGGCGTGAAGCAATGAAAAGGGAAATACAAGCTTTGGAATAAAATGGTACGTGGACACTTGAGGAGCTTCCACAAGGAAAAAATCCAATCGACTCAAAATGGGTTTATAAGATCAAATATAAACCTAATGGTGAGATCGAACGGTACAAAGCTCGTTTGGTCGCGAAGGGATTCACTCAAGTTGAGGGCATAGACTATCATGAGACTTTTGCACCCATCGCGAAGTTGGTGACAATGAGAAGTCTTCTAGCTGTGGCAGCCAAGAAGAGGTGGTCTATTCATCAACTCGACGTTAATAATGCCTTCCTATATGGTGACTTAGAGGAAGACGTGTACATGAAATTGCCACAAGGATTTGCCAAAGATGGAGATGCGCGTGTGTGCAAATTATGCAAATCTCTATATGGGTTACGTTAAGCATCAAGAAATTGGTATCACAAATTCACTCAAGCTTTACTCAATGTGGGCTTTCGTCAATCCCGTGCTGATCACTCTCTATTCATTTATAAAAAGGATGGAGTTTATGTGGCAGGACTTATATATGTGGATGACGTGCTGCTCGTTGGGAATAACAACTCCAAAATCTCTAGTGTGAAGTCATACTTGAATGAACAGTTTAGTATCAAGGACCTCGGACCCTTACAATACTTCTTGGGAATAGAAGTTGCACGATCTCCTGATGGGATTGTCCTCAGTCAACGTAAGTACACACTTGACATATTGGAGAAGTGTGGCATGCAAGGTGGCAGACCAAGTGACTTCCCCATGGAGCCTAACCTTTGTCTTAGAGCTGATTGTGGCAGCCCAACGGTGGATGCACTACAATATCATAGGCTTATTGGTCGCTTACTCTACTTAACCGTGACTCGACTAGATATACAGTTCTATTGGGATAGGAGTCCTAAACCTAAGGGGAAGCAGAGGGGGAAAAGGAGTCCAAGTCGGGGGAGTTGGTGGAGATCAAAATGAGTTCAAAACGGAGGAGACTTTCTGGGCGGAGGATCAGGCGGGCGCCTGGCCAAGACCAGGCGGGCACTCGTGAAGGCAGAAAGGATCAGATTCTGGAAAAGAATCTAGGCGGGCGCCTGGTGGGGTGCAAGCGGGGCCTGGTGCCGGATCTGGTTTCCTGATTTGTTTCCTATTTTGATTGTATCTCTTCCAAATAGACTTAGGGCTTCCTTGTACTGCTATATAAGCATGATTTCGTCCAGAATATTGTGTACCCAAATGGAGAGAGTTGGGATATCAAGAGAGAGTCACAAAATAGTGTGTAGGAGGGGGCCGGGGGCCTAGGAGAGCTTTGGGGGGCGATCCTACAACCCAGCCATAGTCATATTTGTGTTCTTGGTTTCCTATAATATGTTTCCTATTTTGATTGTTCATCTCTTACCATGCTAGATCTATAGTGAGTGCTTATGTAAATTGTACTGCTATATAAGCATATTTCGTCCAGAAGTATTGTGTACCCAAATGGAGATGAGTTGGGATATCAAGAGAGTGAACCGGGTTAACAAAATCAGTGTGTAGGAGGGGGCCGGGGCCTAGGAGAGCTTTGGGGGGCGATCCTACAACCCAGCCATAGTCATATTGTTTGTGTGTTCTTGGGGAGAGATAATAATATGAGGAAAGGGTTGTTCATGGAGAGTTACTATGCTAGATCTATGTGAGTGCATATGTAAATTGTAACAATAAAACATATTATTATAGTGATATCCTGGCTTGGGGCCTCCGGATGTAGCCACATGGGGGTGGTGAACCGGGTTAACAAATCATGGTGTTCTTGTTCTTTCATATTATCATGTGTTGATTATTTTCTCCATATTAATGACTGCTAGTATGGGCTAGTGATGCGGTGATCCCCCAATTCCCCAACAACTGGTATCAGAGCTTTGATTCGAGATCTAGGGGAGATCCAAGGTGAAGAAAAGCGACAACAGATTTTCGTGCAGCGCACGTGCAGAATTCGTGCAATGCACGTGCAGGCTCGGTGGAGCGCACGTGCAGATTTCTTGCAGTGCAGATTCTTCGTGTGGAAGATGTGCAAGGATCTGAGAGCTTCTAGGGTTTTGGTTGAAGCAAGACACGTGCCAAATAGGTCAACGATCGTGAGGAAGATCAGAAAGTCCGAAAAGTTTGTTTGTTTCTTATGAGATCTGCAGAAATTCAAGGTGGAATTTGGAGATGCAGAGATCAAGATGGATCTGGAGGTGTTCAAGGGATTTTGGGGTAGTCAAGGAGGTTGGAGAAAATATGAAAGAAAGGAGATTGCATCAGGCACTTGCGTAAGCAACCGACGATGCAGAGGTGAGTGGTATAAGCCGGTTTGAGCACGTGAGAAGAGGAGGACTTCTTGCAAATGACGGATAGGGGTAAGGAGGATGTTTTACTCTACCGACAACATCAACTTCGTTCTGGGTGGGAGCAAGAGGCTTGGAGACCGGCCTATTGGTGTAAAACGGAGAGACATCAATGAACGGTGTGTTTGGGGGGGGTGACTCAAAAGTTGCAACGCGGTGGGAGTTAAAAGGCCCTAACAGAGAGCGAGAAAAGACCACAAGAAGTCAATGCAAGAAGCAAGGTGCGTCTGAGTTTCATGGGGGCATTGCAAGGGGAGTGGATCTAAGAGGAAGAATGCGAAGTTAGTCTTGCAAATAAATCAAGGTAGAAGTTGATTTGGGGAGGCAAGAAGGATCTAACACGGAGAGGTTGAAGCGTCGCTTGGTTTCAACTCGCCTTATTACTTGGGCGTGGAGGCTCATGGTGGAGGAGCATGGAGGCTCAACATGGTGTAATGGTGGAGCGTGGAGGCCTATCATCAACACAATAGAGAAGCTTAGTGCACGGTGTTACAATATTCAAAGGAGGTCATCTTCGTGGTGGGAGCTTGACGAGGACGATTACTATGCTTATAGGTTTAGTCTCCAGGTGGGAGATTGTTGGGATTGGAGTCCTAAACCTAAGGGGAAGCAGAGGGGGAAAAGGAGTCCAAGTCGGGGGAGTTGGTGGAGATCAAAAGGAGTTCAAAACGGAGGAGGCTTTCTGGGCGGAGGATCAGGCGGGCGCCTGGCCAAGACCAGGTGGGCGCTCGTGAAGGCAGAAAGGATCAGATTCTGGGAAAAAAATCCAGGCGGGCGCCTGGTGGGATGCGAGCGGGCGCCTGGTGCCGGATCTGGTTCCTGATTTGTTTCCTATTTTGATTGTATCTCTTCCAAATAGACTTAGGGCTTCCTTGTACTGCTATATAAGCATGATTTCGTCCAGAATATTGTGTACCCTAAAGGAGAGAGTTAGGATATCAAGAGAGAGACACAAAATAGTGTGTAGGAGGGAACCGGGGACCAAGGAGAGCCATGGGGGGCGATCCTACAACCCGGCCATAGTCATATTGTTTGTGTGTTCTTGGGGAGAGATAATAATATGTAGGATAGGGTTGTTCATGGAGAGTTACTATGCTAGATCTGTGTGAGTGCATATGTAAATTGTAACAATCAAACATATTATTATAGTGATATCCTGGCTTGGGGCCTCCGGATGTAGCCACATGGGGGTGGTAAACCGGGTTAACAAATCATGGTGTTCTTGTTCTTTCATATTATCATGTGTTGATTATTTTCTCCATATTAATGACTGCTAGTATGGGCTAGTGGATGTGGTGATCCCCCCAATTCCCCAACAACTGGTATCAGAGCTTTGATTCGAGATCTAGGGGAGATCCAAGGTGAAGAAAAGCGACAACAGATTTTCGTGCAGCGCACGTGCAGAATTCGTGCAATGCACGTGCAGGCTCGGTGGAGCGCACGTGCAGATTTCTTGCAGTGCAGATTCTTCGTGTGGAAGATGTGCAGGGATCTGAGAGCTTCTAGGGTTTTTGGTTGAAGCAAGACACGTGCCAAATAGGTCAACGATCGTGCGGATGATCAGAAAGTCTGAAAATTTCGTTTGTTTCTTATGAGATCTACAGAAATTTGAGGTGGAATTTGGAGATGCAGAGATCAAGATGGATCTGGAGGTGTTCAAGGGATTTTGGGGCAATCAAGGAGGTTGGAGAAAATATGAAAGAAAGGAGATTGCATCAGGCACTTACGTAAGCAACCGACGATGCAGAGGTGAGTGGTATAAGCCGGTTTGACCACGTGAGAAGAGGAGGACCCACAAATAACGGATAGGGGTAAGGAGGATGTTGTACTCTACCGACAACATCAACTTCGTTCCGGGTGGGAGCAAGAGGCTTGGAGACTGGCCTATTGGTGTAAAACGGAGAGACATCAATGAACGGTGTGTTAGGGGGGAGTGACTCAAAAGTTGCAACGCGGTGGGAGTCAAAAGGCCCTAACAGAGAGCGAGAAAAGACCACAAGAAGTCAATGCAAGAATCAAGGTGTGTCCGAGTTTCATGGGGAGCAATGCAAGGGGAGTGGATCTAGGAGGGAGAAGGCGAAGTTAGTCTTGCAAATAAATCAAGGTAGAAGTTGATTTGGGGAGGCAAGAAGGATCTAACACGGAGAGGTTGAAGCGTCGCTTGGTTTCAACTCGCCTTATTACTTGGGCGTGGAGGCTCATAGTGGAGGAGCGTGGAGGCTCAACATGGTGTAATGGTGGAGCGTGGAGGCCTATCATCAACACAATGGAGAAGCTTAGTGAACGGTGTTACAATATTCAAAGGAGGTCATCTTCGTGGTAGGAGCTTGACGGGGACGATTACTATGCTTATGGGTTTAGTCTCCAGGTGGGAGATTGTTGGGATTGGAGTCCTAAACCTAAGGGGAAGCAGAGGGGGAAAAGGAGTCCAAGTCGGGGGAGTTGGTAGAGATCAAAAGGAGTTCAAAACGGAGGAGGCTTTCTGGGCGGAGGATCAGGCGGGCGCCTGGCCAAGACCAGGCGGGCGCTCGTGAAGGCAGAAAGGATCAGATTCTGGGAAAAGAATCCAGGCGGGCGCCTGGTGGGGTGCGAACGGGCGCCTGGTGCCGGATCTGGTTTCCTGATTTGTTTTCCTATTTTGATTGTATCTCTTCCAAATAGACTTAGGGCTTCCTTGTACTTGTACTGCTATATAAGCATGATTTCATCCAGAATATTGTGTACCCAAAAGAGAGAGTTAGGATATCAATAAAGAGACACAAAATAGTGTGTAGGAGGGGGCCGGAGGCCTAGGAGAGCCATGGGGGGGCGATCCTACAACCCGGCCATAGTCATATTGTTTGTGTGTTCTTGGGGAGAGATAATAATATGTAGGAGAGGGTTGTTCATGGAGAGTTACTATGCTAGATCTGTGTGAGTGCATATGTAAATTATAACAATCAAACATATTATTATAGTGATATCCTGGCTTGGGGCCTCCGGATGTAGCCACATGGGGGTGGTGAACCGGGTTAACAAATCATGGTGTTCTTGTTCTTTCATATTATCATGTGTTGATTATTTTCTCCATATTAATGACTGCTAGTTTGGGCTAGTGGATGCGGTGATCCCCCAATTCCCCCAACAAGTTCGCAGTCAGCATTTTAAGCCAATTCCTTACATCCCCACGTCGTACCCACTTGGACGCAGCTATGTGAGTTCTACGGTTTCTAAAGAACACTGTTGGCCAAGGTTATTCTTCCCATCCAGCGGTGATCTAGAACTTGAAGCGTATTGTGATGCAGACTAGGGAGGATGCCATATGACACGACGGTCCAGCACAGGCTACTTCTTTTCTTTAGGTGGGGCTCCTGTCTCGTGGCGAATAAAGAAGCAGTCCGTTGTCTCTCGTTCTTCCGCAGAAGCAGAATATCATGCTATGGCTACCACTGTCAGTGAACTACTATGGTTGCGATGGCTTCTTCAAGACATCGAAGCTCCACAAATGGAAGCAACTCCATTGTACTGCGACAACCAGGCTGCACGCCATATTGCCAACAACCCAGTGTTTCATGAGCGCACTAAACACGTGGAAATGGACTGTTATTTTGTTCGAGAACGTGTTGCGTCTTGTGATGTTATACCTTGTCAAATCTCTACAGAAAATCAAGTTGCTGATCTGTTTACCAAGGCCTTAGAGATGGAGCGTTTCCGTTTTCTCGTTGGCAAGTTGGGCATTCAAAACTTCATGCGCCAACTTGAGGGGGAGTGTAGAGATTCGTTATGATTCTGTCCAGATTCACCGTGATTCCGTTGCTATGTGTCCAGTGATTAGGTGTATATTCCTCATGATCATCTTGATCTGCTTTGCTTTTCTTTAGAACATCGATTAGGATACAAAATCATATCAGATCATATGCTAGCATTAGTATAGCAGTATATATGCAGTATCTCTCCTGTACCATTTACACAAGCATGAAATATATAGAAAATTGCTCTCGAATTGTCAATCTTTCAAGACTTGTGGGTACAAAGGACCATGGTTGTGGAGTGAATCTGCCGGTGGTGTCGAGATGTGGTTGACGCTTGTGGCAGCACAAAATCCCGACACCCAGCAAGATTTTGGCAACAATTGAAAGAGTTCCATGAAGGTTGTTGCTGAATTTAGATCCTTGGTCAACCTATCTAACAGAGAGGCTCCTTAAAATAAGGAGGTGTGTTTGACAAAAGGGTTGATTATTTTGAGGGGAAAAAAAGACATCTTTTCAGATTTGTGTGAGATGAGAGAAAGGTTTGATTTTTATTTTGGGAAAGTGTAGTTTAGGCGTGTGTACCCTTTCTTTTTGAAAGTGAATAATTTATGGTATTAGTAATATGCAAGATAGAGAAATTACTAAGTTAATTATAGCAGCTTGGTTGATTTTTTTGGAAGGAACATTTTTGGCATTGTAGTCTTTCAAATTTTGAAAGTAAATGAGGATGAGATAAGTAAGTTGAATAGGCTGTAGTATCATTTGCTAAGTTGAAGAAAGAAGGAAAAACACAAAATAAATTATAACGGATGATATGGAAAAAGGGGCCGGGGATGGCCAAACCGGACCGAACCGAACCGGAGAAGCACGGAACCGGAGCAAACCGGCGAATAAACCGGAATCGGAGTAACCGGAACCGCCATTCATCCGGGCCGGTTAAGGTTCACTTAAATGGCGAACCAGACCGGAACCGGAATCGGAATCGGAATCGGATCAGAAATCCCTTGTTTTTCAATAATTTTTAACATGTTTATTCATTATTGTATGATAAAAAAAATAAAAAAGAGGGCGTGGCACCGGACCGGAACCGGATTGTGGTAACCGGAACCGGAACCGTATGAGCACGGGCGATTAAGGTTCACATAAATGGCGAACCGGAACCGGCGTTGGCCATCCAGGGCATGGGAGGATGTCAACTTGGGATTGTGTTGGATGAGTTAATTAATGAACGTTTTATTTATTCACCATTACCCGTTCTATAACATCTTACTCCCTCCATCCCATTTAAACTTTAATTTTTTTTTTATTTTGGGTGTCCCATTTTAAACTTCAAAACATAAAAAAAATAAAAAAAAATAATAATAATAAATAAATAAATAATAATAATAATACTTCTTTATTTGTTGGTCCCACATATCATACTCACAACAATTACCCACTAACTATTTCATACCTCACTTTCTCTCTCCTACCAAACCAGCTACACTCATAACACATTAAATTTTTCTAAATTCTTGAACCCAAATTTTTTTTGAAATTTAAATTGGGACGAAGGAGTACATTATTATATATTGACACAAAACAAAATTATGAAAATGTTTTATGTAAATTTTAAAATATTGTGAATGGGGAAAAATCTATATATATTAAAATCTGGGGCGGGGGGATGTGGATTCGCCACGTGGACATTTTTGCTAAAGATTGCTTTTGGTGAAGCCATGTCATCACCACCTTAAACTCTAAGTGACTTTTGATTTTTTTTTATTAGCTAATAATATTAGTTAAAGATATTAGTTATTATATAGGTTAAATATTACTATTAATAGTATTAGTTAACCATAATAGTTACTATATAAGTTAACTATTACTATTAATAGTATTAGTTTACCAAGATTGTTGGATAAAATCTTGTAAATATTGAAAGGAAAACGATTAAAATTACAATTACAAATTGAAGAATGAAAACATGAAAAGAAACGATAAAACCGTATTTAGTCACTTGTATCCGAGTCGTGTAAACCAACACTCTACTTAAGACTAATTCATCCCCCTCTCTTTGAGTGCTTGAGGTTTAACGGGCGTTAGTCTCTCAGGATAAACGGATTGACCGGATGCAACTCCGCACTTGAGCCTTCTGGCAAAATAAACTATGCTTGGACAAAATCACCATTCCAATTATTCTAGGAGGCCAAAGGAAGAAGATGAGCAAATTGCAAGAGGGAGAGTAGAAGAATTGATGGAAAAATTTCTTTTGTGTGTGTTTTCTCTTTCATCTTTTTCTCTCACAAAAAAGACTTGTGGTGTTTTCTTTTATAGCTCAAAACTCCCTAAGGATTAATTCTCCAATTAATCCCATATTGATGATCAACTTAATTCAACATTAACATTGTCATCAATTTCTTTTTGGAGTTTCATTTGCCAATCAATAATGGACATTAACCTTGGAAGTAATTCTTGGAAATTAATCTTGAATTAAAAGATTATAATTCAATAAAAGTGGCAAAAACTATCAACTAGTTTTTCCATTATTTTCACATGTGAGATAAACTCACATTTTCAACTTTCATCCACTTATTTGAGCTATAATATTTTTATTGTCTAATCTTCAAATTGAACAAATAAATAAATCATTTTCATTTTCTCACGAAATAGAACATGAACCCACAATAATTTTTGTCCAACGACAAATGATTCTGGCAAGGAAATATACACAATTTCCTTCACACACAACACACTTTTCCAACAATCCCCCATATGAAGGAAATTGAGGACGAGATTGGTGATAGAGTCCGGCAGACAAAAACTTGCATACGAAGGTATGGGGATGTTGCCCATTGAACCTCCGCTCGTACTAGCATATTTACTTTACTCGCAAGTCGATAGACGCGATGTCCTTGAATCGATATGCTTTTTGTGTAGACGGTCATATACTAGACACAAGTAATGTCCTAACATATTTCATTTCTCATAGCTATGTTCGTTCATGGCCCTAAACATAATGCCTGGTTCTGGAGAGGGTCTAAGAATTGAGCCTCACACAATTCTCCTCGAAGCGGCCCCTCTTCTCTCTCACATAGGTGACTTCTTGAAGGTAACCCGTATTACCCCGCTCGACTTTCTCGACGCGTAAGAGTCATTAAAAGCCATAGGCTTATCCTTGTCTCTTCGGGATGTCACTAATAGGAATGGACTTGGAGTTTGACCCCCACAGTGACGCACGAGTCTTTAACAGTTAGGTGGTCCCTTTTGAATCTAGTTCTTGAGATCTCCAGTCATCTAGATTAGGTTTTCCGCTGTGATTAAATCAAATAGGCTTATGTCTCATTCCCCTCCATAATTTACAACTAACTCTCGGTTCTAACCTTTTGGTTAACGGATCCGCTTTTTTCATTTGACTTCACTTAGTCAAATTAGTTGAGAGTAGTTTCTTAATGGTATTACGTCTTTGACATATATGTCAAGACCTACCATTGCACACAATGCTTTGTGTTCAATCAATCATCGATTGAATTCTAGCAATACAACCAATTGTTAACACAAGCTTTATCCCTTGGAATATCTTCTATAAATTGGCATAGCTTCTCGGCTTTCTCACCACATTTATCTAAAGCTATAAACTTAGATTCCGCTATGAATCTATTTATAACTTATTTATTTAGAAGATCTCATGATATAGTCGCTTCCGCTAATTAGAATACGAAACTACTCGTAGACCTTAAGTCTTTGATTTTATATATCCAAATAGCATCTCTATTTCCTTCAATTACCGATAGATGTCTAGTTCAATGTAATCCGTGATCTCGATTGTATCTCACAACTACTTAGTACTTTACAATATATTTAGGATTACTAGTGTACCAACTCACTAGACTTCCATTAATTCTCGAGTGTTCAACTTGAGAAAAAATGTCATCTCTATTCTTCAATAGATTTTGACTCATGCCTATTGGGTTTTAGCCATTGCTAAATCATCCTTGTTAATTTCTCAAGAATTATCCACACAATGTGACTAGCTTAAAGCAAGTCCATTCAATTTCTTAGAAATTTCCACTCCAAAGATTGCATCCGCTAAACCCATATCCCGTGACCTTTTCAAAATTTCCAATAACTATATCATAATTTGCTTAATGCAAATTCATTAGTTCTTCTTGAAATTTTAAATCCAAAAGTCTTGTAAGCTAAACTTATTTCAAGTTCAACATACCTTCGATAGATTTAATCAACATCATGACATAACCACTCATGTCATATTTGATTAATCCACTTTCTTTCATGAAAAATCAAGTTTTTTATGTCATTATCTTTGTGCTTGTTTCAAATCATCTAGTGATTTTACTAACTTGCACACCTTATTCTAGGTTTTACTTTGATCTATTTCACTCAAAGTGTCATTTGTTCATTTTCATGAACTTGACATCAATACTTGATTTTCCAAAAAAAAAATATTTTTCGTGGTTTTATATATATTCAATATCTTTGAATCATATATAACAACCACTATGTAAACTCATTATTTACATGCTCCACCATCTTGTACCAAAATATCGATTTTGTTAATGTTAGACTTTCTACTTTGCGAACTACCCCCACATTCACAAGTGTACGTAGGCCTACGTTTCCATACTTCATACGGAATTTACATTGTTTCTTGGGGTCACCTATTCAATAGGAATTTATTTTCCATAGTAGACTTACCCCCACATCTTTGGGTTAGTCCTAAAATATAGCAATAATGTTATCATTGTTTTCATCAACACTATTTGATAGTGGTTTACAAAGTGGATAATTTGTGTACAAGCACATATTATACACACACTATACTCATTAGTGTTTTATCCTTATTATCTCATTTTAAAATTGTTTTTCAACCTCTCCATTCAATGAGACAAAGCTTATTTAATAATACCGATAACATTGTTATTATTACCATGTGTTTGAACAATCCATACATATCACAATATATCACTATGCTTATCATATGATGATTTAGTTCAACACACATTTCACATCTTGTTTGAATTCTTTTTTTGAATGAAAAAATGTGATCCAACTAATGATACTATAAAAGTTAACTATTACCATTAATAGTATTAGTTAACTATTATAGTTACTATATAAGTTAACTAATACTATGAATAACATTAGTTAACCATAATAGTTACTATATAAGTTAACTTTTATTATTAATATTATTAGTTAATTATAATAGTTATTATATATATTAACTATTATTATTTATAATTAATTAACCAAATTAAATCTCGTCTCTTGAAGCGATGTCAGTATTGCCCCTACAACTAAGGGCTATTTATTTTTCTCATTCTTAGCTAATAGTATTAGTTAAGTTTATTAGTAACTATATAGGATACTATTATCTTTAATTTATTATTTTAAAATACTATAGAAGACTAATTCTACTTATAGTCATCTTCTATAGATGCAATACTCATATATATAATCTAGAATATAAAATTGAAATGTCAAAAGTTAATACTAAATTTATTGTGAGCAATCATGTATTCATTAATAATTAATTTTAATATATTATTAAATTTTGAAGGTTTCCAATAGTCATATTGATAATCCATAACACTAAATTAAAAAAAAAAATCAAACTATTATGACTTAAGCAATATACCACTTCAGTTACAATTATAGGTCATAGAATTTCAAAGGTTGGGAACATGTTAAAGATCATGAAATTTACATCGAATGTATAACAATATCTTCAACGAATAAACCACTAAAGTTTACGTTCATCTAAAAATAAACCAAATATGGTACATTAACTAACCTCTACACATAAATGAATTGTCTCATTAATTTTTGATAAACGGCTTAAACTTTATCGAATTTTTTTTTTATTGTTCGCTCTCCTCATACTTCAACGTTATAGGCTTGCAAGTCAACCCCAATTTTTTATACTGAAATTCAAATAGATAACTTCTCAAAGACGTGGGTAAAATTGTCATTTGTTACGTGTATCTCATTTTCTTTTTGAACTCAATATCTAAGAAAAGTAGTTTACTACTTTGTCATCACATTCCTTTATTTATGTGCTCCCAATCCATTACCGTGCGGAGCACTAGCTAAATTACTAGTCAATATAATAGTGAGGTATAATTCACAAATGAGGTGCATAATTTAAATGAATGAATATGACAAATTAGGTATGATGAATAAAAATTAATAAAAATGGACGTTTTAAAGAAAAATGTCTTATACTTTCCATTCTCGCTTCTCTGGGCTTCTTGGGATCGATCGACAGCTTATGCCTATTTTATCGATAGGATTCCCATCATTTGTAGTCTCCGGCGAAGGAGATAAGGTCGAAGGACCTTTTTTTAAAAAGGTAAACTTTGTTGTTTATTAAAATTAAATTTATTTATTTTTGTGAAAGTGTTTTGGTGATGCGTTTGTCAAAGAGTTTTTAGCCGTGCGTTTAACGCACGGGTGTTAAACTAGTTTATAGTAGTGTATCAATAATGGTATATCAATAACAAGCTTTACATTTTCATTGAAATAATTAATCTAAAATTATTGTTCAAAGTTCTTTCGTACTAACGTACAAAAAAGTGTGAGTTGGTCTCCTGTAAAACGCGTTTTTCCTAGTGGTTAGGAAAAATGTGTTTTTCAAAATCATGTGGCGGCAGTGGCGAGGCTAAGACAAGCCGAAGGGGGTTTCAATTTCGAAACGTGTCAATTTTAGTACTTACAAAATTTTAGAAAATGACATTTTACTACAATTTGACCCCCTTAATTTTGAAAACAAATTGCACTAAATTATAATTTTGACCCCCTTTTATGCTAAATTTGTATACTACAATTACTCCCTCCGTTTCAAATTATCTGTCGCTTTAGGAGTAAAAAATTGTTTCAAAATATCTGTCGCTTTACTATTATCAATGCACTTTTACCCTTTTGTCTCAATTATACCCTTATTAATGATGGTGAAAGGATCTCTCATGCAAGCATTTAATCACCTAGAAAGTTGAATTATTTAGGGGCAAATGGGTCTTCTTAACATGCATTAATTACATTTCTTAATATGTGTGAAAAGGTCTAAAGCGACAGATATTTTGAAACGGATGGAGTATTATAATTTTCTCAAAGCAACTTCGACCACCTTTCTAAAACTTTCTGGCTTCGCCACTGTGTGGCGGTCCTCAACACACTCACTGGACCTTTGTAATACAGAAACTGGTCATCCTAAACATTGTTATTGGCTATCTATTAATACTTCTGTTACTCTAAAAAAATCAGAAAAAACCTTCTGTCTATCACTTTTAAAGGTTCTCGCTATCAATCTCATATCCAAAAGGTTTAATCCAGGACCCTTCTTGCTATCACTTTCAAAGGTTCTAGCTATCAATCTCATATCCAGAAGCCTTTATATTGATATCCAGAACCGTTGAGAAGTTCCGATTATTTACAAAAATGACTGTTCTGGCTATTACTTTCAAAGGTTCTGGCTATCTATCATATCCAGAAGGTTTTATAATTATATCCAGAATCGCTGAGAAGTTCCAATTATTTACAGAAATGCCACCACATTTTTTTTTAAAACACGTTTTTCCTGAGAGTTAGGAAAAACGGGGTTTTCCCAAGATTTTGCGAAGAAGTGTGACGTTTAGTCAACGTTTATTAGGGGTCAGATGAAGCGTATACATTTTGTGCAACATTTAAATCTTTAAAATATTAAAGGCCTAATGTTCACGTTTTACATGTTTTAGCACAGGGCCTCTAGATTTATTGAGACTGGCATGTAAGACTATCAAATTATTGTTGAATATAATAATGTAATAAATAAAAAAAAAATAAGAAAAAACATACTTTAATTAAATAAAAATAAAAATAGTAAGTCAAAAATTTTAAATCAAATCCAGCTCTTTAAAATATTTAATTGAAGAAATTTGGGGGAAACTAGTTTCTCCATAAGTTATAAAAAGTCTTGTTTTTATAGAGGTTAAATTTTAGGGTTTAGGGTTTTAAGTTTATGGTTAGGCCTTTTAGGGTTTAAGAAGGGTTAAAAAACAGGATTTTTTATAACTTATGGAGGAACTAGTTTCCCCCAAAACCAACTCTGACCTCTTCGGTTATGTTTGATGCTGAAGAATTAACTTGCTCGGATTAAGATTCACTAAGTTGTCACTTAATTTGTCACCTAATAAAATTAGGGTTTGTTTGTAGAGGGGAAAAAGAGTCTCAATCTCATTACTCTCTTTGCCTCAAAATAAATGTCTGTTTTTTATTGAGTAAATTTCGAGAAAAATTAGTTTCTCTATAAATTATAAAAAGTCTACTTTTTAATATAGTTTCATCTTACAATAGCGAGTTTAGGTCTTAAAACAATGAGTTTTGGCCGTAAAACACCTAGAACAAAACAGTGAGTATAGGCCTTAAAACTGTGAGTTTATGCCTTACAACACCTGAAATAAAATAGCAAGTTTAGGCCTTAAAATAGTGAGTTTACGTCTTTAAACACTTAGTCCGTATATTTAAGAACGTAAATTTTTATAACTTGGAAAAACTAGTTTCACCCAAATTTCCCTAATTTTTATTTTGGAAAAGTTTAAAGCTTCAACTTTTTATGTTTGCTCAAATGAATGTCATATTTTTTATTTTATAAAAAATTAAAATACTTCAACTTTTTTTTGACATTTAGTAACAAAAATGTATGAAAATATTTGCTACCTGCTTTTTAAATTTTAATTTTGCAAATAAATAATGAATACTAAAAACATTTTGAAAAAAAACATTGAAGGACAAAACAAAATTGCAAATATATCATTTTTTCTAAAATAATGAAAATTATTTTAGCCAAAATCTTGGGTAAAGCGCGTTTTACAGAACTCTCAGAAAAAAAGTGTTTTTGAAAAAAGTGCGGTGGTATTTTTGTAAATATGTGAAACTTCTTTAAAAAAAATGTGCGGTGACATTTTTTAAAATAATCGAAACTCCTCAAACGGTTCTCGATCTCCATATAAAGCCTTCTGGATATGATTTTCAAGCACATTTGAAGGTCATGACCAAGAAAGTTTATGGATGTCAACCTCAAAAGGTTCTGGACATCAATAATAAAGCATTCTGAATATGATTTCAATTACTTTTGAACAAGATCATGGCCAACAAACCTTCTAGATATCAAGCTCAAGAGTTTCTGGATATAGATAATAAAGTCTTATGGATATGTTTTTTTTATCAGAGGAAAAAAATTAAAAAAAAAATTAAAAATTAAATTGGATTTATTTTAGTGCAAGTGAGAGTGTATTTTGGTGTCAGTTTTAGTGTTTTTGATAGCCAGTTGTAGTGTTTTTGATAGCTAGTGAGTATTTTGAAAGAAATTTTAAAGCTGATGACTGATGGCCAGAACCCTTGAGACTGATACCAGAATCCTTGATACTGATAGTCAAAATATTTGAAACGGATATCCAGATGAGTTTTTTTTTTTTTTTTTTTTCAAAGGAAATTTAGAGACCTACAAAAGTCATATGACTTCGCCCCTTGATTATGAGTTAAAAAACCTCAAAAGACGTCATTTAGGCCCTTATAGATGACTAGTAGTAATGTTTAGGATATTCAGTTGCTTTGTAACAAAGGTCCAGTTCGTGTGTTAAAGAGCCACAGATATTGTTGAAAAGTTTTGATTATTTACGAAAATATCACCGCACTTTTTTATTAAATAGTTTCGATTATTTACAAAAATATCACCGCACATTTAAAAACACTTTTTTCCTACTCGTTAATAAAAAAAACGCATTTTACAAAAGCCCAACCCTTTATTTTAAGACAGAACGGGCAGTAATGATGTTTCTACTTAAAATAAACGTGTTTGTATTGAGTTATAATTACATCTAAATCGTTATTTATTATGCATAACAAAAAGAAGTAATACAGAGATTTAATAAACGTGTCTGTATAGAGTTATAATTACATCTAAATCGTTATTTATTATGCATAACAAAAAGAAGTAATACAGAGATTTATATGTATCCGAGATTCTTTGGTTTGAAACTGCTTTATCTATATCTATTAGTTTTCACCTTCTTCTTTTACCGGGTCACATATTTTTTTCCAACAGTCTTCCCTTTCTCTTTGTCATTCCCTCTCAATTTTTTTCTTTTCTACTCTAAACCTCATTGTTAGAAAGAAAAAAAAAAAAAATATCAGAGAAAATAACAATGCCAGTTACACTCCCACTCCTACCTCCTTCTTCTAATGGCTCTCCTTCCCCTCCTCCTAATCATAACGGTTCCCGTCCGCCTCGTAGGTCTCGAGTTTCGAGGCAGCCTCGTCCTTTAAGAACCGAACCCATACCTCCGCCGTACCCTTGGGCTACGAACCGACGTGCAACGGTTCACACACTCGATTATCTCTTATCGAACGGCTTAAACACAATCAGTGGTGAAGTTAAGTGCAAAAGATGCGGTAAAACTTATGATATAGAGTATGATTTGATGGACAAGTTCAAAGAAGTT
This sequence comes from Campanula takesimana, assembly GCA_026119855.1. Taxonomy (NCBI): domain Eukaryota; kingdom Viridiplantae; phylum Streptophyta; class Magnoliopsida; order Asterales; family Campanulaceae; genus Campanula; species Campanula takesimana. The sequence goes on from JAOWBW010001642.1 coordinate 119,558, forward strand.
GCATTGTTTATTTTAAGGAACAAGGATACAATGCATAACCGAGCTCCGGATGTATGGATGAATCCGGTTTATCCTGATTGTAAGTTTTGTGAGCAAAGTAATTGTGTGAAGCCGATTCTTACGAAAAAGAAATCGATTAACTGGTTGTTCTTGCTGTTGGGACGGATGCTTGGAAGCTGCAAACTCGCGCATTTGAAGTATTTTTGTAAGCACACGAAGAATCATCGGACTGGTGCTAAAGATCGAGTTCTTTACGCGACTTATATAAGTTTGTGTATGCAACTTGATCCGGAAGGGCCCATTAACTTTAATCTTTGATCATGTTTAGTGTTTGATTAGTTTGTTAGGTTTGATTTGATGTTTAATTAGGACCCTTTGATTTGAACTTGTTATTAACTTTAATTTTTGATGTTTAGTTTTTGATGTTTAGCATTTGATTACTTTGTTATGTTTGATTTGATGTTTAATTAGGACCCTTTGATTTGAACTTGTTCAAGCATGTTTAATGTTAGTTGATTTATGTTTAATGTTAATTGATTTATGTTGATTCATTTTAGTTTATACTATTGTTTCACACTTTGTTAGGGTTTGAAATGCGTTTATGTTGAATTAGGGTTTGAATGGGCTTAAGATTAGCTTGTTATGTTGACTTAGCTGATGGAGTATAAAATACTCCCTCCTTCCCGGAGTAAGAGTCTTACCCCTCATTTGCACGCTTATTAATAAATATTGGAAGTGATGTAAATGTTGTGAGTGTAAAAGTAAAGTATGAGAGAATAGTGAATTGATTGGTGTTGTGAGTATAAAAGTAAAATAGGAGAGAGAATGAGTGGGTGAATAGTAAAGATTCTTTGCCATTTTAGGAATAGGACTCTTACTCTGGGACGTACCAAAAATGGAAAGTAGGACTCTTACTCTGGGACGGAGGGAGTAGTAAAATACAATAAATATGTATTCTCTTCTGTCCCATATTATACAACTGAAAATCTCATAAAAATCATTTACGAATTTTGAAACATGTTAAAACCGTTTGTGATTATTTTAACTCGTAAACTGAAATCTCAATCTACAAGTTAGAATTGTGGTATATGGTTTTAAGTTTAGACAATATGATTTTGACTGATGTGATGAAAAGACAAACGGCGATTTTAAAGCGCTAAAAACTCTTTTTCTTTTTGTACTAGTTAGCAACTCGTCGATACTTGACGGGAATAAAAAAATCAATTAAGAAATGTAAATTAAGATGTATATTAAATATGCATTTATAATTAATCGGGAGAAAGTATAAATGTCTTGTTGAATTTATTAGTCAAAGTTCAATCAAAATAACAGCTAACAAAGTGAGACTATACAAAATTAGTAGTTTTAAAATTGGGGCTGTATCGCGTACAACGGCCGCACGCCGTGCGGCGGCGCCGAGCCGAGCCGAGCCATATTTTTTATTTTTATTTTGCCGAGATTTTTTTTTTTTTTTTTTTGCCACCCTAACTTTTTTCCTCCAACAACAAGTAACACTTTTTATACCGAAATGTAACACTTTTTTTCTTCAAATGTAACACTTTTTCAAAACAAATGTACCACAATTTTGATGCAATAGATTAAAGATAACATAAAGATTCACAACTAAATTAAAGTAACACTTTTTATAAAAAGAATGTAACACTCATTTTTTCAAATGTAACACTTTTTTTTCTCCCAAAATTAACATAGGGATTGACAACTAAAAACTAATGTTACATTTTATAAAAAATGAATGTAACATTTTTTTTTCTTAATTGTAAGAGTTTATATTCCTAAATGTAACATTATATATGAAATGTAACAATTTTTTATTGAGAAAGTAACAATTGAAATGCAAACCCAATTTTTTTTTTGTAAAAACTGCTGTTAAATTTTACAGTAGAAAGTGTTACTTTTTGAAGATGGAAGTGTTACTTTTATCAGAACAGAGTGTTACATTTGAGCTGGCAAGCAGATCAATTTTTTTTTTGTTTTAAAAAGTATGTTTTTTTAAATAAAATCAAACCATATCATGACCTATGTAGTTTTCTTCGTCTCGACGAGACGAACACAACGGTATTTTTATTTTATTTTTCTGAGTTATAAATATCAATATATAGCATTTTAAAGTTTTTGGGTTTTTTTTAAAGGGACACGTGTCACGATCTGGGAAGTGGGAAGGCTGGATCCAACGGTCGGATGTAGCGGAAGCAACCGGGCGCGCAAAGCAGCGGAACCAGACACCATTTGCCGCACGGTGCGGCATGCCGCATTTGAGAATTTGTCTTTAAAATTTTAGGAATAAAAAAGTCAATAACAAAGAAATTTGGGTAGTAATAATTATCCAAATCTTATCGGACAAAAACTTGTGAGACGGGTCTCGTTGAAAGAATAATATAACTCCTATTATATCTTAATATTCAATTGCTTCTTAAGAAGGTAAATGAAATTAATTTTGCTTCAAAAAATTAAAAAAATAAATTAAAATATGAAAATCATGCAAATGAGTGAATAGTTGTAGTTGTTCTTAGAGTAAAATTTGAACAATGTAAAGAAAGATTTTTTTTTTTTTTTTTTGGAAATAATGAATGGCTCGGCCCTACTTGGTTTGATTCAATTCAAGTTTCTAGACCTTTTTTTTTTTTTAACAAAAATCCATATTTCTGTTTTTAGACATGATACTTTATATTGGTAAGAGAAGCATGGTCTTTCGATCTTATTCCTTTGTACTCATAATATAAAATTAATGTCATTTTTAGATACTTTATTTTAAATATTAAATACATGAAAATATTATATTTGTTTCGATGCTGAAACTCGTTTATTACAGTAAAACGTTTTTAATGTGAAGATTGTAGAGCATTCATATCATTTTATCTCATCTCATCAAAAACAAAATGCTTCTTTTCCCACCACTACCCCCCCCCACCCCACGTGTCCAGATTTCCTGTACCACTTTGTGTGCCACTCCCTGTACCACAAGTAATCCAGTCGTTAATATGTTTGAATAATATTAATAAAATGTTAATCTTAAAAACTGTGAGCCATTTGATCATTTGTGGCACAGAAAATGGCACACGTAGTGGTACAGGAGATCTGAACTCCCCCCCCCCCCCCCCCAACCACACATTTATACTTGAATTTGCCTAAGATTGTAATTTGTCAATAGGGAGATGTTTGGGGCACAAGAAAATCACAAAATCTTGCTAACACAGTTTTAGGTGTAACAATTTTATTGGTGTTTCTTATTAGAGTGTGGCGGGTCCATTATCGTTGCAACCAATAAAATATCACCAACATATGTTGGGAGTAAGATTTTGTGAGGTTATTTTGTGCCCCTAACATTGCTCTTTTTCAATATTGTACTCCTATAAAAATGTGTTCTACATTGCTCTTTGTCAATATTGTATAAAAATGTGTTCTGTTTGTTTGCATTTCTCGTAACATTAATATAAAATTGTACTAATACTATATTTTTATTTAAAATAACATTTAATTTGGGATGAATAAAAAAGTGTGATATTCACTATAAGACGACAGAAAAAGTATATAAAAAGAAATCAAATGAGGGGAATGGATATGAAACCGTATTTTAATTTTAATTCTTATTTGTCATTGTGACTCTTTGAATGAGATAAAAATATATATATATATATTTTAAAATTTAAAAATACTCTAAGGATATCGTTAATCCTCTATTATTAGATGATAATATCATATCAATTTAAATTTACATTTAAAATATGAAGTTACATTTAAAAATTAAAAAAAAAAAAAAAAAACTCTTCAAAATGTTGTTTAATCAAATAATTATTTATTCTCCGAAACTTTCCTGATTTTTATTTCCACGTTTTTTTTATGCAGTAGATAAAGATAGTTAGGATTGGTACATCATATCATATAAATTTAAAAGTAAAAGGTAAGATTTCTAGTCTATCCGCACGTTAATTTCGATTAATGGATGTTTGCTATTTGTAAATTCAAATTTCAGTCAAATCGTATGGATGGTTGATATTTGTAAAATTCAAATTTCTGCTTAATAAAGAAAATATATTAATCAAATAAGTTACACCTAAGCTAACTTGTGACACATGACATTGCCCAAGTTAAGTAGTCATATGACATGGATTTCCACGTCATAATTCCATGTGGCGCAATGTGAAATAGAATAGAGACTCTCCTTTTATATATACATATATATTATACTTCCCTCTGTCCCAGAATGATAGTCCCCCTATTTTTATGGGTTTTACGAAGGAACTTTGAGTAATAATTAAGGCTACTTTTAATTATTCTAATGAAATTTTTGAAATTGTTCTTGATACACCATTATAAATACTATTAATATCAATTTTTAGATTCACATTAACATAATTATAAGTAGCATTTATAACTGCTCAAAGTTCCCTCGTAGTAACAACGAAAAAATGTGGACTATCTTTCTGGGACGGAGGGAGTATAAAACAACCTTTTATAAGACTTAATATTTTATAATACTCCATCCACCTCTTAATATAATTTTTATTTTTTTGTGTTAGCTTCTCCAATTATTGAGGGGGGGTGGGGTGGTGGGGACAGAGAATGGAGATAGTGTGGATTTGGGTTATGTGCTCGACTGCACACAACACAATAGTCGGATTGCGATGTAATTTATTTTATAATGTAACTCCTATTAGTATAAAATGTAACATATGTAATAAATGAGACAACTTATTTTTACCCTTTCCCGATAAAATGTAACACACGTATTGTAAGTGTAACACCCCAACTTTTCAATACTAATTAATAATATCTTATTTGAATAAATCTCAAATTCAGAATGCCCCAACAGCTACAATTAACCACAATTCAAACTTTAACTAACATTCAAACCCAAACGGCTAGTACAAATCACTAGCTCAAAAGGTAACTAACGGAAAATGAAGTCTAAAACTTAAACATAACGGAAATCATAGTTACTAACTAACTTTATTCAAAATATAACTTCTATGCCGCCAACCTTGCGACCCTCGATCAGCTTATTTATAACCTGGAGAGAAATAAGAATGAAACGAATGAGCGAACAATGGCCAGTAAGTTCATACGGGATCCCCTCGGTTACTAAGAGGAGATGACCGAAACGAACGGTAACAATGAATTAACAACGAAGGGATATAACTCAAGGATCAAACAGGTACTCAGTTTGAAAAGAAACATTTACCAATATTCAAAACAACTTATTACTTTGAAAACATGTGGCTACAGAAGACAGTTTCCAAAACATAACTTTTCACAAAACACTTTACTTCACTTTACTTTACTTTACTTCACTTCACTTTACTTAATTTAGGGATTAAGCACACGCTGTACCCAGGGCTCGGGTTTCTACTGACCGCACCCAATATCGGTATATCATGATAACCTACGCTACTTCATCAAGCAACGCAAAGGGGTCCACATGTTCATCTTAGAACTATGGATAACTATAAGGGGTCCAATTATCCGTTTCGGGATTATGGATAACTGTAAGGGGTCCACTTATCCGTTTCGGGATTATGGATAACTGTAAGTCACTTTACTTATTACAAAACTTCACTTTAAAGAGCTTTATAAAACAAAGCTTAACTTTACAAAACTTTACTTGATCACTTTTTAAAATAAGGTGTACATTTCACTTTAGACACCAAAATCACAATACCAATCATACGCATGATAGCCCAATTGAACAACAATAACATCAATAGGTAACATTCGCGGAACGGAATAGTTATTTAAAATACTATCTAGCCACATAGATAGTTTACTTTTAACAAAACCAGAGATTGGGAATCCTAAACAAATGATTGAAGCCAAATAACTACTAAGAACGTAATTCCTTACCTTGGCTTGCGTTAATCCTCTTAGCAAAACCACGCGCACGTTTCTACAATCATGCACAAAATATTCTTAGGACAAGAAATCACTATTTACTTTCCGTCCCCACATACTTTACTTCCTCTTATTGTTAACCTACAAGTTACACTCTTTAACTCCCCTTCAAGGTTTATATCCATACTAGGGTTTATATTACCAATTAATATTTATACCCAAATTATCCTTTTTTGTTTACCAAAAAGCCCGTAGGGTTTACCCAAAATATCCAGGGTTTTACTATTTTCAATTACCTATTCTAAATTCAACAACGTGATTTACACACACCAAAAACACCTTTACTGCACACACACAAAACCCGCACACATACACACTGCCATACACACTAACACACACACTGTTTACACACACAAACACACACACACTAGTACACACACCAGCACACACAAATCACACACATATAGAATACACACACAAATCACACACACTGTTACACACACACACACAGAGCAACACACACATGCCGACACCTTGCACACACATCACACTCTTCTTCCTCTTCACAATTCAATTCCAACAACCCTAGTTCATCTTTCAAGTTAGGGTTTGTAAATCATAACCCTAATGATTTAATATTGTTAACAGGGTAGGGAAGAAGAGGTTTGGTTCAAGAATTACCTTGATGAACACGATCCTTCTCTCTCTCTTTTCTCCTTCTTCTCTGTCCGCCTCTCTCTCTTTCTCTACGGCTTCCCTACGCCGTTCCTCTTCCATCTCCCGTTCTATTCTTTTTTGTTTTCTTTTGTAACTTGTAAAGAAAATAGGGTAAGGTTTTTAATTTATACCCCTAAGCTTAATGAATCCTAATTGGGCTAGGATTTTAACTAGTTATTATTAAATAAAAGATTTGGGCCTACTAACTTAACCCAACGGACTTATTTTAAATAGTGAAGTCCACTCAATTAATAAAAGATGAAGAGTCGGGTTATTACATTCTTACCCCCTTAAAAGAGTTTGGTCCTCCAAACTAAACGTACCTTAATTTTCAAACAAAGCGGAATACATATCACGCATTTCACTTTCGAGCTCCCACGTGTCTTCTCTTTCCGTGTGATTGCTCCACTGCACTTTTACGTACGCAATCACTCGCCTCTGCAATACTTGATCTTTATTGTCTACAATTTTTCACTGGATTTTCATCATAACTCAAGTCTTCACGAAAACGTAACTGATTGTACTCTATGACGTGGCTCGGGTCAGCTACGTACTTTCTCAACATCGACACGTGAAACACATTGTGCACACCAGCCAGCACAGGAGGTAAAGCCAACTTATAGACTACCGCTCCTATTTGTTCTAGAATCTCAAATGGTCCCACATATCTAGGATTTAACTTTCCACGAATCCCAATCGCATGACTCCTTTTGTCGGTGAGATCTTCAAGAATACGTGATCTCCTATTCGAAACTCTAGATCGCGTCTTCAATTTTCTGCATACGATTTCTGCCTACTCTGCGCAACCACTTGCGAATCTGTTGAACCTTATCCGCCGTTACTTGAACAATTTTGGGTCCAGTTAACTTCCTATCACCTACTTCATCCCAACACGCAGGCGATCTACATTTCCGCCCATATAGAGCTTCATACGGCGCCATTCCAATACTAGAGTGGTAATTTTTGTTGTAGGCAAACTCCACTAGTGGTAGATGGTCATCCCACGCTCCTTGCAAATCCAACGACTTTGCTCTCAATAGAACTTTAAGAGTTTGAATAGTCCTTTCTGACTGTCCGTCTGTCTGAGGATGGAACGCTGTACTCATAGTTAATTCCGTCCCCAACGCTCTCTGTAAACTCTTCCAGAAATTTGATGTGAATCTCGCATCTGGGTCTGACACTATAGAGACCAGTATCCTATGTAACCTCACGATCTCATCCACGTATAGCTTATCTAACTTCTCCAACGAATCAGACACCTTGATTGCTAGAAAGTGAGCTGATTTAGTGAGCCTATCCACTATAACCCAAATTGCATTATGACCCTTCAATGTCCTAGGAAGTCCAATCACCAAATCCATAGTGATGTGCTCCCACTTCCACTCTGGAATAGGTAGCATTGTAGTAATCCTGCGGTTTTCTGGTGTTCACTTACTGACATACTAAACACTTGGACACGAATTCTGCTACCTCACTCTTCATATTGTTCCACCAAAAGGATTCTTTTAGATCTCTGTACATCTTAGTACTCCTAGGGTGAACCGAAAACCTTGAACAGTGAGCTTCCTCAAGAATTTCCCTCTTAATACTTCCATCATTAGGCACCCAAATCCTCGATTGATACCTCATAAACCCGTCATCACCCACACGGAAATCTACGATTCCCTTTTTACTTATGGTCTTGTGGATTACTGCTAACTCTTCATCCACATTCTGAGCTTCCTTGATTCTCCAACAATGTTGGTTGAACACTCATCTGAGCCAAATAACCTTTAACCCTAACTTCTAGTTTCACCATTTCACTATTTCCCAAATTACTTACCCCCTTAGAAATCATAGCCGCTACTGATCCATGGTTCTTTCTACTTAACGCATCTGCCACTTTATTGGCTTTTCCAGGATGATACAGAATTTTGCAATTATAATCCTTAAGTAATTCCAGCCATCTTCTCTACCTCATATTCAACTCTTTCTGAGTGAAAATATACTTAAGACTCTTATGGTCGATATAAATCTCACATGGCACCCCATACAAATAATGTCTCCAAATTTTCAATCCAAACACCACGGCTGCTAACTCCAATTCATGGGTAGGATAGTTCTTCTCATGGTTCTTGAGTTGCCTAGATGCATAAGCTACCTTGTCATTCTGCATCAACACGCAACCCACACCTTTCAATGAAGCATTACTATAAATCACAAAACCATCCTTGCTTGTTGGTACCGTAAGAACAGGCGCAGACACCAATCGCCTTTTCAATTCTTGAAAGTTCTTCACACAATCGTCCGACCATACAACTTTGTCCCTTTCGTAGTTAACTTAGTCAATGGTAGATATAACTTCGAATCCTTCCACGAACCTGCGGTAATAACCCGCTGAACCTAAGAAGCTCCTTACTTTACTAACAGAAGTTGGTCTCTCCCAATTCACTATAGCCTTGATTTTCGCAGGGTCAACAGCCACCCTATTCTTAGACACCACATGCCCCAAGAACGCCACTTCCTCAAGCCAGAACTCACTCTCCTTAAACTTGGCATATAAATTTTGCTCTCTCATAATCTGCAACACTAATTTCAAATGTTCTTTATGCTCCTCTTTTGACTTAGAGTACACCAAAATGTCATCAATGAATACAATTACACACTGGTCTAAGAACTCTTGAAATATTCTATTCATAAGCTCCATGAACGCTGCCGGTGTGTTAGTCAACCCAAACGGCATCACTACAAACTCATAATGGCCATACCTTGTTCTAAAGGCCGTCTTAGCTATGTCGTCCTCCTTCACCACTCTTAGCTGATGATAATGAGACCTCAAGTCTATCTTCCAAAAGTAGCACGCTCCACAAAACTGGTCAAACTAATCGTCTATTCTAGGCAACGGGTATTGGTTCCTTACCGTTACACAGTTTGATTCATGATAGTCGATACACCACCTCATCGACCCATCCTTCTTCTTTATAAACAATATCGGTGCACCCCACAGCGACACAATCGGTCTAATCAAACCTTTATCCAATAACTTCTTGCAATTGCTCCTTCAATTCCCTCAATTCTAACGGAGCTATGATATATGGTGCCTCCGATATTGGTGTAGTCTCCGCTACCAAATCGACGAAAAAATCGACTTCTCTTTCAGGCGGTATTCCTGGCAAGTCCTCTGGAAACACATCCTTGAAATCTCTAATCACAGAAAGTGACTCTATCTTTACTTCTTTCTGTCCTTAGTACTCACATATGCCAGAACTCCTTCACACCCTTTCCTTAATAGTTTACTAGCTTTCATCACCGATATAAGGTTCGACCGGGTTCTAGGTTTTGTTCCCCTAAAAACAACACTCTTCTCTGGATAGCAATTTGAAATGAACTTCCTTCTTACAGCAATCTAAATGGGCATGGTATGCAGCTAACCAGTCCATTCCTAAGATTACATCAAATTCTTCAATCTCGAAGTTTATGAGATCACCTCAGATTCTTTTCCGCCCAATACCAAGGGACAATTCCTATATACCGTCGTAATAGGGATCGAATATTTAGTTAAGGTATCTACTACCAAAGAACTCTCTAACACCTCAGGAAACGAATTCATTTTCTTAGCTAAGCAAGCACTTATCATAGAATGCACAACATTTAACAGTCTTGTGTCTTCCGTCACAGACTTGGCATTTCTCATCAGAACCTTGCCCTTTAGCGTCACACCCTTTTTGCCATCTTTACGGTTCCCATAGCCTTTACTCGGGTACTTACTTGCAGCATTATCCTTCTCGCGATCATCAGCAGCCTTCTGCTTATTGCTTTCGTCACGGTTCCAGTTTCCCTTGGTTAGCTCTTTCTCAGTAGACTTCTTTTCTCTTCCTTCTTACTGTGGTAACTCTCCGCCTCTTTCTCCACTATTCTTGCTCTGTCCAACACTTGGTCATAGGTTGATAGCATTAATGGAGTGATTCTATATCGGATCCGATCACTCAACCCAAATTTAAACTTTCGAGCCTTCTGCTCTTCATTGTCGAAAAGTTCTGGGGCAAACTCCAGCAGCTCAGTGAATTTCTCACAGTACTCATCCACTGTTAATTTTCCTTATGTCAACATCATAAATTCTGCCACTTTGGCATTCAGAACGCTCATCGGGTAATATTTCTCATTGAACACACACTTAACCTTTCCTACGTGAACTCACTATCTCCACGTGCAACAGCCGCCCTCATATTCTTATTAGTATCGCTACAAAACGCTATTACTCGCGCCAACACAAGCATTTCTACTATGCTTAATATTTTCACATAATTAGGCCGTCTCACAAGACGTAACTTTTACAAAAGATTGGTTTACTAGACCTCTGGTCGTTTCAATAGACCAATTTTACTTAGGGAAGTTATTTCACTAGGCTTTACTTATTTATCATAGGTCGATTCACTAGACCTACTTTCATTCACACTTGGCCATCTCACTAAGCCCATTACTCTTATACTTAACCGTTTCAATAGCTTATTTTATTCTTTCTTTACTTGACCGATTCACTAGGTCACTTTATTCTTGTTTCGATCATTTCACTAGACCAAAACTAAATTTTACTTAGCCGTTTCCATAAGCCAATTCTACTCATGGTCTTTTCACTCGACCAACACTTCTAGTTCTAGATTTGTTCACACGCTTTAACATTCAGGAACAAAATCAATCAACAAAGCCCTTTGCTTAAATAAATCATAAACTTTTATTACTAGGATCTTCTGGGAATAAAGTAGACAAAACAAAATTCTAGTATTTTTTTTCTCTAAACTAGAATTAACTTTCAATACTATAATTAAATAACTCTATGCTCCACTTTTCATTCATGGGACAACACTTTTCCTAGGCCCTCCTTAGGTTTTACACTTGGCACCTTTGGAGCCTTCTTAAAGCCTCTTGGTCTTCCTCTTGGGCCTACGAACCGGTACCGTTGGTGATTCATCCTTATCAATTTCAATTGGATTGGCTTCATTGCCTTCAAGGTTGATATCTACTTCATTGACTTCATTACCAGCTACCAATTTTTCCTCATTTGGTGCTTCATTGCTTATGAGTGTGGTCCGGTTAAGATCTCTATCCTTTTCTTCCCTGAGTTCTTTCAGTTCATAATACCATTGATAGGCCTATTCTCTGACCTCCGTGTAGTACCTCTCATTCTGACTCGTAGTCTCTTTCACTTGAACTCTTTGCTAGCATCTAACCAAGCCTTCCTATCTCGCATCAATTTTCCCAATGCAAGACTCACCTTGGCCTTTTCAGCTTTTAATTCTCCTTTCAGCTTCAGGATTTTGAGTGCATACCTCTGAATCACTCTCTTCTTAAGGGTCTTATGCTTCAAGTTCCTCTTCATGTTTCTTCTAAGTCCGTCCATAACTTACAATTAGGACATAACTATTATCAGCACCATATAACCTAAAGGTATATGACCATAACCATTATTTGCATAAGCAACTTAAAGTAATAACATTCTAGTGTAACCCTTCAAGTTTCATTTCCAAAGTGTTCACTTATCATCCTTTATATTCCTCTATGTTCCTCTATATTCCTCGAGGAAATCTTATCTTAGATTCTTTCCTAAAATAGTAAGTGTCTATAAAAGGAAAGTTTCCAAACTTAGAAAGTTTACCTAAATAGCAGGTTTCCTCAATTAGTGCTTCCCAAAAATAATTTGTTCTTATCAGAGTTCTAAAGCCCAACATCGTTAAGTACTACTTCTCATAATAGTCTTAACTTCTAAGTCTGATTCTCCCAAGTAATCCTAAACCGGGGCTCTGATACCAACTGTAACACCCCAACTTTTCAATACTAATTAATAATATCTTATTTGAATAAATCCCAAATTCAGAATGGCCCAACAGCTACAATTAACCACAATTCAAACTTTAACTAACATTCAAACCCAAACGGCTAGTACAAATCACTAGCTCAAAAGGTAACTAACGGAAAATGAAGTCTAAAACTTAAACATAACGGAAATCATAGTTACAAACTAACTTTATTCAAAATATAACTTCTATGCCGCCAACCTTGCGACCCTCGATCAGCTTATTTATAACCTGGAGAGAAATAAGAATGGAAGGAATGAGCGAACAATGCCCAGTAAGTTCATACGGGATCCCCTCGGTTACTAAGAGGAGATGACCGAAACGAACGGTAACAATGAATTAACAACGAAGGGATATAACTCAAGGATCAAACAGGTACTCAGTTTGAAAAGAAACATTTACCAATATTCAAAACAACTTATTACTTTGAAAACATGTGGCTACAGAAGACAGTTTCCAAAACATAACTTTTCACAAAACACTTTACTTCACTTTACTTTACTTTACTTCACTTCACTTTACTTAATTTAGGGATTAAGCACACGCTGTACCCAGGGCTCGGGTTTCTACTGACCGCACCCAATATCGGTATATCATGATAACCTACGCTACTTCATCAAGCAACGCAAAGGGGTCCACATGTTCATCTTAGAACTATGGATAACTATAAGGGGTCCACTTATCCGTTTCGGGATTATGGATAACTGTAAGGGGTCCACTTATCCGTTTCGGGATTATGGATAACTGTAAGTCACTTTACTTATTACAAAACTTCACTTTAAAGAGCTTTATAAAACAAAGCTTAACTTTACAAAACTTTACTTGATCACTTTTTAAAATAAGGTGTACATTTCACTTTAGACACCAAAATCACAATACCAATCATACGCATGATAGCCCAATTGAACAACAATAACATCAATAGGGCGGATAACAAGGAACGGTAACATTCGCGGAACGGAATAGTTATTTAAAATACTATCTAGCCACATAGATAGTTTACTTTTAACAAAACCAGAGATTGGGAATCCTAAACAAATGATTGAAGCCAAATAACTACTAAGAACGTAATTCCTTACCTTGGCTTGCGTTAATCCTCTTAGCAAAACCACGCGCACGTATCTACAATCATGCACAAAATATTCTTAGGACAAGAAATCACTATTTACTTTTCGTCCCCACATACTTTACTTCCTCTTATTGTTAACCTACAAGTTACACTCTTTAACTCCCCTTCAAGGTTTATATCCATACTAGGGTTTATATTACCCATTAATATTTATACCCAAATTATCCTTTTTTGTTTACCAAAAAGCCCATAGGGTTTACCCAAAATATCCAGGGTTTTACTATTTTCAATTACCTATTCTAAATTCAACAACGTGATTTACACACACCAAAAACACCTTTACTGCACACACATAAAACCCACACACATACACACTGCCATACACACTAACACACACACTGTTTACACACACAAACACACACACACCAGTACACACACCAGCACACACAAATCACACACATATAGAATACACACACAAATCACACACATTGTTACACACACACACACACAGAGCAACACACACATGCCGACACCTTGCACACACATCACACTCTTCTTCCTCTTCACAATTCAATTCCAACAACCCTAGTTCATCTTTCAAGTTAGGGTTTGTAAATCATAACCCTAATGATTTAATATTGTTAACAGGGTAGGGAAGAAGAGGTTTGGTTCAAGAATTACCTTGATGAACACGATCCTTCTCTCTCTCTTTTCTCCTTCTTCTCTGTCCGCCTCTCTCTCTTTCTCTGCGGCTTCCCTACGCCGTTCCTCTTCCATCTCCCGTTCTATTCTTTTTTGTTTTCTTTTGTAACTTGTAAAGAAAATAGGGTAAGGTTTTTAATTTATACCCCTAAGCTTAATGAATCCTAATTGGGCTAGGATTTTAACTAGTTATTATTAAATAAAAGATTTGGGCCTACTATCTTAACCCAAAGGACTTATTTTAAATAGTGAAGTCCACTCAATTAATAAAAGATGAAGAGTCGGGTTATTACAGTAAGACGTAACTCATGACTCATATTTCTATAAAACGTAAGTCAATCCGACTTTTATAAAGTCGGACTGCACATTATAAGAGTTCATCTTTATTTCTAGTAATATTATTCCAGTCTTTGGGACAATATTGCTGAACGACATGACCCAACGTGGTCATTGGGTACCAAGGCCTTTGGGCCCATACACCATAAGGGTCCATACATCACAAACAGCCTGTTAGGCCCAATTGGTAGGAAAATAGGCTAGAGGGGGGGTGAATAGCCTAATTAAAACTTTTTCAAAGAAACACTTTTATAAATGCAAAGTCACTTATCAGATTGCAAACTATTATCAGTAAGCGCAACGGAGAAGATATGACTTGTTTTAACTCACACAAAATCAGTTTATAAAAGGGTTTTGAGAGCTTGGTTTAAACACAAAGTAGTTTCTAAAAGTTCAATGCAGTTTCAAGAGATTGGTCAATGGAAATAATGATGAGTCAGCAAGAACAGTAATGATTTGCCGGTGATAGAGTTCCAACCGGCAAGGACAGTAAGTAACAGAGGACACAGAGATTTGGAGAGGTTCACAGTGTAAATACTGCTACGTCCTCTACCAAGTTTGGTCAAAACTTGGATTTGGGTTAAGAGCACTATTAAATATCCCTAGTCTATTACAAGAGCGGCTTTGCCGGGTACAAAGACTAAATTCTAAAGATAGATTAATGAATCGTAAAACAAATATCTGACCAAGTGTATTTGAGCGGCAAGTTCAAAAGAACTTATCTCACTCAGGTGGGTGTGTGAAAACTCAGACAACGTATTCCTTAAAATAATCTAGTTCGGGAATACTAACAGTGTTGTAGAGTTTGTGCACAAGTGTATGTCCTATTAAATGATCTAATGATTATCTGGACAAGGAATGTTTGAGCTTCAATGAATGCTGCAAACAACCAACTCTCTTCAATGCACTAAAATCACCAACCTTCTTCAATGCACTAAGTCCTCTATATATAGGAGGAGTTAATGTCTTAGCTTTGTTGAAGAAGGATAACATTTGAATTTCCAGCTGGGTAGGTGAGGAGCATTTAATGCAGTATCCTTGGCATTAATGGCGAAGATACGCGTGCCTTAAAAGTCTGATGGGTAAAGACCCCTTTGTCTCAACCGGTTACCTGCAAAAGCAAGTAGAGACAGAGTATAGCTAAAAGTAGCTATGTGTCAGACGGCGTAGAAATCATTACAGAGCAGGTAAACTACTTTATGATAAAACAGTATAGAGACAATCAGCAGGGTTGACTTCAATGAAATGATGTCACCTGACTGATAGTGCAGACTGTCTATCATATCGGCATGTTGTGAATGGAGTTGATCGGCAACTTCTTAAATAAGTTGATCGGCAACTTCTGTAGCAAGTTGATCGGCAACTTGTCGCATGTTAAGAATAGAGTTGATCGGCAACTTGTTTACTGGTCTGCTGATTTGCTTCCTCTTGCTGGTTTGTCTTGAATAAAGAGTTGAAATACACCTGTGCTGGTCACAAAGGATCCTAAGGGTACCTTAAAAAGGTTCTAATAAAATTGGGGGACCCTAAGTGTAGACATGATTGGGATTAAGTAATTCTAGGACCTAGGTATCTATTTGAACAACAATCTCCTCCTAATTACTTAAGTCCAATCACCCTTAAAGCTAAAGACATCTCTTATCTTAGGGAAAAGATTTCTAAGGATATCTAGGTATAACCAAATCCTAAGGTAAGTCACACTGGATGTCTAATGCAAAAGGTGGATTCACCAAAATAAATGGTGAAGCCGGTTCAAGGAATCGGCAAGAGTGATGATCTGCAAAAGGAAATAGCACAGAATAATGCAGATAACAACACAAATATAAGAAAAACATATTAGCACAATAAAAATTTTATAAGCAAAGAAATTTGTCTGTGAAGGTCTTCAATAATATATCTACATCATAGGCTATGTGACTCAAGGATCAGCAGCTGGAGGATCAGAAATCTTGGGATCTGCTGCTGGAATTGAGTCCTTTGTAGATTCAGACTTCCTAGCCTTCTTTCTTGCTTTTTCTTCTTTTCTATCAGCTTTCCTCTTTGCTTTGCTCTGTCTTCTCTGCGCACTTTCAAATATTTCAGACAGCATCTTGTTGTTGGCTTCAAGAGCAGCTATCTTCAGATTAGCTTCGGCAAGAGCAGCTTTGGTTTTAGACAATTCTGCTTCAAGTCTTCCCATATCTCTTATCTGCAGCCTCTGATTATCAACAAGATTCTGTTGAATGTTATGAGTTGTCCCCAAGGATTCAGAAAGAGCCATTATACGCTCTTCTCTATCAGCAAGGAGAGCTTTCAATTCTTTGAGGAATACGTTGTCTGAGTTTTCACACACCCACCTGAGTGAGATAAGTTCTTTTGAACTTGCCGCTCAAATACACTTGGTCAGATATTTGTTTTACGATTCATTAATCTATCTCTAGAATTTAGTCTTTGTACCCGGCAAAGCCGCTCTTGTAATAGACTAGGGATATTTAATAGTGCTCTTAACCCAAATCCAAGTTCTGACCAAACTTGGTAGAGGACGTAGCAGTCTGTATGAGTATTTGAAGTTTAGTGAAGGCGATTTCACAAATCAGCAAGTGCCTGCCACTCGTGCTGATGTTGGTGATATGGCTCTTTCTGTTGGTGACCTGGTTAAGGATGTTCACAAAGACCTGGTTAAGCGTCTACGTAAGTCCAATCAGGAGGAGGAGAATACTCTGGTCAAAGAATTGAAAGCTCTCCTTGCTGATAGAGAAGAGCGTATAATGGCTCTTTCTGAATCCTTGGGGACAACTCATAACATTCAACAGAATCTTGTTGATAATCAGAGGCTGCAGATAAGAGATATGGGAAGACTTGAAGCAGAATTGTCTAAAACCAAAGCTGCTCTTGCAATAGACTAGGGATATTTAATAGTGCTCTTAACCCAAATCCAAGTTTGGTCAGAACTTGGATTTGGGTTAAGAGCACTATTAAATATCCCTAGTCTATTGCAAGAGCAGCTTTGGTTTTAGACAATTCTGCTTCAAGTCTTCCCATATCTCTTATCTGCAGCCTCTGATTATCAACAAGATTCTGTTGAATGTTATGAGTTGTCCCCAAGGATTCAGAAAGAGCCATTATACGCTCTTCTCTATCAGCAAGGAGAGCTTTCAATTCTTTGACCAGAGTATTCTCCTCCTCCTGATTGGACTTACGTAGACGCTTAACCAGGTCTTTGTGAACATCCTTAACCAGGTCACCAACAGAAAGAGCCATATCACCAACATCAGCACGAGTGGCAGGCACTTGCTGATTTGTGAAATCGCCTTCACTAAACTTCAAATACTCATACAGACTGTTGACGATGGTCGGCTGGAAAATACTGGCAGACGTCGGGAGCACAATTGAAGGGATAAAATCTTCATTATTCAGATCAGCATCTTCAATAAGCACATCATCAGTCATCATCTCATCATCAGAGGAGATCAAGATCAGCTGAGATGGAGAGGGAGGAACAGGAGCAGCTGGAATGAGTAAGAACCATTGAAGGGCAGCATCATCAGCAGAAGAGAAGAAATCGGCAGGGACAAAAGTTGAGACAATGAGATCATCAGAATCATCGGCACGAAAGATCGGCAAGGGAAAAGCTGGATGAACTATAACAGCACGATCAGTCGCCAGATGAAACATACCACCGTCTTCAAGTGAAAGGAAGGTAGCCAAGATTAAGTTCAAATAAGCACGACCTTCAAGAATCATAGTCATTAACCCGGCATTCATCAGCCTTGAGGTATAGACTAGATGATCGGCACGCTGACGGGGATGAAATAATGGCAGAGTCATAGCCAAAGCGGCAGACTTGATCAAGTGAAGAAGGCCACGAGGATTGGTATGCCTAACTTCAATGATGTCAGTCAGCAAATCATTGATCATCAAGCAGCTTCTCATCCATCCATTTGTAGTGATGCACACTTCAGTTGGAGAAGGACCGGGAAGGGTAGATTCACCTCTAATCTTTATCTGTCCTGGTCTAGATCGAATTGGATCATAGGCCACTTTCTTCTTAAGTCTAGAAATCCGAGGAGTCTTTCCCTTTGTACGAACAATGTCATCATCATTGAGAATCCAGGGAAGATAGATTGGACTATCACTGGTAGAACCTCCTGGAGAAAATTTATACTTGGTGAGATGAGGGTGGTCTTTGCCGAATGGGAGTGGACATTTGCCTAAGGTATACTTGAAGGATAACCTTGGATGAACAGTAAAGAGAGGCTGTCCAAATTTGTTGGAGGGGATAGATGCATTGGAAGTGTACCAGTTTGAGCACATCATATCCTTCCATTGAGAAAATAATCATAGCTGGGTGGTGGACAAGTATCAACAGCATCAGGATCAACAAAGGCTTGTTCTCCAACCACCATGTAATCAGCAGGATCTATCTCATCAGCATGATCTACATCGGCACGAGCAGCAGCAGGAGCCGGCAAGAGAGGGGTGATAACAGACGGCAGGCTGAACAAAGGCTGTAGAAGAATCTCTTCAAACTGTAGACTAGCAGCAATGTCAGCATCCAGATTAGGAGTACTATCATCAGCACCTCCTCCCAACTCCACAACCTCCTTGATTCCAGTAGGAGGAACAATCTGTATTTCAGGGGTGACTGATATTAACTGAGTGTCTGTAGTTTTCTCAGTAAGATGAGTGTCAGCAGTTGTCTCATTAGTCACTTTTTCAGCAAGTTCTCCTCCTGAAACAGATACATCCAACTGTTGAGTGTCCATAGTTGTCTCAACTGGAGCAGGAAGGTCGGCAGATAGACCCATCAGAGGTTGAGTGTCTGAAGTTTGCTCAACATGAAATTCCACTATATCTTTGATAGAATCATCGGCATGCCTTCCTTCAACACTACTATCACCCTCAAATACAGATTCTGCAAAGACTTCAGCAGTGGAAGCTTTAGTCATGACAGTTCTGATTGGCATCTTGTCACTATCTGTTGTAAGTGAAGTGGAAGGAGAGTCAGCAGCAGCTTTGTGAGCACAAACTAAATCACCAAATAAATCAGCACCATCATCATCAGCATCACTATCAGTAGAATCACCATCTTCATCAGCATCATCACGCCCATCGGCAACAAACTCTTTATCAGCAGCATCTGCATCGTCGGCAGAGTGAACATCGGCATCTGTCTCGGTCTTGCTGCTGCTTGGCGAAGGAACATGAGCATCTTTGTCGGCAAGGTCTTCAGCGGCACGGCGATCGGCATCTTGCTTCAACAGAAATTCATTAGACTTTTCAATCAAGTCCATAGTGACCTTCTTTACTGATCTATGAAAGTGAGCATTGAGAGGGCTGACAGCAAGAGCCTCATCATCATTGTATGGCAGCAAATCTTCATCATTTTCAAGTCTTCCTATCTGATACGGATCAAAATCTGTGAATTGAGAGAGCTGATTAAATGTCCTGGCGTAGATAATCCATACATCCTGAACCATCATATCTTGTCTAATTCTATCTTGAAAAAGATAGACTTGGTTCCAGTGTAGTGGTAGGAATTCAAAATACCGACCAAAATTGAGCTTTAGTTCAGCCTCTTTCAACTGCTTGAACTTTGATAGAGGGACAAACTTCTCTTTCCACATATCAGTGCGTCTGTCCAAACTCTTTTGATCAACATAATCAGCAGGATTTCCGGGAGTGACAGTGTCTTTCATCTCTTCATGAAACTGAAGAAGACGACGAATAAAGGGAGGCAGATGGTCAATCGGAAAGACCCATTTCTTGATCAAGACCTTGTTGGTGAAGGACCAAGGATTCTTGTAGAAGGTGTGGAAAGTTGGGTTTCTGATTGGAGCGCATTTCCTAGGAGTCTGAGACTTGAGCTTCTCAATGACATCCTCAATACTTTTGCCATCGGCAAAGTCATCAGTGAATTCTTCATCCGGAATTTCAACCTTGACAGCAGGATCGGTAGTTAGGGAAGCACCGGCAAGATGAGCAGGGGCAAACCTAATTAGCTTGGCTCTTGGATCAGCAGGAGGAATAGTGGAAGAAGGAACTTCATCGGCAAGCTTCACCTTCTTTATCACCACTTGATCGGCAACCTTTACCAGTTTCCTTTTCTTTGGAGCACCAGGAGTAGAATCGGCAAGAATCCTATCAGTTGAAGGAGCAGGAGTAGAGACTGTTGCTGATTGAGAAGCAACTGAAGGAATGGTCTTTGCCTTTTTCTTCCTCTGAGTTACAACAGGTGCAGGAGCAACAGAGGGGGCATCGGCACTGGAAGCATTCTTTGAAATCCTTTTCCAATCCTTAGCATCAAAGAACTTCAACCTATTGAAAGGCAAGCTGGATGGAAAGCGATCGGCAGCCACTATATTGGCATTTCTCCTCAGAATCATACTTATCAACAGATAATGGCATCCTTTTCCAGGATTGGCCTTGTTCTTCAATCTGTCAGAAGCCCACTTATCAGCAGCCGTAGCGATAATTCTGAATATGTAGGCACACCAGTTGAACTCAATCTGCAGAACAATGGCGGCCATAGCTTCAAACTGCACATCAGTGATATTGCTGTGGGATCCAGATCGGCAGATGAGACATCTATCAACTATCTCAGCCAAAGCATAGTATCTTCGGGGATAGTGAATCTTCAGATGATTAGTGCCACTAAGCCTTGTGCCAGCACCTCTCATGATAATCCAAGCCCTATCCAGTTCCTGCTCATCAACTAGAGCACTCAACCCTTCATTCCCAAGATTGGGAAAAACTTCAGAGATAGAAGAGGGAGTAAGAGAGATCTGCACGCCCAAAACAGTAGAATTGATGGAGACGATAACGGAGGAGTCAGCACGAGAGCGGACAACAGAAGAGTTTGAGAAGAATTCTTTGACAAGATCCACAAATACTGAACTAACTCCTGATGGAGTGATGAACGAATCAAGCAGTGACCCAATAAGAAGATTCTTCAAGAAAACCCCGTCGGCTTCGTCGTTGAAGTAGTCGGAGTCAACATAGCCTCCGTAGATATCTTTTTCACCGGACATTGTCTGCAAAATTACTCAAACAACTCTCAATGTTAGAAATAAAGACAAATCAAACCATAAATGATTAGAAATGAGTAGAGTATAAACATTAACACTTACCAGATTATGAATAGATGAACTAATAAAACGATGAACTGATAATCTGGAAAGAGGAGAGATAGAGAGAATAGAGAGCAGAGAAAAAAAATGGCGGAGAAAAAGCTTATGGAATTTTGAAAGGCGTTATATATGTTATGGGGGAGAGAGAGAATATGAGAGGGCAAGGGAGAGAAATAACTGTACCTATAATCTCGAAGAACGTGCACATGCAAAAATTAATGCGCACACAAATCAGTAAGGTGAACAGTTAAAAGTAAGAGGGAGAAAGGGTAAATTAGTCAAAAATAAAATAGAAGTGATGATGACCTGTTTACCTGCTGATGTATCGCATTAAATGGAATACATCTTGACACGATTTTGGATAAGAGAGGTACACACACGTGTCAGGGAGATGGTGTGACCGATGTACCTTTGATTTGATTGCTTACGTCATGTGTCAGGAATCTTAACTTTTGCAGAGACGTGCTGATTTGATTTTATCAATCGGCAAGATAGCTTGAATCGGCAAATGATTGAATCGGCAAGATATATAGATAGAATCGGCAAGATGATTGAATCGGCAAGATATATAGATAGAATCGGCAAGATGATTTTGACAAAATTTTGATCGGCAAGATTTTGTCGGCATGTTCGTGGTCAG
Source organism: Campanula takesimana (assembly GCA_026119855.1). Taxonomy (NCBI): domain Eukaryota; kingdom Viridiplantae; phylum Streptophyta; class Magnoliopsida; order Asterales; family Campanulaceae; genus Campanula; species Campanula takesimana. Next base: position 141,809 of record JAOWBW010001642.1, read on the forward strand.
CAAGATAATTGATGTTCTGCTGATTTGATCGGCAGACTAACACAAGTAGCAAAGTTAGCACAATTTTAACCATAAAAATCAATCATACCTAATTCACCTCTGAGGAATTCAAATCTTTTCTGATCTAAGGGCTTTGTCAGTATGTCTGCTCTTTGGTAATCGGTATGAACTTTGAGCAGCACTACATTCCCCTTTTCAACATGTTCCTTCAGAAAGTGATACTTGATGTCTATGTGCTTGGTTTTGGAATGCATGACCGGGTTGTTTGAAACTGAGATTGCTGATTGGTTGTCACAATAGATGGGACAAATTTGAGATGGAACTTCATAGTCAACCAGCTGCTGCTTCATCCATAGAATCTGTGAACAGCAACTGCCGGCAGCTATGTACTCAGCTTCAGTAGTGGAAGTGGAAATTGATGCTTGCTTCTTACAGGACCAAGACACCAATCTATCACCAAGAAATTGGCAAGTTCCACTTGTACTCTTTCTGGTCACCCTACAAGCTGCAAAGTCTGCATCTGAGTAACCTATTAGATTGAAAGATGAATCTCTTGCATACCATAATCCAAGGTTAGCAGTGCCACATAAATATTTAATAATACGTTTTACAGCCTGCAGATGGGATTCCCTAGGGTCAGCTTGAAACCTGGCACAAACACAAACAGCAAACATAATATCTGGTCTACTGGCAGTAAGATAGAGGAGTGAGCCGATCATACCTCGGTAGACAGTCATGTCTACTTTCTTACCAGACTCATCCTTATCTAAATGAATGTTAGTGCCCATTGGTGTGCTTTGAGAGTGAGCATTGTCAAAGCCAAACTTCTTGATAAGTTCTTTGGCATACTTGGCTTGACTGATGAATATTCCTTCATGGGTTTGTTTGACTTGAAGTCCAAGGAAATATGTTAGTTCACCCATCATGCTCATCTCGAACTTGCTCTGCATCAGTTTCTCAAATCTCTTGCAAAGTGATTCGTTAGTGGAACCAAAAATAATATCATCGACATAAATTTGAACAAACAATGAATGACCCTTATGCTTGGCAACAAATAAAGTAGTATCGATTTTACCTCGAGTGAAGCCTAAGCCATCGCTAAGTAAGAACTTAGAAAGGGTTTCATACCATGCTCTTGGAGCTTGCTTTAAGCCATAGAGTGCTTTCTTCAGTCGGTAGACATGATCAGGCTTCTTGGAGTCCTCAAATCCTGGTGGTTGTTCAACATAGACTAGTTCTTGGAGTTCTCCATTCAGGAAGGCACTTTTCACGTCCATTTGATATAGCTTGAATTCTTGAAGGCAGCATAGGCTAAGAAAAGTCTTATAGCTTCCAATCTTGCAACAGGAGCAAATGTCTCATCGTAGTCGATTCCTTCCTCTTGACGGTAGCCTTTAGCAACTAACCTTGCTTTGTTTCTAATGATTTTCCCAGCTTCATCCAATTTGTTCCTGTAAACCCACTTAGTACCAATAACTTGCTGAGAAGTTGGTCTTGGCACAAGTTCCCATACTTTGCATCTTTCAAACTGATTCAGTTCCTCTTGCATGGCTTCAACCCAACCAGGATCGGCAAGAGCTTCTTCAGTCTTCTTTGGTTCTATATTGGAGACCATAGCAGATGAGAAAAGGCTTTCAGCAAATGCTCTACTAAGGTTCCTTGTTAATCTGGGACCAAAGACATCACCAATCACATTTTCTAATGGATGATCACGAACAGTTCTGACTTCTCTCGGCACATCTTGTCTTACTGATTCTTGTTGTAAGGATTCTAGAGGAGGATCAAGATCAGCAGATGGTGTAGGAGAAGAACTTTGAGTGAGAGGTGGATGAAAGCTTGAAGGATTAGGTCTTATAACAGAAATTGGTTGAGGGCTAGATCTGTCTTCAGGATGATCAGCAGAGTTTGTATCGGCAAACGGATTATGAAATTCATCAGCAGGTTCTGGTTCTGCTGATGAAGGAAAATACGGAGCATCTGCTGATTCTTCTGCTGAAATGACTGGATCAGCAGCTGGTACTTGATCTGCAGGATTAGTATTACTGGATTCACCTGTCTCATGAGCACTAGACACATTAGTACTATTTGGAGCCTTGTCAGACTCTAACAAATCAAATTCATCAAAGGTTACATGAACAGATTCAACAATTTTCAAAAGTTTCTTATTGAAAACTCGAAAGGCCTTACTGTGTTTAGCGTATCCAACAAAGATTCCTTCATCAGCTTTCTCATCAAATTTACCTCTGTGCTCTTTTCCATTGTATAGCACGTAACATTTGCAGCCGAATATCTTGAAGAATCCAATGTTGGGAATTCTGCCTCTCCAGAGTTCATAAGGAGTCTTGTTATGGAATTTGTTGATTAGAGATCTGTTCTGGGTGAAGCAGGCTGTATTGATCGCTTCAGCCCAAAAGTACTTCGGCAGCCTGGCTTCGGCAATCATGGTCTTACCAGCTTCAATGAGAGTTCTGTTCTTCCTCTCAACAACACCATTTTGTTGTGGTGTACCGGCAGCTGAGAAGTTGTGGTCTATACCATGATCATCACAGTACTGAGCAATACCATTGTTCTTGAATTCAGTGCCGTTGTCTGATCTCATACTGATGATATCGCTTTCTTTCTGAGTTTGTAGTAGTCTGAATAACTTGGTGGCAACAGCATAGGTGTCATCTTTGTGACTGAAGGTTTCCACCCAAGTATATCTAGAGAAATCATCTACTACAACCAAGGTGTATCTACTTCCCCCGATACTTGCTGTAGATGTGGGGCCAAATAGATCCATATGTAGCAATTGGAGGCACTTAGAAGTTGACATGCAGGGCTTGCTTCGGAAAGATGACTTATGTTGTTTTCCAAGCTGGCAGGCCTTGCATTTCTTTGCTTGATCAGCAGACACTTGAGGCAGACCGGTAACAAGATTTGAACCGGCAAGCTTGGATAGATATTTGAAGTTCAAGTGACTGAGTCTCTTGTGCCATAGCCATGAGTTCTCACTGATGTTCTTAGCTACAAAACAAACATTAGCAACACCAGTAATAGCACTTAAGTCTACTGCATAAATGTTACCTTTACATTTGGCAGTGAGCAGAGTTTCATTGGAGGCAATGTCTTTCACATAGCAACTGGAAGTAGTAAATACGCATTGCATTCCTTTATCACAGAATTGTGATATTGATAGAAGGTTGTGTTTCAGACCATCCACTAGAGAGACCTTCTGTACAGTAACTGCACCTCTCTTGATGGTACCTATACCGACGATTTTTCCTCTGGCATTATCACCAAACACTACTGGGGGACCTGATGCTTCAATAATATCGGCAAGAAGATCTGCGAATCCTGTCATATGTCTTGAGCAGCCACTATCTAGAATCCACAAATCCTTGCTTGCACCAGTTGAGGCCATGAAGCATTCCTGAAATAAAACAGTATGCTTATGGTCCCCCTTATTCATGGGTCCGAGGGTTAGTTCCTCTTTGGCAACCACATCTGGCCACCACTAGAGGATGTAACCTCAGTGGGTCCAGATAGATGCTTCAAGAGGCATTCATGAGCCTTGTGACCATAATCAAAACAATTAGAACATCTCACTTGACTGATAGGCTGTGGAGTCGGTAGAATATCATTCTGTTTAGTCGGTGCATCGGCAGAACTAGGGAATTGAGCAGGCACAAACTTTGTAGGTTTAAAGGTGCCAGTGTTGCCTTTCTTTCCATTCTGTTTACCTTTGGCAGTTACCTTTTTAGGCACTTGTCCATCGGCAGCAGAGGAGGTCAGATCGGCAGCACTTGCTCTGCTGATGTATTCACCAAGAATACCGTTATCGGCAGACTCAGTATCAGCAACCTTAACATATCTTTGTTTGTGCCTATCATTCCTTTTGTTCTGGTTCTTAGGATACTTCATTGCCACAGCACTGTAAATTGGCTTAGCATCCTTATGCACTGAGTTAACAGGATTACATTCAACTTTCTCATCCTTTTTCTCGGTAGCACAAGTTTCAGTAGAGCTACTGCTGCTGGAATCAAATCCTAACCCAGATTGGTCCTTATATGACATTTGGGTCTGTAGGATTGTTTCAACAGCAACTCTAGATTTTGTGTAAGAATCAACAATCCTTGAGAGATGATTGTTTCTTTTCACAAGATCTTCGATCTGAGCTATCAATACTGCTACTTGGCATTTGAGATCCAGGTTTTCTTTCTTTAAAGAAATAGACTCAAGCTCGTGTCCTTTGAGAACTGAAAGTTCAGACATAAGCGAGCTGTTCTCGTTAGAAATTCTTTTGAAATCAGCAGCCATCACTTTATGAATGCTACTCAGCTTCTCATGATCGATAAAAAGTTCATCCATTGTCTCTATCATTTCAGCTTTGGATATTTCAGGACAAGGATCAGCTAAAATTTTAGGAGCAGAGGCAATGGGTCCAGGAGAGAAGTCAGGTAGGGAAGAGATGGGTTTTGATATGTTTTTGGCAATGCTGGATTGTTCATTGAATAATAGTTTTCTGGTCATCGGTAAGGTTTTTGATTTGATGGTGGTGAATTGAGAAGAGTTACACTGGCCATAGAGTGAGGTTCCCACTTGGTGTACTTTGTATCCATACGGGTTTTTAGCTTTGACACTTATTTCTTTGAAGTTTGGTTGAGGTCTTCCAGCAGATTCTTCTTTGACTGGAGTTCTTGGTGGAGATGGATCTCGGTAGACTGGAGTCGGCAATGATGATACATCGGCATCTTCCAAATCTAGGGCGACAAAACTTACATCGGCATCTTCATCTTCATCGGCATCTTCATCGGAATCAGTTTCACACCAAACCGGCAAGGCCTTTTCTGTGCTTTCATCGGCAACAAAGCTTCGAGACTTAGGATGTCTCTTGTTGAATGACTTCCTCATGTATTCATATTTTGGTTGAGGACATTTAGAAGCAAAGTGACCAGGTTTTCTGCAGTTGAAGCAGACCAGATCACCTTTGTTGTTCTTTGCATCGGTAGCACTAGTAGAGGGTTTATTGTAGCTTGCAGGTTTCTGAAATGGTGGTGTGAAGGATTTGGTTGCTGGTAGTTTCCTTTCTGCATCCTTTTGAAGTCTTTGAACCTTTTGTAGTTCCTAGCGAAGGCGGCAAATTCGTCTTCTTCCATAGGTTTTTCTGAGGTTATTTCATGGGTATTGGAACTGCAGGATGTTTGAGGTGGATCTATAGGAGGGAATTTGTTTGAAGGAAAGGATATCTGTGACTGAGCTGATAGAGACAAGTTTTTGAAATTTTTGTCGAGAACGTTAAGTTTTTGCAGTTCTCTCTCATACAAGAACTGACTGGACACAAGATTCTGAATAGAAGTCTTGTTTAAGTCTCTAACTTCTCTAATAGCAGTGACCTTAGTATGATACTCATTTCCTAAAGAACTTAGAAAACGAATATTAAGATCTTTCATAGTATACACTTTACCTAATGAAGCACATAAATTACTTACCTCGCAAAATCTGTCGTAGGAACTCCTTAGTGATTCACCATCTTGTTTCTTGAAGGATTCAAACTCAGCAATGCAATCGTAGGGTCTGTTGTCCTTCACCTGCTCGTCACCTTCAAAGTATGCAAGGAGCTTGTTCCAGCATTCTTGAGCTGTGGAGCACAAGTCAATAAGTTTGTATTGCTTGTCATCCAATCCACATGAGATAATGTGGCATGCTTTTCCATCTAGGGCAGCAGAAAGTTTGTCGTCGTCGGTCCATTCCTCTCTGGGTTTCTCAATCAAAGTTTCATCAATCTGAACATGGGTTTCCTGTTCAGTTTCTCGATCAGCATGTTGTGTCAGCGGAGTGGAGGGAATAGGTCTGTAGGTGGTTGAAACTTTTAACGGAATGATTGGACCACCTTCTATGACCTTCATCAACCGGTCATCGATTGAGTTCATATACTTTATCATACGAGATTTCCAGACACCAAACTCGTTGATATTCAACAACGGAATGGTGGTGATGTTGAATGACTGCATGATTTTTCCTGCCATGGTATCGGCAAACAAGCTGCAAAGCTTGGAAATTTCTTTCAAAATTCCATGCTCTGATACCAATTGTTAGGCCCAATTGGTAGGAAAATAGGCTAGAGGGGGGGGGTGAATAGCCTAATTAAAACTTTTTCAAAGAAACACTTTTATAAATGCAAAGTCACTTATCAGATTGCAAACTATTATCAGTAAGCGCAACGGAGAAGATATGACTTGTTTTAACTCACACAAAATCAGTTTATAAAAGGGTTTTGAGAGCTTGGTTTAAACACAAAGTAGTTTCTAAAAGTTTAATGCAGTTTCAAGAGATTGGTCAATGGAAATAATGATGAGTCAGCAAGAACAGTAATGATTTGCCGGTGATAGAGTTCCAACCGGCAAGGACAGTAAGTAACAGAGGACACAGAGATTTGGAGAGGTTCACAGTGTAAATACTGCTACGTCCTCTACCAAGTTTGGTCAGAACTTGGATTTGGGTTAAGAGCACTATTAAATATCCCTAGTCTATTACAAGAGCGGCTTTGCCGGGTACAAAGACTAAATTCTAGAGATAGATTAATGAATCGTAAAACAAATATCTGACCAAGTGTATTTGAGCGGCAAGTTCAAAAGAACTTATCTCACTCAGGTGGGTGTGTGAAAACTCAGACAACGTATTCCTTAAAATAATCTAGTTCGGGAATACTAACAGTGTTGTAGAGTTTGTGCACAAGTGTATGTCCTATTAAATGATCTAATGATTATCTGGACAAGGAATGTTTGAGCTTCAATGAATGCTGCAAACAACCAACTCTCTTCAATGCACTAAAATCACCAACCTTCTTCAATGCACTAAGTCCTCTATATATAGGAGGAGTTAATGTCTTAGCTTTGTTGAAGAAGGATAACATTTGAATTTCCAGCTGGGTAGGTGAGGAGCATTTAATGCAGTATCCTTGGCATTAATGGCGAAGATACGCGTGCCTTAAAAGTCTGATGGGTAAAGACCCCTTTGTCTCAACCGGTTACCTGCAAAAGCAAGTAGAGACAGAGTATAGCTAAAAGTAGCTATGTGTCAGACGGCGTAGAAATCATTACAGAGCAGGTAAACTACTTTATGATAAAACAGTATAGAGACAATCAGCAGGGTTGACTTTAATGAAATGATGTCACCTGACTGATAGTGCAGACTGTCTATCATATCGGCATGTTGTGAATGGAGTTGATCGGCAACTTCTTAAATAAGTTGATCGGCAACTTCTGTAGCAAGTTGATCGGCAACTTGTCGCATGTTAAGAATAGAGTTGATCGGCAACTTGTTTACTGGTCTGCTAATTTGCTTCCTCTTGCTGGTTTGTCTTGAATGAAGAGTTGAAATACACCTGTGCTGGTCACAAAGGATCCTAAGGGTACCTTAAAAAGGTTCTAATAAAATTGGGGGACCCTAAGTGTAGACATGATTGGGATTAAGTAATTCTAGGACCTAGGTATCTATTTGAACAACACAGCCCATTCTCCAATGGGCCAACATCAAAGTGCCGAGCAGGAAGACCTTGCCTAGACCGAGATGCATATCGCCCATGCCGAGATGGTTATCAAGCGCTCCACACCGACCGGCCTTTGTGACACGGTCGACATAGTCAAGTGAGCCGACTTTCTACAGATCCACTCCTATCAGGAGTCCTCCCTGAGAGTTAGACTACAACTCAGAATGCATGGATCCTTATCCGAGCAAGGAGATTCCTATTCATTTAAGCGGGAATTACACTCATCCTAATCAGGAACCTTATCTCTAAGGAGCATGAGTCCCATTGCATCACCGGTTCCCTGACTTCTCTAACAAGTCAGGACTCTTTCATCCTTGCCTATAAAAACAGGTTCTCACAACAGGAAAAAGGTAATGAAATTCTTTGGCTCCATTCTGGTCAATTGATTTTTCTTGTGTTATCACACAAACCGTATCCTTATTCTCACACCGGAGGGCCTTCGCCGGTGAAGCCCCGGTGTAGTTTACGTTTGCTTCGTGTGTGTAGCTTCGGCCATCAACAACTGTCGCTGGGATTATCCGAACCGCTAGACGAAGGCTGATCCAACTAGATTTTGGCATCATCAGTTTGGTTCCATTGCCGGGAAATCGATTAGTCAGTTCTTTAGCCAGATAATTCCAGACCATGGCCGGAGAATTGGTTGACGGGCGAGAAGCCAGCCCTTCAAAAGAAACTGCAAGAGATGCACCGCCCCCCGAAAACACGAACGCTGCTGCACAAAATCAGAGGCTCCCACCTACAGCACCTGCACAAGGGGGAGGAATGCATACCCGTTCAAAGGGGCCGGCCCCCAATGTTGTTAACCAATATGGGCGCCGCCGACAGACAGGATCCCGAAACAATGGAGCAGGACCATCACAGCCACTGCCATTGGACAAGAGAACATTGCTTCAACAGAATGTTCAAACACTCCAACAGCTGGCCGACGCACAGCGGGCTCTGTTAGAACTTGACCGCGAAAACTCCTTAGCTAACCTGCTCCAGCCGTCTGGAACGAGGGGGACAAATATGGATGACAGAGCAAGCAGAAGGGAGCCCCTACAAAATCGTAGACGGGATGCGCCTCCCAGGAGCCGTGCAAGTCGCCCAGACGGACGGCTAGGAAGACTCAATATCAATGGGGACCTGAGAGACCACATTAATCGCCGCCGGGGAGAACAAGAAGATGAATCCCCATGAGTGGAAATTGTAGAGGAAAGACGTCGTGGGACGCCCGACGTCATTCACCTCCCAGGCAGGATCCACCAAGGTGCACACCACCCCGGCAGGATCCACCCCGGCACACTCCACCTCGCCGTACTCCTTCAAGGCATCATCAGTTTGGTTGGATCAGCCTTCGTCTAGCGGTTCGGATAATCCCAGCGACAGTTCTTGATGGCCGAAGCTATACACACGAAGCAAACGTAAACTACACCGGGGCTTCACCGGCGAAGGCCCTCCGGTGTGAGAATAAGGATACGGTTTGTGTGATAACACAAGAAAAATCAATTGACCAGAATGGAGCCAAAGAATTTCATTACCTTTTTCCTGTTATGAGGACCTGATTTTATAGGCAAGGATGAAAGAGTCCTAGCTTGTTAGAGAAGTCAGGGAACCGGTGATGCAATGGTACTCATGCTCCTTAGAGATAAGGTTCCTGATTAGGATGAGTGTAATTCCCGCTTAAATGAATAGGAATCTCCTTGCTCGGATAAGGATCTATGCATTCTGAGTTGTAGTCTAACTCTCAGGGAGGACTCCTGATAGGAGTGGATCTGTAGAAAGTCGGCTCGCTTGACTATGTCGACCGTGTCACAAAGGCCGGTCGGTGTGGAGTGCTTGATAACCATCTCGGCATGGGCGATATGCATCTCGGCCTAGGCAAGGTCTTCCTGCTCGGCACTATGATGTTGGCCCATTAGAGAATGGGCTGTTTGTGATGTATGGACCCTTATGGTGTATGGGCCCAAAGGCCTTGGTACCCAATGACCATGTTGGGTCATGTCGTTCAGTGGCCCCGAGTTTCTATCTCGGCATGGCGAGTAGAAATTGTTGGGCATTTAATTTATGATTGATTGATGTGACAGTTGTAGCTGCCAAAATCCTCACTTGCCTTGATTTGCTGACGCCAATAGGATTTAATGTAAGTTGAATCATTGTTCTTCTTGGAATGGGGGAAACCTCTAGTTGGATTCCAACTATGAGTAACATTAATTACCCTTCAACTAACTCCTTCTTCAGTAGTATAAATAGAGGATCAACCCTTTAATTTTTCACACTACCATCACCTTCTTCTCTTCTTCCAAGCTTTATCCATGGCAAAAAGAGATTATGATAATGCTTTCCCAGAGGAATATGATTCCTCGGAAGATGCGGAGAACCCGCCCGTCCCGAATGATCAAGAATCTGATAACGACTCCTCACTTCCCCATGATGATCACTGTCAGGATGATGAAGACTCGGATGACAGCAATCGTGAATGGGAGGAGCCCTGCTTCGAAGGTAGCGATGAAGATTCAAGTGATGATAAGGACAGCAGTTCCAGTGAGGTAGATGAAGAGGACGAAGAAGAAGAAAGAGATTCCAAAGCTTTCCGGGAAGAGATGAAGTGGTATCGAGAGAACCAGAATAAATAGTTTCATGTTGATCTAGTGATAGTAGTAACCCTTTTTTTTTGTGAATGAATATACAGGCTAGTCCTCCGGTCCTATTGTGGAGGGCGTGCTTGACTGGTTTTAATGAAATTCTTTTGCCTCTTGTTTCAAACTTGTTGAATTCTGCGCTTGTGTTTGTTTGAACCACCATAGTTGTATGATTTTTGAAGCAGAATACCTCGAATTTTGTTGGCAAAGTATTAGTCTTGGTAACATGTCGGCTTGTTGATGTCGTCATGATTTCGTCCACTTTTCATGTATGTACCTCGTCTTTTGGCAGCATGAGTTGGCTTCATCTAGGCCCTTCCCTGCCGGCCTACCATACGTGGTCGTTTGAGTAACAATCTGGGAAACGAGGTGGAGATCTCAACTTTTCCCCACTGACTATATTGGTCTGATAATGTAAACAAATAGTCTGCTCCTTATTGGATATTGCCATGCCGATGTTGCCGGCTAAAACATGTCGGCTTAAGAACGTTGTGAGCTGGAGTATGCTGACCTCATCACGGTTTGTCTAGATAATATAAACCAGGGTTATGATGCCACGTGTTGCGCTGCTGTTTGCAAGTACAGGTATCATAGCGTGTCAGTGAATGACATCAGCAATCTTTCCCCATCACTTCAAATGGTGGGAGTGGTGTCAGAATTGACGGGTCCATCGTGGCCCATTAAATGTGGGATGTGAGGGGTTTATGAGAGCACGTGCAACTCACGGACTTCGGGTCAATTCCGGATCGAATCTGGGTATTATCCATGTACCCAAAATATATAAGTGCTAAATGTCCTTTTGAATTTCACTTTCCCTCAATCTTCTTCTCATAAATTCCGATTGTGCTGCCGGCGAAGCCCAACAGTCCGCCATTTTCGTCCGTGATTTCACCATTCTGCTCCGATCGTCTTTGATTTTATCGTCATACAATTCGATTTCTCCGATCATTCTTCCAAATAAGGTACCTTTTCTTCTCTTCTCAACTCCTTTGTCTTTTCTGCCCTAGTTTTTCATTAAAATGCCTCTGAATATTACGCCGTCTTCTTTACTGGGTTTCCACAAGGTTACTCTTAGAGTGTATAAGAGATCCGATGGTCCATGGTTTTTGGTAGCTTTAAGTAAAATTGAAGAGGCTGTGGCTGTCCATAGGTCCTTTAGGGGTAAGGTCGACTGGCCAGCAAATAGCCATCGGTTCGACCGTTTAGACGGGGCGAACCCTAGTCTAACGGTTTTTTCTTCCCTCAACCAATTTTTGGATCATGTTCGTGCTAATTACACATTTCTAAATGACGAGGTGTTTTCCTCGGCACCTGTGGGAGGTACGGGGGGAGTAGTCGTGTCTCCTATTCAGGTTCCCGATGCTTACTCCCTTCTTTCCTCTGCAGATATGTCTGAGGAGAGTACGTCTGACAGAATTGTGGATCGATTTGATTGCAACGTTCCCCAATGAAGGCGGGGTCGACATCGGTCATCTCGTCAAGGTAAAGCCACTGCATCTGGCAAGCGGAGGTAGCCCAAGGCAGGGGACGACATGATCGAATGCCTTCATAATGAGTATCGCATTTCGAGGGACGACTATGAGCTAAGATACGAACGGGCTTCAACCTTAGAGACCAGCGATGAGAGGTCTTTCTTCTATCTAAACCACGTCGAAATGGATTTCTTCTTTAAACAGTTTGAGTTGGGCCTCCGTCTTCCACTTGACCCTTTCATCTCTGAATTCCTAGAAGACTGGCGAGCGGCCCCCTCCATGTTAGGATCTAATGCCGTGAGGTACTTGACTTCATACATCGTTTTATGCCGTAGTCTAGGCTTTGAGCCCTGCCCTTGGACCTTCTATCAACTTTTCGAAGGGAGCTTTAATGAGAAGACCTACGTCATAACTCTCCGAAGAAAACAGAGGTGCCCCAAAATTATCGCCCCCATATCTTCATCTGTAAGTAAAGTCTCGGGGTGGAACAATCATGTCATCAAGGTTGAAAGCCGCCTTGGTTGGGAATTTTCGGTCCCTAAGTGCAAACCCAGGGCACCTGCCACTTGTTATAAGGCTCCGTGGAGCGATGCCTTGCTGCAGAGATTGACTGAGTTTGCCTCGGTTCAACAGATGGAATGGGCTGCCTTGGAGCATAATCAGGCTTACTATGTGCAGGCGGGGATCATGGTGGGCCCCTGGAACGGAGTGGAGGTGATGGTGCCTGTCAGTAGGGGGTGTAGGTTTCCTGATTGGGTCGTGCATCCGGGGTTTGTTTTTTATAAAGACTGCGTAGTTTGTAAGACTCAGAACGAGAGGTGTCTGAAAATCAAGGGGATTGTTTGATGTATATTCTTTATCTTTAGTCTGTTCATCTTCCATCTTTCATCCTTCATTCATTCGAGCTTTGACCTGGGTTTTTTTTTTTGGCAGATTTAACAATGGAGGAGGAAAGCGAGCTGGATGAGATGTACGCTATGGATCCCAACAAGTTGCTGAAGAAGAAGAGGATAAAGTCCAAGGTCTCTGGTCGCATTAAGAGACTTGCCGACATGGTGTCTCGGCAGGAGGTATTGCAAGGAAAAGAGGCCGGCCCCCTCCCTACCAGTGATATCGGCGGGGTCAACCCCCAAGCAGGAGGTGATGCCGATGTTGAAACGCCTGCCGGGGATGTTGACCGAAGTCAGGCCGATTTTGGGATTGGCGAACGGCGTGTGTATAGCCATCAATATAAGTAGAAGTGACCTGTTCAGCTATGATCTTTGGCATCTCGTTTCTCTTGAACAACGCCACCGCCATCCTTTCCTTTGCCGGGATGCTCTCTTCTAGTTGGTTATACCGAGCTTCACCAGCTTCCTTCTCCTTTGACAACAGCTCGGCTCTCTCTTTCACCTGGTAAATCTCCCCCTTCAGCTGGCTGATCTCAGCATTAAGAGATTCACTCTCCTTCAAAGCGGCATCCAAGATCCTATTCTTCTCCGCGAGGAGGGCTTGAGCTTCATCCTTATATCTATTAGCCAATTGGACTGCTCGGCCGGTGTTAGCTCGAGCGTGAACCTCCTTAGCCACCAGCTCTTCCCTCTCCTTGGTAACCTCGGACCACTGCCTGGCCTCATATTCGGCAATGGTGGCAAGCTACATGAAAGAAACACTCAATAAACGATATGATTGGGCTAAATTAAACGGGCAAAATTAAGACTTTACCTCAGAGATTATGAGGCCTTTTCGCTCGGCCAAATGACCACAAGTGTGGGGAGTAGAAGACAGGGCATTCAAAAAGTCAGAATCAAGGGCTCGACTCAAAACCGATCGGCCCAAGCGCATCATTGGCCCAGATCTGGCAGTTAGCTCCAGCTTCCGCAAAGGGGTAAAATTGGAAAATTCTCGACACAAAGCATCGATCTCTTCAGGAGACAAGGTTGAGGCAGGAGGATCTACCGACTGGCGCTTGGAAGGCGGCTCTTCAGGAGTTTCACCTGTCATGTCTCGGCTTCTCTTTTGACGAGGCGTCCCACTAGCCTCGACATCGTCATCATCGGCCTGGCTTCGGTCAACATCCCGGCAGGCGTTTCAACATCGGCATCACCTCCTGCTTGGGGGTTGACCCCGCCGACATCACTGGTAGGGAGGGGGCCGGCCTCTTTTCCTTGCAATACCTCCTGCCGAGACACCATATCGGCATGTCTCCTAATGCAAAGGAAAGGATGGCGGTGGCGTTGTTCAAGAGCAACGAGATGCCAAAGATCATAGCTGAACGGGTCACTTCTACTTATATTGATGGCTATACACACGCCGTTCGCCAATCCCAAATTGATCCTGATGTCGACGTGCCACTGGAGAAATGGGCTCGTTTTCTCCTTAGTGACGCCTACAGTGTTGAATCTCGCGCCGCTCACTCCTTGGTCCCATATTCTGCTCAATCCTTGAAGTTGATAGCCCAGGATGATAGAGAGAACAACAGGGCTACATGGACTGCTCCCCCAGAGGACCCAAATAACTTCCATGCTCTTGTAGAACGTTTTCGTGAAGAGCTGAGTTTGAGTGAGGAGGAAGACGATGAAGAGCCAGAGCCATGATTTCCTCCCGTTGGTAGGTTTGCCTGAAAGACTTGTTAACCAGATACAATGCAATCTTGTGTGTGGCCGGTTTTTGGCTAAAACAATTTATTCTTGCTTTGTAAGCCGCTGTGTGGCGAAGACAATTTACTTTTCATGTTTTCTTAAGTATTTATAGGCCTCGGACCAGATGTTTGTCTGGGGGGACGTAAACACTATCTTTGTAAGTATATTAATATATTGGTATAAAACCCGCATTTGTCTTGACCGTTGTTTAATTACGTCGATGATCTCGTCATTGTTTAGTCCGTCATGCCTCTTTGGGGCTGGACCGTAATGAGCCGGGATCGGAAAGCCGACATAGGCATATATGTTCAGGCCGAGGTGGTCTACCGTTGAGCTCTGACGAACATCTAGTGCTCGGTTTTGATACGCGAGAGAACTAGCATTCGAGATTAGTTTCAAATCATCGGGAGTTTACTATCCAAATTTGAGTCTAACCGTTAGGACCAGCTCAAGTCGTCTTATGTGCTAGTTGTTAGAACTAGGCTTCAGAAGTTATGCATAAGTGTGCTCGTCAACTTCGTTAGGGTGCTAGTTATTGAAACTAGGCTTTAGAAGTCATGCTTTATGTGTTCTCATCGACTTCGTTAGGTGATCTCGGTATTGTAAATAACGCTAAGACCGTGTTATGTACTATAATCAAAGCTTGATGTAAATAAAATAAAGGAAATTTTATCGATGAAATCAAACTAAGAAACAACTAGATATTAACTATGGAATCTAAGACCGAAAATCTGATAAAAAGAATAAATAGCTAACCGAGGTGCTACTGATAGTACTTTCTCAAGTGCTCGGAATGCCATGGGTGTTTAAGCTCTTTTCCTTCCGGAGTTTTGAGCATGTAGGTCCCTTCCCGTATAATGTGGGTGATGATGTAAGGGCCTTCCCAGTTTGGCGAGAGATTATTCTGTTGTGCCTTCAAGTGTGTCGACTCAATTTTTCTGAGTACCCAGTCACCGACTTCAAAGGTTCTCTTTTTCACTTTGCTGTCATGGTAGGCCTTGGTTCTTTTCTTGTAATTGATCATTATGAGTTGGGCAGCTAGCCTTTTTTCGTCGAATAGGTCTAGGTCCAGTAGTCGGTTGTATTCATTAACGACCTCGTCATAGTTGGTTACTCTGAAAGTCGCAAGGCCATCTCGGCTGGTGCCATTGCTTCTGAACCATAAGTCATAGCAAAGGGTGTCTCCCCAGTTGGCCCCCGAGTGGTTGTACGGACGGCCCATAAAGCTAGGGGGAGTTCGTCCAGCCACTTTCCTTGACTGCCTTCTAAGTTCTTGGTGAGTGCTCTCAAGACAAGTTTGTTGGCGGCCTCGGCTTGTCCATTGCCTTGAGGGTGGCTGACTGACGACTTCTTGTGCTTGACTCCCAACCTATTCATCTCCTCGGTGAAAGCATTAGAGAATTGTAGGCCGTTGTCTGTCACTATAGTGTGGGGCACGCCAAACCGACACCATATGTAATCATGGATAAAGTTGATGGCGTTTTCTTCAGTGATCTTTGCTAGTGGTTTCGCCTCTACCCACTTGGTGAAGTAATCGACTGCCACAATTACATATTTGTTGCTCCCTTTGGCTAATGGGAACGGTCCAATGATGTCGACTCCCCACATGTCGAATGGCCATGTCGGTATGACCAAGCTTTGCTCTACGGCAGGTACTTTGGGTAAGTCGGAGTAGCGTTGACATTTGTCACACTTCTTTACATAGGCTTGGGCATCCTCCCTTATATTTGGCCAATAGTAGCCAAGTGTGATGATCTTGTCGGCAAGGGTTCTGGCCCCCGGGTGTCCCCCACAGACTCCCCCATGTACTTCGGCGAGGAGTTTCTCGGTGCTTTTTGGCGCAACACATCTAAGGAGAGGTCTGGAGAATGACCTTCTGTACAGGATGCCGTTCCAGACTATGTATCTTGCCGTCTTCTTTTTGATCGACTTGGCCTCTAACTCGTCTTCAAGAAGCTTTTCCTTCTCCAAGTAGTCTTTGTAGTTGTCGATCCATGTCCTTTCCTCGTCATCCAGGAGCAAGATCTCCAGTCTTTCATAAGCAGGCTGGTCGGCGTAAATGATTAGGGGATCCGAGTCTTCAGCTGTTGCCATCTTTGAAAGCAGGTCGGCTTCCAGGTTGTATTCTCTACCAACTTGCCGTATATCCCAAAACTCAAAGTTCTTGGTCAGGTTTAGGACGAGATCTTTGTACTTAGTCAGCATGTGGTTTTCGGTGTTGTATTCCCCTTTAACTTGATTCACCACCAGTTGGGAGTCGCTGTATGCTACCAATCTCGTTGCACCAAAGAACTTCACTCTTTCTAGTCCCAGGATTAGGGCTTCATATTCAGCTTGATTATTTGAGGCAGGGAACTTGAACCTGATAAAATCACATGCAACATGCTCACCGGCAGGGCTAGTCAAGTAGACTCCAGCGCCGCTTCTACCTTGGGTAGTTGACCCATCGGTGTATAGGACCCAACAGTTGGGAGGTAACTCTTCCAAGGGCTCTTTATCCATTGGAAACTTCCTCTTTGGGTGGTCGGCGTATGTTCATTTGTGAAGGCGGTCTCGACCAGGAAGTCGGCAAGAGGTTGGGCCAGAAGAGTCTTCCTCGGCTTGTAGGTTATGTCGAATTCGGTCAGTTCGATCGACCAGTTAAGTAGGCGTCCTGAGCTGTCCATCTTGTGAAGTATTTTTCTAAGAGGAGCGTCGGTGTAGACCGTGATTGGATGAGCCGAGAAGTAGGCTCGTAGTTTTCTGGCCGCAATTACCAAGGCATAAGCAATTTTCTCAGCATTGAAGTACCTGCTCTCGGTATCTGACAGTGCCTTGCTGATGTAGTAGACCGGCTTCTGGATGCCGCCTTCTTCTCTAACGAGTACAGCTGCTACGGCTCGGTCGGTCGTTGCTAAGAAGACGTACAATGTCTCTCCCATAACCGAGCTACTGAGTAGAGGTGGAGAGCCGAGGTAGTCTTTCAGTTGCTGGAACGAGGTCGAGCACTCAGGAGTCCAAGCAAAATCCTTCGTTCCCTTCAAGGCTTTGAAAAAGGGGAGGGATTTTTCTACCGATTTGGCGATAAACCTACCGAGTGCCGCTACTCTCCCGTTTAACCTTTGAACCTCTTTGATACAAATCGGCTCCCTCATGTCAATCAAGGCTTGGATCTTTTCTGGATTAGCCTCGATGCCTCGCTGAGAAACTATGAAACCTAGAAACTTGCCCGCGGTAACCCCGAAGACGCACTTGCTAGGGTTGAGCTTCATATCGTTAGCTTTCAAGTTGTCAATGGTCTCTTTCAGATCTGGTACATGGCTGCCTATCTTGGTCTTGATCACCATGTCATCAATGTAGGCCTCCATATTCTGGCCTATCTGAGATTTGAAGACCTTGTTCACCATCCTCTGATACGTGGCTCCTGCATTCTTTAGGCCGAAAGGCATCATGACGTAGCAGTATATACCGCCTGCAGCTTGAAAAGCCGTCCTCTCTGTGTCGTCCTCGGCCATTCTGACTTGGTGATAGCCGGAGTAGGCGTCCAAGAAACTGAGGGTTTGATGGCCGGCAATAGAGTCTACGAGCTTGTCAATCCTGGGGAGGGGATTGCTATCTTTGGGACAGGCCTTGTTCAGGTCCGTAAAGTCCACGCACATCCTCCACTTGCCATTGTGTTTCTTTACCATGATGACGTTGGCAAGCCACTCGGGGTATGTTGCTTCTCTTATGAGGCTTTGAGGATTTTGTCAACCTCGGTCCCAATTGCTTTTTCCTTGTCGGTAGAGAAGACTCGTCTCGTCTGTTTGACCGGTTTGAAGAACTTGTCGACTTCCAGTTTGTGGAGAGCGACGGCTTCCTTTACTCCCACCATGTCATCTACTTTCCAGGCAAATACGTCTAAGTTGTTTTGGAGTAGGGAGATGAGCTCTTCTCGTTCTTGTTGTGAGAGTTGCTTCCCAATCTTGATTTTCTGATCTAGATAGTCTGGGTTGATGACGACCTCGTCTAACTGATCCACAGGTTTAAGTTCGGGGCCGTCTCTGAACTCTAGGGTCTCGACAATGATCTGCTTGACCTTCTCCTTGTCCTCCCCTTCCAAACTTAGGTTTTCCATGTCCAACAGTTTCTCGATCTCGGTTTCCATGTCAGTCGGCTGTGTGGCCCCCGAGCTTGAGACGATGACGAGAGCCAAGTTACTCGGCTCGTCCGAAGCTGTGTTCATCGAGATGCAGCCGAAGCCGTCTAAGCCATAAGTAACCTTGGCCTTATTTGGGACGTCGTTGTCAAGAATAACCCACTCTTCATGTTCATCGTCAACAGCCGCCAATATAACACCGATATGTGGCGTCGAGGTTGTAACCGTGGTTGATTTTGAAACTGTGATTCTTTTATCTGGAGTATCAATCTCCATCTTGGCCTTTGCTTTCCTGGACTTCATCACATGTTCTAAAATATCTCTAGGCGAGCCTGGGACGCACCCAATTCCAGCCGGGGTGGGGAACTTCACCCTTTGGTGGGGGAGGGAGGCAACCAGACCCAACTTTCCTTGACTGGGTGCACCTAGGATAGCATGGTAATCACTGTCCAGATCCATGACTATGAAGGTGACCGTGGCCGAGGTTTTGTAGGGATGAGTGCCGACTTCCAAGAGTAAGTCGACGGTTCCATTGGCATCGGCCTTATGATTAGTGAACCCTTCTAGCCTTCCATTATATGGGGTCAGCCTTGTATCAGGAAGTTCCATCTCTTTAAAAGTGCAATAGTATAGCACATCCTTGGCCGCTCCGGAGTCTGTGAGGAGCCTGTCTGACTCGCAATTATCAATGCGGCCTGTGATGACCAATGGTTGTTCTCTCATCGCACGGTTTCCCGCCAACTCATTCGGAGAAAAACTAATCACTTCCTCCCTCTCATGGATCCAAGGAGGGATGTGGAAGACTTTACTTAGCTCGTAAATCTGCTCCTTGAGTTTCTTGTTTGATGGAATTTCCTCTCTGATCACGCCTATCAACCTGGCCCGAGGTGGCCTGTCTACCTGGTCATTGTTTTTGTCTTCTTCCCTTGGGCGTTTATTGTCCTTGGCCATGAACTGATTGAGCTTGCCTTGATCGGCCCATTTCTGCAGAATCTTCTTCAAAGCAAAACAGTTCTCGGTGTCGTGGCCGTTATCTCTGTGATAGGAGCAATACTTTGTGGTATCCCTCGGGTACTTCGGGTTGTCTTTTAGAGGCTTGGGGTTGGGGAGATCCACCAGATTCATGATCTCAGAGATCGGCTTGTTGAATGTGGTGAATGTCTCGGTCCCCCTGGTCCTGTTCTTGCCTTTGCCGTTTCCCCCGTTGTTCCCCTGGGACGAGTTCCCGTTATGCGACTTGTCATGATCTCGGTCTCGTTCCTTATGACCATATAACGTCTTTTTCTTCTCCTCGGCGATGGCCGTGGCGTAAGCAACGTGGTACACACGAAGCAAACTGATGATGCCTTCCTTGACCCTCTATATTGGAAGCTCTTGCACTTGCCATTACAAGAGATGCAAAGTAAGATGTGCATTCATCATGAAAATCAACAACACATAGGTTACTGCAAATGAATTGGGAGACTTTAACCATGAATGGAACAAAGAAACTGGTATTGACCAAGACTTGGAGGAAAATACATGCGGAAAAAAAAAGGCGGCAAAAATATGTGTTGAGAGGAACAGAATGAAGGTGTCTGTATTTGTTGCAGTCCATTCCTCGCTCAGTTCTTCAAATCTGAAACCTAAAAAATGATGAAGTATATAGACAATAAGATAGGGACCCGGAACTGCTAGAGCCGTCATATTGGTGCAGCATTAGATAGGTCGGTAAATGACTGAGATGGGTTGGGCTCCACATACTATCTAATTAATCACGACTGTCCATCCACCACCGTGGGGTACGGGTCCCAAACCCATCACCTTAACTGATCACAACTTTCTGACCAAAAAGTAACCAAGTTCCATAACTTGCTAAAATAAATAGGGAGGATTCCAGCAACATCCAAAAAAATCACAAAAGAAATATCCTGGCCAACATAAATAAACTTACCAAATAGTATATCAGATAATCATAACAAAATATCAAATAACTTAATAAACCAACAGAGATCAAAATGAACAAAACTACAATTTATTGATTGTTTAACGTCACTACTTGAAGCTCGTTCTTATTCCTTCTCTATTTCTAAACTGGTTATCATCATCGTTCGATTTCGCCATTTTGCCTATGTAACAACCTATTACCTTACCCAGATACACCAGTTCTCAGAAAAAAAAAAAAAAAAAAAAAACACCTTTACATGTTGAAAATCTCTGTTATGAGGTCATCCAACACCATCTCCTGGATCTTCTTACCCAATGCATCCACCACTTCTCGGGGTTCGGACCACCCCTCATTTTCATCAAGCACAGTGTCTGAAACTTTCTTACGTAACTCCTTCTCATGGATCTCCAACAACTTATACAGTTGAACCTCAACCCCACCAGTTTCCCACTTCAATCCAAATCCAACTCTCGGTTTAACCCACGGGCACGAGTCCCTAACAGACTGGTAAATTTCCAAGAGCAACTCATTTACATGATCAAAGACTAGCTTTCGAACAAGTATGGGCTCCATTTCATCATCACCATTAGAGTACTCCTTCTCGAGGCTGTCAAATAATGAAGGATCTAAAGGAGAATCTGGGGAGTAGCAGTTTGAGATGAACAAACCTGGGTCAGTGCCGTAAAGACCAGACTCAACTAGGAGGTCAACTATGTAGTAAGACTCCCAGCAGTTGTAGTCAACTAATCCTTCATAAAAAGCCACTTCTTCTTCAGCTTCTGTGCCGTATGATATAATCTTATGTTCCATGGAACCTTCGCCCGACTCCATTTTTAGTTCGTGAAGATGCATTTTGAGCTCTGGAAAAAGGAAAATTAAAAAAGAAAAAAGAGAGAGAGAGAGAGAGAGAAAGAGATACAGTTAATTAACCGAGACATTCAGGATAAACAAACTATGCACTGTAGCAGAGCCATGTTATCTATGAAACTTTAGCATGACATTCTTCATCCGTCAATTGACATTACCTAAATCCATTTTGTACAGATTTTCTCAATCTAGAATTACATCGGTATTACCTAAAGGTATTCTTAAATGTTTCTTTCTTCATTGCATAATGAAAATAAGAACAAGCTTTATATTAGTTAAAATGTACTCCAAGCACCAACAAATCAAAATTGCAATGAGTATACTTCTGAAGTTGAAACAGTACGAAGTAAAGAACTCCTTATTTACCTTGAATGTCAGCATTGACTCTCGCCAAAGTATCAGGTCCATTAGATGAATCTTCTGTTAACGGAACTTCTAGAGTCGAAACAGGACTACGGTGATCAGCCTCCTTGGAGATTTCAGAGGTTTCTGACTCGGGCTCCAGCTCTGGCTCAGGCTCAAGCTCTGGCTCTGGCTCTGGCAGCTGAAGAGAATCAGAGTCTCCTTCTGGTTTTTCATTTGACGGTCCCTATATGAGAAATAAATTGGAATATGAATCATGAGGCGGAAATAAAACATAAATTTAATGGTAATTTCTCTTAAAAGACAAACTGAAACAAGTAATATGTGATGCATCTCAATAACATATAAGATACTTGGTAGCTCATGCAAAGAAGGAAGAAAATCTAACAACAAACTAATGGAGACATTCACGTGTAAAAGGTTTTGAGGTTTGGGCACGTAATGACATATCAATTTCTTTTATTACATGATAAAACAAGATATCCCGAGTTAAGCGTTCATAGTGGAAAAGACCACGAGTACTCGAATAACAGTATTTACCCTCCATGTAAATGTTGGGGAGGGTGCCATATGAGCTAGAGCTCATTGGCGACTACATCCTATTTGTAATTTACCCTACTCCTAAACTGTTACGCTTTAGCATCCAGATGTGCTAGGGATCAAGGCTATATATTACGTGAATACGCGATAACGATAATTATATACTCCCTCCGTCTTTTTTGTTTGTTCACACTTTGACCAAAACACGGGTTCTAATGAAAAATGTTTAATATTAGTAGCTGAGTGGGTGTTGTGAGAATAAAAAGTGTGATGGGATTGTTAGTGGGGTTCGAATTGTGAGAGGGATAGATTTTGTGTGTATAACAAGTGGGTCCCATTGAATAAAATATAGTACTATAAACTTTCCTTTTTTTGGGGTGTGAACAATCAAATGGGAAACCCGAAATAAGAGAGACAAGCAATCCACTATTACGATACAAGAGAACAAGGAGAATACAAGGTGATATACATCACTCACTCACAATCACCCAACACGTGTATCACTCAATTCCTCGCAACTGATTCTTAGAGCTACCGTAGAATAATTCTAAGAAACAAATATACTAAAAGATTTTCGGAACACAATATTAAGGCTTGGTATACATAGTTGAGCCCCTATCCTTCAACTTAAGCTTTTAGATGAGTTGGTAAACTTGACATGGTACCACAGCTCTCGTTAGGCAAGGTCATGGTTTACAATAGTCCCACTTGCTTTTGTCTACCCCAATTAAGTTGCGCACAATTGGACCACGTGTTCACTCTCCAATTGTGGCTGGGTCACACGTGAGGGGAGTATTAAGGCTTGACATACATAGTTGAGCCCCAATTCATAAGCTTAAGCTTTAAAATTAGTGGTAAACTTGACACGCGGGGCACGACATCCATACGAAATAAGAATATGCCTTTATGTAGAGTCATGGTAAGTTCTAATCTACTAGGAAATTAACTTGTATCACTCTTATCCTAATTCATCTAGGATTTCCAATAATTCCAAATTACAATAAGATTTTACCAATGGTATTCACTCAAGGAATTACCAGTGGAATTTGGGACGATGTGATAGCACACACACGTCTTGCACGTGTACTTGCACGTCCCACTCTCGCGGATATACCTTTTCTGTAATGTGCAGTTTGTTACCCGCCAAGTATTTTCCACGATTAGACAAGGTTGGAGGAAGCCTTCTTTCCATAGTTTGGGATCCTCGAGGAGGAGTGAATTGGAGGCTGGAATAGCAAAGTTCGCCATGTGACTTAATCGTAGGGTTACACATGGCCTGTTAAGTTGGGTTTAAAAGGGAGAAATGGGCTTTTACTCCTTCTCATGCCTATATCTACTCTTAAGGTATTCATTTGTAAGGATCAACCTATCTGTCACATGCCACCTGCCACGTTATGAGATCTCTCCCTCTCACTTACTAAAGAGACCAAGCATCCCGCAATGTCTTGTCTCTCCCTAACCCTTCTAGTTCAAATTTCCTCTCCTCTCTATCGCCCTTGGGTGGTTCGTGTAACGCTAGCATTTACCTGAAATCCTAATTCTTTACAGGACTTAGTACAAACAGAGATACCAATTTACAACAAGATACATTGACTTTATGTTACATGAATAGTGTCTCGAATGGTATTCCTAGGAGATCTAGGTACAAGGCTAGAATAGACAGAACACAAAGGCTCTACCATTCTCAAACACTCTAATAAATAGAACCACAAGGTGTGGTAGGCACTACGGTGGTCAAACACACAGTAATCGTAGTTTTTATCTCATAACTTGGCTGAGTGACAACGATATGGAAAATCGTCTAAACGATTTTTCATCCCCATCTCATCGGACCCATACCCACTCATTATATAATGTTTAGTTTTCTTTGAGATCTAGTATATCTATAGATAAGTAATCAAAACATCATATGACATTTACGTCAATATAGTAATTCCATAAAAGTTGGCGTTGTATCTAATCAATTGTCATTTCACGTAAAGAAATCCTAGGAGTAATTTATTTGTCCAAACCAAATCGTTAGACTATTTACAAGTGACATAATGAATTCGGAGAAAATATTTTATTTCCTTAGTTTTATTCTTTTCATATTATTATAACTTGGCTTCTAGTATAAAACTCTAGCGTAAAGTAATCTCGTCGTCTAATCACTCGACGTCACATCGACTACTAATAGGGATTAAAGGGACTTTCCACAAATCGAATATCATACTATCCACATGATCAAATGTTACTTCTGCTTACGCAATTTGAGAATATCAATTTCAATACAGTCTTCCATCACCAACGTTATCGATAGAATGGTCATATTCCTTGAAAAGAAGAATGACAAATCTTCGTGAATGTCAACTTTATTCGTATTGAACTTTTAGATGAGTTAGTAATTTAACATGGTATTAGAGCTCTGGATTGGCAAGGTCACGGGTTTGAGTCATCCCGCTTGCAATTGTTACTCAAGGTAGTATGAGTTTATGATTGCACCGCATTTGGTTTATAATGACCTACTTGTGGCATGTTTGTTTGATTGTTCATATGCGGACGGGTTACGCCGAGGGGAGTTGTATATCACCCCAATCAATTAAAGGTTTTGCCACTAATGTTAAATATAAGGCTATTTTTAGCCCCCCCATAATTTTCCGAACCGAAAGTGTGCAATGTTATGAAGGACTTGTACCACGTAGAATTTGCTAGAATTGTTGCTCGTAGTCCATAGATGTTGTAGTTCACAGGAAGAACGCCATACATTACTTCACATTCTTCTTTAGTACGAATGGAAAATTCGTTTTGATCATGTCTCATTATATGATAATATCCTAGTTATGAGGGAAGGAGAAGATCTTATCACCAAGAGATCCTCCGGATATACTAATATACCTAAGATATCTTTGAAAAATGAATATTTAGGTAACTTTAGTTATTAGGTTGAATGTCCAATCGAATTCTAATCCACATCTTGCTCCTTCTCTTATGGACGAAAAAATTTGTTGGCCAATAAACGCTTGTTCTCTTCTTTCCTTTCTCGCAATATACTTACCACCAAAAATATGGCCTTTGTGCTTCTAGTACCTTTGTCCACACACATATGTCCATAAATAAGATTGGTTATTGACATCTTAATGTCGAAAACATATATAGTTGATCAGCGATGCTTTGACCCTTCAAATTTGGCAAAGTAACCGTGTCCACATGACCTCAGTATGGGCATAGGCTTGGATACGGGTGTGGCTATTTAGGCCTACATTTTGTGTAAAGTCTTAATTTTTAGAGGATCCGACACTCGGATCCGTACTCAAGTCAGACACTCGTACCCAAGCCTGAGCATCATAGTAGTTGATGAGTTAATAGCGTCCAATGAAGTGCTTTTTATTTCAAAATCAAACTCATCTCTAAAGTTTTTTTCTTCTTAGAAAGTACTTCTTTTCTACCGATTCAAAGTAGTCACAATGAAGAAAAACTATTTGGGCCACTTTCATGTATGCCCCATATATGTATAGAGGCCCACATCTCCCTAATTATCAATGAGTATGGGCATAGGCTTGGATACGGGTGTGGCTATTTAGGCCTACATTTTGTGTAAAGTCTTAACTTTTAGAGGATCCGACACTCGGATCCGTACTCAAGTCAGACACTCGTACCCAAGCCTGAGCACCATAGTAGTTGATGAGTTAATAGTGTCCAATGAAGTGCTTTTTATTTCAAAATCAAACTCAACCAATATGTTTGAGGATTGAATTCTTTAGAGATCTTAGTAATTGCAAACGGAGTGCTCTTATACATAGCTTGTTAACCTCGTACATAATTTCCAACTATGTTTAAATATTAACGTTTTAAGAAATGTTTAATTATCAATGAGTATTGGCACTTGGACTTTCTCTTTGTTGACCTTCTAATATTCAATACAAGGGAACGTAAAGGCGGGATAGTAAGTTTGTTAATACGTGAAGGGAGATGTGGGCCTCTATACATATATGGGGCATACATGAAAGTAGCCCGAATAGTTTTTCTTCATTGTGATTACTTTGAATCGGTAGAAAAGAAGTACTTTCTAAGGAAAAAAAAACTTTTGTTCATATTGAATAGCCTTCCCCACGTGATTCTTAACAATCATTTACATATAATCCACGATCCTTGTGACCATAGCATGTAGCATTGTAAGCCCTCGACAATCTTGATATGTTAGTAGAATCATTTCCATACATATTTCCATCCTCTTCCACCTCCGCCACCGCCCTAAACCGAATAAGCACATATACCGCATGCACCACAACTAGTTTCTCCACCTATTTATTTAAATTTTACATATGTTTCCATCTTTATTGACGATTTGAAATATTAAACCGCACTTGTCAACTTTTAATGGCATTTAGAATCTACTATACTAAATTTTGTTGAAGTGCCTTTTTTTTTTTTGATTTCCAAGTCACAAGCTTGTATTTCCCACATGTATTCATATCTTTAATATAGAGTAAAGAAAAAGGTAACACATTTATAAAGTCGGTATCATGGTTCATCTTCACGCCCATGTTGCCACTACTTTATAGGTCTCGCCTTCTAGCACCAATTGATACACCTTACTTGAAAATCAAACGACATTCCTCTTAGTGGTTGATTCAATCTCACATTAACAATGCTATGTATCCCTTCAAGATTTGCAACCTTTCATGCATATTAGTAGAAAATCCATAATGGATATAAAATTCACCAAATTAGTCCTTCGCTAGCATTCCTTATGAGAGTATTAAATAAGATATAATCACTTTGCCTAGCATTTAGGACCAAAATGGATAGATACAATATTGGACATAAAATTCACCATATTAGTCTTTCGCGGAATTTAACTTCATCGATGAATGTCCCTTTTGCTTTCCTTGGATTGAGAATGGAGGTAAAACCACTGATGTTGGTGTCAATGTGGGCACTTGGCAAGAAACTAAATCTGGAGCATAAACACTAAAGTGTGAGGAGTGAAATGGTACAATTGACTTTCGGAACTGTGGTAGTTCTATCTCTGTTGTTGCGTCATCATGACACTGCCGCCCAGTATTTTCTTCGTGATGGACACTGCAATGTGGCTCTCCTAATTTGTGCCACTAGAATTTTCTTGCTCCTCTTCTTTCCCCTTGCTTTATAATGTATGAACCATAACCATACCAGTAGGCTTTCTCAAATTGAATAGAGAATTGGAAGGTTGTTAAAAGAATTCATAGCTTTACATTCCTCCTTTGGAACATGACATGGTCATGGAGGAGCTCCAAAACCCAAGACGCAGTGCATAATGTTCATGTTTTCACCAAGTCCTCATGGGTTAGAGGGTGTGGGTGAATACTTGGCATTACACAAAAAATAACGGAAGAGGAGTTAAACGGAAATAAGAATAGGAACTAAATAGCTGAGAAGAACACTACCAAAGAGCTCTAGCTCAAGCGGTATCCGGTGTTGAAAAACGAGCCCTTGTGACAGAACATGTAATGTTCGTACAATGCAGTGTCACTATTTCATTGGCTTGTCCGTACCGGGTTGCGGACAAGTGCTACGTGTCCCTTTTAGGGACCACTCAGCAATTATCCTATTTGAGCTTAGTTAGGCCACATGTGATCTAACAATTGGACCATGTGGCTTAATTAGCTATTCTAGCGCCCAATTCACTACTCCCAAGTAGTCCCAAATGTGGAACAAGACGGTAGTAGACTATAGACTACTTTCTTACCTCTTGTAACTTTCCATGACCTTGTCAAATCATGAAAGTGGCTTGGTGAGTTTCTCACTTGGCGCGCACGATGGGATAAGAATTAGTCATGTGGGATGCAATAAAGTTTCACGTGCGGTACACGTGTGCGGGATGTGCCGAGTTTACACATGCAGGTCACATGTGCGGGCTTTACTATATATTCCAAGTTTCCCAACTAGCTGACTGCTTTTACTTAAGGAAGTAGGTAATCCCAAAAAATATGTGCAGTTTAACAACAGAAGCAATGGCATAATTGTCGAACAAATAGGTTTTGGTAACATAATCTTTGAAATAGCAAATATAAACCAGATAATAAATTAAAGCTCTACATTTAATATCTCCAAAACCACAGATAGAAATCAAATATCCAACTTTTGGTAAGCAAGTACTTATATCTTATGTCTGTTGATACAATTAGTTGCATGTATACTATCTTAATGATGTACCCTCAATGTAGTGGTGAAGCTAGAACTTTTCTTAAACGGGGGCAAAATTATTTTGCATATGATATATTATATTGTAATACCTAAACTTAATATAAAGGGGGGCAAAATTTTGATCTAACGTTATTTTCCTTAGTACAAAAGGGGGGGGGGGGGACACATAATTTTTAAGGGTGAAAAGCAATAATTATAAATTTTTCTAGTGCTAAGTTGTTAAATTCTAAAAATAAAGGGGCGTAGCTCAGCCAGTGCCTCAGGTTGTAACCCACAATCAATTCCAAAGACCTAAAGCTACCTATTAATACACATAGTTAGTTAATCATAGAGAAATACATGGGAGATCATATGGAAGCGAAATAGTATACCAACTAGTTGCCAGTTCACAGAACATAAACATTAAACAAGAGCAACAAGTTGCCAGTTCACAGAACATAAACATTAAACAAGGCTAAATAGTTCTCAAGAGTTACAAGCATTTATTATAGCAAATATCAAAAGACAGTTCAGAAAGGAATATAATCAAACCTGCAAATTTGGAACATCTTCATGAAGGGCAGAGGAATTCCCATCTCCTAGCGCGAATGTTGATAGAAGTGGGATCAACTCACTGGATGAATCAGAACCCTCGATCGCGTCAGTATCAACTTTTGCATCAACATCAGAAGCAGTACCTCCAATGCCATCAGGAGTCTGAGGAAGCAGTGGCTTCTTTTCTTCCGCACAATCGTCAGTCTCGGAGTTAATCTGCACGCGTGTTGATAAAAGAGGGAGCAACTCATTGGATGAAGCAGAAGACATGATTACGTTGGTATTAACCTTTGCATCAACAACAGAAGCAGCATCGCTGATGTCATCAGAAGTCTGAGGAACGAATGGCTTTCCTTTCGCAAGATCATCAATCTCAAAATTAGTCAATTTCTGGCTGGAAATGATCTTTGGTACGGAGTAAGTGGACTTTTTAGCAAGGCCATGTCTAGGTTTATTGTAGGATCTTAAGGTTCTAGATTCTCTCTGACTAACATGTCCTTTAGCCGCCTTGCTTCTATCCTTATTCATAGCCTCGCGATGTATAAGCAACCTTTCATCAACTTCAAGATGCTCACTTGGCCTATGCCTTCGACTTCCAAAGGATGGAGGACCTGATCCTGACCGTTGATTACTTCTGAGATATCCATCTTTCCAACCATCAAAATTCTCAGATCTCATTTTCCTATCAGGAGTAGAAAGCATTTCACCAAGTGTGCTAACCGTCCGAATTCCTTCCACATCTATATAAGCCTGAGTCATTTTCCACCTCTCGGACATTTTCTTCTTCGCCTCCCTACTTATAGAGGATTCAGCTGACCAATCAGAGTAGGACTTTCTGGAAGTTAACGTTATTACCACCTCACTATCATCATAGTCAGGCATATAAAAGCTCTCCTCCTCAGTATACCCTTTAACTCCAGATTTCCCCTTACTACTATGCAGTTTACCAAGACTATCTCTCATTTGTAGTGCTTCCCTGCATTTAGGGCAAGAAATTTTGACATCATCAAATACTCCTTTCTTAGCCCTGGATGCTCCGTCCCTCGTATTGATGGCTAAATCCTGTTTCCGAGAATCATGAGGTGAAGAAACATGCTGGGCAGAATTGTCTTTCTGCCCGAATTCTGGTTTTAGAACAGTAATTTTTCTTGGAGGAATGTGAGTCTCTTCTTTCGGTTCTGACCGGATTTTAGTTGACCTTCGAGTTGAATGACTAACATGACCTCGGGAAGGTTCCAACAGATCAGCATCCCTCCTTCTATACGAGTCCACGTATTCACCCTCTTCTTTCCAACCTTTCGAATTGGCTTCACATCTCAGAGAGTTTAATTCCCTCAAAACTGCGATATGACTGCACTGATAACTTGAAGGACGGCTTTGCAGATCAAGCGCGTGCTTTAGAAACAAGGAATTTGGTTGCTGAAGTAATCTCTCCATTAACTCCTGATTTGACTTTCTCCTCCATTGACTTCGGATTTCATCTGATTCCCTTTGAATTTCTTCGAATTTCTTCCTCATGAAGGATAATTCCTCCAGCGGTATTTTAACCTGTGGACTCTTTTTTGACCGTTTGGGGCGATCGGGAACATTCGATGCTTCTTGATAGTTAAACATATTCCTTATTTCATTCATCCGCGCCGAGTTTTTCTTACTTGATTTACTGTGACGTGGCTTCTCATTACTGTCAGCTCCTACTGAGGCAGTCCTCTTCATATACTTATCCCATAACTTACAGTTTTGTCTCTGACCCTGCTCTGAGGACGACCCCCCATCTTGACCAATCAATTTCGCAACAAAACTTGGTGACTTTTTCTTGGCTACTGCTGCTTTTGTCATTTCTTCTGCTAATAGCTTCTTCATTGGTTTTCCAGTAACTCCTGTATGAAAGCTCTTCTCCGCTTGAAGCATTGCCTACAATTGCCAAAAGTATTTCAATAAAACTAATTAGTTTTTCATATATGAAATGTTTTAGACTTCTAAAGAGTACATCTAGGCAGCATGACTGATTGCGAATTGACGAGCCTAGAAATTGAGACATGCAAGTCTCAGTTGTGAAACATAATACTCACTCCGTCCCGGAATGATGTTCCCACTTTTTTTGCTGTGTGTTTGAATGAACTTTAAGCAATAATTATGGGTTAATTCAGTTATTTCTTAAAGTTCATTTAAACAAACAACAAAAAAACTGGGAACATCATTCCGGGACAGAGGGAGTATCATATTCAAATACCAAATCAAACATTGCTCCTTCCATTCCAATGTAAATAAAGGCTAAAGCATATAAAACATTACCCCCTGCACAAGAGAGCAGAGAGCTTATGTATACACAATCACACACACAAACAAAGAAAATTAACGCACCAAACGTTGCTCGGTGGTAGCATGACTGCAAGTACTAGATTCAGAAGCTGATTTTGGGAGAGTTCTGTACTTTTGAACCTGCTCGTTTCCTGGAAAAGTTAAGAATCACCATATCAATATTAGGATCAAATGTCCATGTTACTTTGTACACGCCTGAGCAATTCATATTTAATAGAACAAAACTAGGAAATTATCAAAAGTTCACAGCACCAGAAACGAACAGAATGCAATAAATCGTTAATAAGAAAGTTCATCCAGTTACAATATGTGTGGATAATGCTAACTGCAAGAATTCAGAAACTAAACATTTAAAATGGAAGAAACATAAGATATAATGTAGAAAAGTAATACTGTACTTATGAACCAAAGAAACAGAGGTTGTAATCAACTTGTCCAAAAAAAATTAGAGAAACTGCAAACAAAGTCAAAAGGACACCTTTTAGAGTACCAAGCCATGCAATTATATTTCATCATCACCGATATTTAATAAAGAAGAAACAAAACTATGTTGATAGCACTACATCCTTCAACTTGCAAACACGATCTACTTTTACAGAACTTTAAAATGCCAAACTCAACATTTCTTAGAAAACACATGTCACAAACCTCACCCCCCCCCCCCACCAAAAAAAAAACAGAGGAATAGTGAATAAAAATAAATGGACCAACAGGCACGAAACCCACCTTTGCTCAAGATCTCAAAATGAAAAAGTTTTGAGCTTGTCTACGCTTCTTTGCAAGATTTGAGCTTGTCAAGTTAGTTTTTTATGAAATGTTTTTAGTTCAGCAGCCATGTGTATGTAGTATTGTTAAGTGGTGGATTTGGAATTTTTTTGGACTAGAAAAAAATGGAATGTAATGGAATCATCACAGTTCTCTGTATCATTTGTATTCTATGTATTAGCACATTATTGTTTCATTTGAATTTTGTCAACTGTTCATGTTTTTCATTGTCATTTGAATGCAATTTTCACGGATTGGTAGTGAGGTTTAACATTATAGTTGGAACCATGATACTGTAAAATATAAAATATGATCAACATATTAAGTACAAGGTATAACAGTTTAATTGGAACGACTTTGTACATTTTCAGAAAAGTAGAACAAATTATTGTATGGTAAAGTATAACGTTTTATTTGAGCTATGATTTTGTACAATTTCAAAAAAAAAAGTAAAACATATAAATTCAAATGGTAGAACTTATTGTATTGTAAGGTATAACAGTTTGATGGAATCATGATTCTATACACTTTAAAAGAAGTACTAGGACTTATTAAGTTTGTGATAGCGGCGGTAATGACAATAGTTCAATGGTTATGGTCAGGAGCCGGTGGTGGTTGTGGTAGTGTCGCATCGATGGTGGTGGGTTCTGTAGATGCGGTACTGTGATGGTGACATCTCTAGTGCGGCTGCAGTGGTGGTGGTGTTTCGGTGGCGACAGTGGAGATAGTGGTGGTTGTGCAGTAGTGACAATGAAGGTAGTGCAGCGACGGCAGTGGTGGTGGTGCAGTAGTGGCAATGGTGGTGGTGCAGCGGTGGTGGTGTTTTGGTGGCGGCAGTGGTGGTGGTAGTGGCACTGGTGGTAGTGAAGCGGTGGCAGTGATGGTGGTTAGGTGGTGGCAATGGCAGTGATGGTGGTTAGGTGGCGGCAATGGCAGTGATGGTCGTCTCGGTGGTGGTTATATGTGGGTGATAGTATATGGAAATGAATGGAAGGTAAGGAAAATAAGAGTATTATTGGAACATAATATTTCCCCAAGTAAAGACAAAATCAAAGTTAAATGGGGTAAAATGGTCTTTTTCATGAAAGATTCCATATAAAAGTGAAACAAAAAATCCTTTATTGACACTTTCAACTGATTCCTCCACCCCCCAACAAAAAAAAAAATGTTGGCTATAAAAAATTGAAAAGGCTACTCAGATTGTAGTGAAGAAAGACAAAGACCTTTTTAATATAGCCTCAGATATAAAAAGTCAAATCCCAAAACAGAACAAATAAAATCATTGAAAGTAAAACAACTCAACCTCAATGAAAAGTTACAAAAATCTCCGCAAATAGAAACATGTTTTGGTGTACCATTTTAACTAATACTAGTTGCTAACTTTCACTCCCCAAAAGAGAACTAATACAAAAACGCTAGAAAGTAAAACATATTCAACCTCAATAATTGCCCAAGACCCAAAATCATCATAGCCACCTCAGCGAGGGATTATGTTTGGTGGAAAAAAAAATAAGTAAAACAGAAGTATATTCAATTTTTCTATCGCTTGAACCAGATAATATTTCAACATATAATATAATTAAGAAAAAGAAAAATTCATTAAAAGGTGCAGCTGCGACTATAGGCAAACCGCTATTTAACTTGATTTAGACCGTCAGTATAGAATCATTTTTCTGTTTGGTTCACCCACTTCATGATCTAATCTATTGTATTGAATGACAGATTAAAGCATACAATGGGGTGATTTCAATAAAAAAATGCAGTTCAACTTGCAAGCTTACTAACTCAAATACTAAATAATTTTAACTATGCATGACTGCTTGTCTGTGTGCTGGCAATTTGCAAACAATTACTTAGCTCAATTCAAAAAAGTGGATTAATCCAACAGGAATTACAAAAATGAGTATGTTCTCAGTAACCAATCAAATGCTCCTTGACTGTGCAAGTGTAAACATTAGAAGCAAGAAAGATATTGATTGGAACTATGATTTTGTACACTTTAAAGAAAGTAGAACATAATAATTCTGTAGGTAGAATTTATTGTATGGTGAGATATGACACTTTTGTTTGAACTATGATTTTGTACACTTCCAAAAATGTAAAAACATATTCATTAAGATGGTAGAACTAAATGTATGGTAAGGGATAGCAGTTTAGTTGGAATCATTATTCCATACACTTTCAAAGAACTAGAACATATTAATTTAGTTTATAGTGGTGCTAATGGCAATGGTTAGGGAGATGGCGGTAGTGGTAGTGTGGCAATGGTGGTAGTTGTTTCAGTAGCTATTATACTGTGGTGGTGGCATGGTAGAGCGATGGCAGTGGTGGTGGTGGTGTTTTGGGTGGTGGCAGGCGTAGTGGAGGTGGTGGTGTTTGGGTGGCAGCAGCAGCGGTGGTGGTGTTGGTGGTGGTGATGCAGCAGTGGTAGTAGTGGTGGTGTGGTGCAGCAGTGTAGTGGTGGTCGTGGTGGTGGTGGTGCAGCAGTGGCAATGGTGGTGGTTAGGGGCGGCGGTGATGGTCGTCTAAGTGGTGGTTGTAACTTGTATGTTGGTGATGGTATATGGAAATGGTTAGATGGCAAGAAAAATAAGAAGGGGTATTATTGGTAGTCAATATTTGCCAAATAAAGACAAAAAGTGGTTTTTGTTTTTTTCTGAACCCAAAGACTAAAAGAGTTGAAAGGAAAACTTATACAATCTCCTTTCCTCAAAAACCTCAGCAAATAGAAACATGTTTTGGTGCACCATTTTAACTAAGAATTGCTAGTACATAAATTTCAAACCCCCCCCCCCCCCCCCCCACCACCACCACCAAAAAAAAAAAAAAAAAAAAAACACAACACTAAATAGTAAACCAAAATCAACCTTCATAATAGTCCAAGACCAAAAAACATCATAGCCACCTCAAAGAGGGCTTCTTTTTTTGGGTGGGGGAGGGGGAGAAAAAAACAAGTAAAACATAAATAAACTTAATTTGCCATCTCTCAGGCACAGTAGAACTAGAGAATATTTCCACATAAAAAGTAATTAAGGAAAAAAAACACATTAAAAGCTGCAGTTATGGATGTAGGCAGAGGCGGAGCTACATTGATGGCAAAGGGCGCAATTGGGCCCATTGATTTTTAAAAGGTAAAAAATTACTAGTGCAAAATTTACAAAAATTTGGGAGTTTATTGCAATTTGTTGAAGTTTGCCCCCTTTGTGTTAAAATCAATAATAAACTAGATTTTATTTTTTTTTGCCCCCATTGACGAAAATACGGTTAAAAAAAAATTTGTGTAATTTTTGCCCCGTTGACGAAAATTCCTAGCTCCGCCACTGGATGTAGGCAAACCATTAGTAACTAACTTGATTTAGCACATTATAGAATAATGCAGTTGAACTAGCGAGTGCAATTAATTTAGACACCAAAATAAATCTAACTGTGCATGACTGTTTGTCTGTGTGCTTGGCTATTTTTAAGCAATTGTTTATCTCAGTTCAAACAATCCAACTGAAGCTAAACAAAAAAATGTGCAAGTTTTCAGTAACCAAACAGATGTTCCCTGACTTTGTAAACATTAGGAGCGAGAGACAGATAGATTAAATTCAGTAATCCAAACAATTAATTTTCTCCACTCAAACATGTAAATTAAGTTTAAAAAAAAAAAAAAAAAAAAAACAGATTTCAGCTTTTCAATACAATTTCCAGATTTTCTCAGGAAAATTCACACACGCATGAGCATAAGGAGAGAGCTATACCTTTATCCCGCTTCCTGAATTGCGCAAGCCGAAACATTTTGCTCACTAAAATTCAACACAAAAACAAGTCAGAAAACAAAAACACTTTACAAAACCTCAAAATCAGAATGCAGGGAGCAAAAAAAAATCGATCGGAAATCAGTGAAATCACCTCGTAAGCAAACGGAAATCCACCGGAATCAGAATCCAACAGCTCAATTCAAACACCTACACCACACCACACCAAATGCACAAATTTAGAGAGAGAAAGAGAAACTCATGAATGTAAGCAAGCTAGAGAGAGAGAGAGAGAGAAGAGGAGAGAGGAGTTTACAGATGAAACGTTCGGAAGTGAAGTGTGTGTTTGTGTGTGAGTGATTTGCATTTGGCCCTCCTCTTTTAAGAGAGATTGAGGAGGAACAGAACACGCACACACACACAGTGAGTGACTGTGTGTGTTGTGTTGTGTTGTGTGTGCGTGTTTTGCACATTCAAAAACAAACAGACGAATTTAGTTGGAGGAGAGAGAGAGAGAGGGGGGGGGGGAGGGAGGGGGTGTTTAGCGCGGGTTCTAGAGAGAGAAAGGGAACCGGTTTGGTTTGGGTTTGGGATTGGGTTCGGGTTCGGGTTCGAGTTTGGCTTGTACGGGGTGACGTGAGGGATGCCACGTAATGGTCATGCGAGGAGGGAGGAGTTTCAGTTGGGGAAACTGGTCTAACCGTTTTTGGAAGGTTTCTTTTCCTATTTTAAATTTTAATTCAGCTTACATTTCACAAAAAAAAAAAAAAAAAAAAAAAAAAAAAAACAGCTTACTACCATTCATGAGTTACCAACCTATCAATTTTAACTTTTTGTGTTTTTCTAGTTTCAATTTTTTTATTAAAAGAATAAATTTTCAAAATGTGCATTGGTAATTTTATAAATTAGTTGACCTTGTAACGTTGTACGCGGTGGTATTTTTGTAAATACATAAAATTTTGCGTGATGTTAGTGATATTGTTTACGAGTGTCCGTTGTAGTGTTTAAGAGTGTCACTTCATGTGTTATTGAGTGTCAGCAGGGTGTTATAAGTGTGTACTCCTTTCGTCCCTCCCGAAATAGTATTCTTGCTCCCGACATGGGAATTAAGGGATAATAACCTTTTATTGTAAAAAAAGTGATTTGAAAGTTCAGTGTTGAGAGTATGAATGAAAGAGAAAGTGGGTAGGAATAATTATGAAAAGTTGTTACGAGTATGACAAGTGGGTCTAATTAATTAAAAAAAAAACTTTTCATTTTGCGATGTTCTATTTCAGGTGTGGCACCCAAAATGGCGAAACGTCTTATTTCGAGTGGGACGGATGGAGTATGTGGTAGTGTTTAGTGTTAGTTGTAATGTTTAGTGTCAGTTGTAGTTAGAGCCGTCAATTTGGGACCGTCCCATCCCGTCCCACTATACATATAAGACGGGACGGAATAGTATATTTTAAGCCCGTTTGAATGCGAGATTATTGGGGACATCTCATTTAGTACGCGGGATAAAGCGAAATGGGACGGGACGTCCCGCATTTGAAAACAATTTCTTTTAGGGACGGAAAAAGTCACCGTGTGTCATTACTCATTACAACACATATTAATAAATTCAAGTGCAAAAAGTAAATGCTTTGTAAAAACTGAAAAAAAAAAAATGATTCTTTCATAAACGAACTTTTTCCATCCAGATGTGAAAATTAAGAAGATTAGAACTAGCACAAAATTTTGGGGGAAATTATTTTCATTCTAAATTATAAAAAGTTTTGTTTTTCAAACTGTTATTAAATATTTGCTAAATGCTTGTAAGTAGAAAAAATATGAAATTTTAAAATAAACTAGTTTCCCCCAAAACTTAAAATCTTGATAATTATTCAGATAGGAATAAAAATTAAAGAAAAAAGGGTGAGTTAAATTATTGATGGTTTAATTGTTTGGTGATAGATTTCAAGCGGTGCCTTTTGCCATTCAATGAGCTACCAAATACAGTAATAAATTACTGATAATAAAAATATTTCTATTCCTAGTCAATATGAAAGTCTACATTAATTACAAAAGGTTTAATTAAAGTGTAGTTCTAAAATAGAAAAGGTGATTAATTCCTTACTCCCTCCGTCTCACAATAGATGTCGTTTTGAGAGTTAAATTTTATCTCAATATACTTGTCGTTTCACTATTTTCAAAGCTCTTTTATTGCTCTATACCAATTATACCCTTAATAATGGTAGTGAACTATCTCTTACCTAACCATTTAATTACCTAGGTAGTTGAATCACTTTAGGGGTATTTCGGACATTTTCAAATGCATTAATGACATTTCTTAATATATGTAAAACACTCCAAAACGACATCTATTTTGAAACGGAGTGAGTACCTTTTAAAGTAAAAGAATTAAATGAAAATTTTTATTTGTAGTCACTCCATTTCAAAATATTTGTCATTTTAAACACTTTCACACTATTAAAAAATGTATGAATGTTGCTCAAAAAAAAAAATGTATGAATGCGTGAATGCATATTAAAAAGAATTAGTTACCCATATAATAATCTAACTTTTTACCTAATTAAATACTTGTACACGAGATACTTCACAAACGTTAATAAGGGTATAATTAACACAAAAGGATGAAAATATTTTGATAATAGTAAAGTATCAAATATTATTAAATGATTTTCACTTTTAAAGTGACAAATATTTTAAAACAAAGGGAGTGTGCGGAGGAAATATACTCACATTTTTTTAATTGTGAGATTAAGGGTCAAGATCATTGTGTTTTTTTGATGAGAGTGGAACACAAAAAAAAAAATTGAGTTTTTTTTATTAAATGAAAGACTTAATCTGATGAGAGTGGAACACACATTACATTTACCTAATTAATTAATTTTAAGTTAGCTGCAGCGGTTCCACATTTTTTTATTTGATCAAATAAGCCTGTCATTATTCCAAAATACTTCCTCCGTCCCATAGTATCTACCCTCTCATTTATACGGATATTAAGAAATGGTGAAAGTGATATAAGTGTTGTGAGTATAAAAGTAAAGTATGAGAGAATGAGTGAGAGGGAATAGTAAGTTGATTGGGGTTGTGAGTATAAAAGTAAAATAGGAGAGGGAATGAGAGAGATGAATAGTAATATTATTTTTTTTTGATCATTTTAGGAAGTGGACATATACTCTGAAACAGAATAAAAATGAAAGATGGAAATATACTCTGAAACGGAGGAAGTAATTATTCACTAGAAGAGGAAGTCGAAAAGATTTGAATGGTAAATGTTTCCACTTATACACAGATTTTCAATCCAGCTAAAGAAATCAAGACCTAAAGGTGTGAGAATTTATTGAGGGAAATGACTTCTCAATATTAAAGATTTTTAATGTTTTTGTTGGATCATTTATCTCATATCGGAACTTAACTATCCAAAGTTTGACTATATAAAGATCCAGAGTCCTCTTCCCATTGCCAATTGGTTTTGGGATGGAACCTCAGACTTTATCATGGTATCAGAGCTCGCCCTTTACACGTGCTTTTACTTTTTTTAATATGTCTCAACTTAAAATTCTTATTTTGTTTTATTTTATAAATAGAAAATTATAAACAGTATTTTGGACAATCTTTTCCTCATAAAATTTATACAATACAAAAAATAATTGTTACCTAACTTACCCTTCACATACTTGTTTTATAAATGGTGTTTTAGACAATTATGTCATCAACTCACTAGAGTACTATTTTTAACCTACTTTCCATTGTTTCTCTAATAAACATGTAAAGTCAAACCAAAATCTTAATCCATGACGGAATGAGTATAAAAATTCAAATACTGATATTAGTGGCCAGTTAATAGTTAATTTTATGAAAAAAAATAATATTAATTTCTTACACTTGGAAGAAAAAAAAAAACATGTTTGTAAGGTCATTAAACCGACCAGGAGTATAATTTAAAACAAAAAAAAAAAAAAAAAAAAAAAACAATTCGACAGTTAAAACATTAAGTTTGATCATATACTCCCTTCGTCCCACCTCACTTGAGACCTAAGAGGTGGTGGGCACAATAACTAAGGAAACATAAAAAAATAAGGAAAATGTGTGGTAGAAAATGAAGAGAGATAATGAGTAGGTATAGTAGTGTTGGTTGAATAAATTGAGTGGTGTAAAATGAGAGAGAGAATGAGTGGCGGGGTGGATTCAATATAAAATTATTAAAATTGGCTATTTTGGGGAGGTCCCAAGTGAGATGGGACAGATCAAAATAAGTCTTAAGTGAGCTGAGACTGAAGGAGTATCTGATTAGAGGTTTTAACAGACGAATTGACTGTTATAACTGAAGAAGTGGTTGTTTTAACTCGTATATTGTGAACTTTAGATAACTAAGGCGTGCGTAAATAAGGGTCTCATTTTACGAATTAAAAAATTCCGTCAATTAAAACTGCCAGTCAATCAGTTAAAACTATCCATCGGACACTTGCCCGAACAAACAATTTTAACTGATTTACTTGAAGCTTTAACTATCAAACTAATAATTTTAAAATTATTTGATTACTTATATTTAAATAGAACTTAAAAATGCATTTATACGAGTATGAATTATTGGGTACTCCCTCCGTTCCATACTTATTGCTAACCTAGAGGTCATGGGTTCGATCCTCCCCTCCCCCAGCAGTTAGAGAGAAGTTTTTCTCTCTCTAGGATTTGTCTCCTAGGCGCTTCTGCTGATGATTATGTATTGAGTTCAACTATGAATTAAATTTAAAATAAAAATAAAAATATGAGTGTACGGGGATTAAGAAAATACAGTATGTAGGAAAAGTAAGTATTGTGAGTGAGTAAGAGAGAGAAAATAAGTTAGTGGATAGGAGAGAGAAAGGTGAATATTTTGCGTAAATATCAATAAGTATGAAACGCTCAAAATAAAAATAAGTAGCGATAAGTATGGGAAGTATGGAGTATAAAATTTTGTCAATTTTTTACCCGATAAGTGTAACATAAGGCCAAAAAGTAGAGCATTGGAGAGGAAAATGGGCAAGGGAGTAGAGTAGAGAAAATGACAGAGAGGTGCAACAGAAAGCACAATCTTCCATTAAACTTTTAGGCTTTGCCTTGCCTTGGGATGCGATTAAGCTTTTGTTATGCTCCAAACCTGACAAGAAACTTCTTTGTAACGCTTCACTCAACCTGTTTTTCCACTCCCTGTTTTATACCATCTCGGTTTCCTCACTTATTTAATCTATAGTGATACGTAGTCACAGTGAAAATTTATAGCGAAACTTTATAATTCGTTGGATTGTAATAAATTTTTGTGAGCTTTATCATTAATAAAAACTCATCCAAATGGATTACAGAGTTTCACTGTGAATTTTCACTATAAATTTTCACTATATACTCCCTCCGTCCCAGCAGAAGTGTCACCAATTTTTGGGACACGGGGATTAAGAAAAGGTAGTAGGTGTGTGGTAGAAAATGAAGAGAGAGAATGAGTGGGGTAAATAGTAGTGTTGGTTGAATAAAATGAGTGGTGGAAAATGAAGAGAGGGAATGAGTGAGGTTAAATGGTGGGGTTGGTTGAATATAAATATATTAAAACATTTCCATTTTGGGTAGTGACACTTGTGCTGGGACAGACCAAAAGGGAAATAAGTGACACTTCTGCAGGGACAGAGGGCTGGGACGGAGGTGTTATATGTAGTAGTATTCACATGTAACACTCTTCTCCCACATTGAGTTTGTAAGCAACCTTTATTGATCTTCCTTTATACAAAAGTCTTTTTGTCTTCTTTGTCTTCTTTCATTGTATCTCTTTTATCCCACATGGGATTCCTATCTAAAGCTTGGAGCTAAACTTACTATATAATAGCTAAGTTGAAGAGTTCTAAGTAGCTTGCTTGGGCTTCCCATTAATATGGGAGAATACCAAATATGGCTTTGAGTATTATATATATTATATATATATATATTATATATATATATATATATATAAGAAAGAAAGATATAAATTAATTATACGATTAGTTAGTTAAATGTTTTTAGACAATCCGACTGATTTAAGGTCAGGAGGGGTATACGCAACAGCCCGTTTTGTTTGAGGCAAAGGGGATGTGTTCAGTTTGATTTGTTCGGGTATGACTCTCCGAATGGGCACTGTTGTGACTGTTCTGATAGACACACTTATCCGAACAAACCAGTTCAGTCAGGCATTACCACTATAAATAGGATTGCCTCTACTGAATTGTTTTACTGAAAAAATACAGAGTTCTTTCTGCTTAATTAAAAATTCCTCCGTTCTTCTATACAGTTTAAAAGCTTCGAGTTCTTGTTCCATATTTATTCAAAGTAGTGTAACTTTGAATAGAGTTGAGTAGGTTTTGTATCCTGGAGGTGAAATTCGTTGAGAACCATTACACCAGTGTGGGACGAATTAAATACCTTAAAGATAACATCTTTTTCGGTGTGCCTAACCTACTGATTCCTTACCCACAAATCGAGTCATATATACAACAGGAGGGAGTATATCATTGGCCTTTATCTGTTTAAACATTTTGAATTAGAATACTCTATCTTTCTTCTTTCAAAAATAGATGTTGTTTTTAAAAAATATCGCATATTAAAAAATATATATTTATTCACAATTCTTCAATTGAAAACCAATGTTGGCATTCAATTTACGAGCTGAAACCCCTAAAACTTTGCTTCAAAAAATAATTTAGTCATCAATTATTATTATATGTTTGGCCTTGTGTCTAGACGCAATAAGATAATTTTTACATAGTACTACAGAAAAATCATGTTTTTCATAAAACTTACTACTTGATATAAATCTAAATATCAAGGGAAAATTTGCTCCCCGGTTCTATTATATTGATAAAATTTGATTTTTTTTTCAAAAACAAAAACATGAATTTTAAAAAATATTAATGTTAATTTAATTATTTTAATTAAATTTTAAACTAAAAATTTTATATAACATTTTTTTAAATTTATTAAAAATATTATTTTGATATTAATGTTTAATTAAAATTTATTTATATTATTTAAAAAGCTAATAATTATTAACAATATAAATAAATGGAAATAATATAAACAAAATTGAAAGTTAACATATTTTACTAATATAATGAATACTCCCTCCGTCCCGACAAAGTGAGACTTTTGGTCAACTTGATTGCACTTTGACAATTAATTTGAAGAATAAATAATGATCGTAATGAAAATTTAAAAATTATTATTGTATTATGATTCATAATGTTTTCAATAACAATTTTCAGATATTAAATATGATAATTATTTTTTATTTAAGTTATTAGTCAAAGTGTAATCATGTTTGACTAAAAATCTCACTTTGTCTGGGGACGGAGGGAGTATACACCTGCAAAATAAGTGCAAAAAATAAAAT
The DNA here is from genome assembly GCA_026119855.1 of Campanula takesimana. NCBI lineage: Eukaryota > Viridiplantae > Streptophyta > Magnoliopsida > Asterales > Campanulaceae > Campanula > Campanula takesimana. Next base: position 184,769 of record JAOWBW010001642.1, read on the forward strand.
AAAACTCAATTGGTGGCACGAGGATGATGAGGGTAGTATCCGACAAGGATAGCATGCAAATATTAGTAGGGCAAACGACCAAGATATGCAACGTAGTTTCCGATTTTTATCAAATAATGCAACCTACTAACTAATCTTTTTTTTTTAAAAAAAAAAAAGACTGGGTTTCAATATCTTAGATCTGGGTTTCCTCAATTACACTCAATGATAAAGAACGATGATGATAGAAGTCGAATATTGGCTGACGATGATGATAGCAGCCGAACAATGGGGTGTGTTGCGGTGGGGGCGGGGTGAGGTGGAGAACAATGGGGGTGGGGAATGTGGTCGGATTGTATGGACGGTGGTGGGTTTAGACTGGCCGGATTGTATGGAGGAATGAGGGAGGGGAAGGGGACGGTGGTGGGTTTAGACTGGCCGGAATGAGGGAGGGGAAGGGGACGGTGGTGGGTTTAGACTGGCCGGATTGTATGGAGGAATGAGGGAGGGGAAGGGGACGGTGGTGGGTTTCTCATCAGTTTCTCATGTTTCCTTTTCATTTTGAGTTAGTTTCGTTAAATATATAGCTGAACTCGTTAAAAATTTAATGTGTTTTGAGTAGGTTGCATTATTTGATAAATGATAGTAAAGTACGTTTCATATATCTGTCACTAGTGAGTAGGTTGCATTATTTGATAATAGAGGCTCAGTACGTTGCATCAAACACTAATTATTCCAATATTAGTATGTGTCAATAGAATAAAATAAGGAGTTAAAAATATTTGTGGAGTTTGTTTCACTAAATTACAAAAATCTATCCTTTTTGTCTTTTCTTTACCAAATACGTAACCGTCATTGTTTTTTTCTTTTACTACCTTTTACACATACTTCCATTTATCTCCTCATGCAAACACACTCACATTGTGCCTTTCTTTCAGTTTCAGCAATTGACTATTTGACTGACCCTTTTTTGTTCTTTTAGCTTGGACAATAGTCTCAATTAGACGTGCCCAAAAAGTTCACATGAACCGATGAATCGGGATTCACGAACCGTAAAAACTATCAAAAATTGTGAACCGTCTAAACCGTGAACCGAGATGGTTCACGGTTTTATAAGGTTCATAGGCTCTTAACCGGCGGTTCATGAATCGTTGAACCGTGAAATATGAACCTTGAGATTATTAACATTTTTCATATAACTTTCATCCTTTTTGTTAATCTTTTTATTACTTTCATCCACTTTTTCGTTAATTTTTTAACGAAACAACTAATTTTTTTTTTAAATGAGGTGAACAATAAATTTTGTTATAACTTTCATCTACAGGAGCCGACCGTTAACTTAAGGTTTCCAGTACTTCCTTGACCTGTGAATCTGTGCTGTGGTGGGAGTCCTTCACATCGGACTCTCTTTTTGGGAGGACAGGCCCATTACGAACAGTCATTAAGGCGGTCTCCGTCCTTTCGTTGAAGCTTTCTGGCCACGCATTTTACCCTGTTTTCCTAGCCTTCTCTGGCAAGACTCTTTTGATTTAATGAGACATATAAAAAAATAATTAAAAATTAAAATAAAAAACGAATCGTATAAACCGTGAACCAGGTATAGGCGGTTTCGTAAGGTTCATTTGTCGTGCCCCGACCCGTGCTCCTACTTGGCCCCACGTTCGGGACACGCACGGAAGACGTCATAAAACATTTTAGGAAAATTTTTCGAAATGTCCTTTCATAAAAGTTTCATATAACCAAACACATTTACTTGAAACTTGATTTCATTTCACACAAACAAACTTTCACAACCCAAAGTACTTAGCCACAAGGCTTACAGACTTTACTTACAAATTTACAAATCACCAACATGTTCCAAAAATAAGTGATACAAAGATGAAGTCACGGGTACACTACCCAAAAGGTTATATATTTACATAATGTAGCCTTTACATAACACATGTCCCAAAATGTCTTACCCAAAATCACTACCTCGACGTCCTCCCTTGTGAAGTGACCTATCCCCTGGGCTCTCCTTTATCTAAGGAAAACAACATTGAAAGGAACGGGGTGAGAATAAATTTTTAGTAAGCTACAAAAATGCAACTACGTTACATGCTGAAATGATACTCATAATTGAACAATGTCAATACACATTCATTTAGCACATAACATGAAAGGCAAAGCCACTCCATCATACCACACATAAGGCGGAAATAAACACTCATACGTGGATACTGAGCCAAGGTTCTCGAATCAAACATATAACCATCTGAGAGGTATCAACTGAGCAGCACCAAAGGGCTGAAACGGGTTCATGAACCAAACAACAACAACAGCAACGGGGAAAAATGACACAAAGTCATAACTCAAATGGTGACTAAACTCACACAAAAGAGAGCTAGCCCAAACCCAATCCATGGCCCAAGGAAGGGGGTAAAAAATGGGAAACCAATGGTAGAAGCCTTACAATGAACTTGGCTCGTATGCCATTATAATCCCTACCACTGCCCGACACCACATCAAGTACCAGCTGGACTTTAACACGAGCATGGTAATAAATACTTGCTTAAACAACAACCGGGGCATGATTCCAAAGTAGGGAACCATACAAACCATCATAAAGATGTAAACACGTTACTCATAAAAGAGTTCACAACATTGACATTAAGTCACAACACAATCCTTTATCAATGACATTAAGTCAAACAACAATCTTGCACACATTCACAATCAATCCATTATATACAATCTTAGCATCCCAAAACACCCCTCTAGGTGCTCTACACAAGGACCCAAAACCTAGACAATGATTGACTTCTAACTTATTTGAAATTAACTAACTTTTGTTCAAAAGGGGGTCTGGGCGGTCGCCCAGAATACCAAAATTTGAAACCCAAACCCTGCCATCTTGGACGGTCGCCCACAAGCCTAGACTCAGAATTTCCAATTTCTCCTGCAAGTCAATTTCATCTGTCCCAAGCGTAGGAGTATAACTTACTAACACTTATACTATTACCGGGAGTGCAACAACCATCCAAAAACATTACTTTCAAACTTAACTCTTCATTTCTACCAAAATACTCCCTTTGTCCCAAAATTACAAGTATCAAAAAAATCATCCAATTCACAAAATTAACAAGTACAAGTGTCAAATATAACATATATGACAATTTTAACATTTAAAGGGGAATTAGTAACTTACCTAGTTAGGGAAAAAGTATCGCAGAAATAGGTTTTGTTCGGGTAGAAATGACCTACTCAACGCCCTGATCATTTTTATATAATTAGATTTTAAAACGGATAAGTAATTAAAAAGAAATAAAACCAAAATAAAATGAACTTACCTTTTTCTCTTAACCCTAGGAAAGAACGAGGGAGAAGTAGTGATAAGTATATTAAGATATTTTTTTTACCCAAGTTTTTATTTTGGTCACTCAAGTTCCAATTTAAAGAAATAAACCCCTATACTTTAAATTCCACAAAAGACCCTAAGGTTTCAACTACTCCATTTAACTCCCTTAACCCTTATTACTACTAACTAAGTAAATAACACAATTAATCAAACAATATGTGCAAATCATAAAATATGATGCAACACATAAAATGCACACATAAGTTCAAATTAAAATCCCCCAAAATATAAAATAAATAGGCTTGTGGGCGACCGCCCAAGATGGCAGGGTTTGGGTTTCAAATTTTGGTATTCTGGGCGACCGCCCAGGTTGGGGTGGGCGACCGCCCAGACCCCCTGTTGAACAAAAGTTAGTTAATTTCAAATGAGTTAGAAGTCAGTCCTTGTCTAGGTTTTGGGTCCTTGTGTAGAGTACCTAGAGGGGCGTTTTGGGATGCTATGATTGTAGATAATGGATTGATTGTGAATGTGTGCAAGATTGTTGTTTGACTTAATGTCATTGATAAAGGATTGTGTTGTGACTTAATGTCAATGTTGTGAACTCTTTTATGAGTAACGTGTTTACATCTTTATGATGGTTTGTGTGGTTCCCTACTTTGGAATCATGCCCCGGTTGTTGTTTAAGCAAGTATTTATTACTATGCTTGTGTTAAAGTCCAGCTGGTACTTGTTGTGGTGTCGGGCAGTGGTAGGGATTATAATGGCACACGAGCCAAGTTTATTGTAAGGCTTCTACCATTGGTTTTCCATTTTTAATCCCCTTCGTTGGGCCACGGATTGGGTTTGAGCTAGCTCTCCTTTGTGTGAGTTTAGTCACCGTTTGAGTTATGATTTTGTATCATTTTTCCCCGTTGCTGTTGTTGTTGTTTGGTTCATGAACCCGTTTCAGCCCTTTGGTGCTGCTCAGTTGATACCTCTCAGATGGTTATATGTTTGATTCGAGAACCTTGGCTCAGTATCCACGTATGAGTGTTTATTTCCGTCTTATGTGTGGTATGATAGAGTGGATTTGCCTCTTATGTTATGTGCTAAATGAATGTGTATTGACATCGTTCAATTATGAGTATCATTCTAGCATGTAACGTAGTTGCATTTTAGTAGCTTACTGAGATTTATTCTCACCCCGTTCCTTTCAATGTTGTTTTCCTTAGATAAAAGAGAGCCCAGGGGATAGGTCACTTCACAAGGGAGGACGTCGAGGTGGTGATTTTGGGTAAGACATTTTGGGACATGTGTTATGTAAAGGCTACATTATGTAAATGTATAACCTTTTGGGTAGTGTACCCGTGACTTCATCTTTGTATCACCTATTTTTGGAACATGTTGGTGATTTGTAAATTTGTAAGTAAAGTGTGTAAGCCTTGTGGCTAAGTACTTTGGGTTGTGAAAGTTTGTTTGTGTGAAATGAAATCAAGTTTCAAGTAAATGTGTTTGGTTATATGAAACTTTTATGAAAGGACATTTTGAAAAAAATTCCTTAAATATTTTATGACGTCTTCCGTGCGTGTCCCGAACGTGGGGTCAAGTAGGACCACGGGTCGGGGCACGACAGTTGGTATCAGAGCTAGGTTGTAGATGGTCTAGAATGACTAAGTGACCTAGGAGGGTAGTGGTAAAATAACGGAGTTAGTGAAAATGATCACAAACGCAAAAAAATGAGATTGATGTGTTGGTTGCAAAATAAACGAGTTGAATGTGTTGAAGCAAAAAAATAAATTTGGTGATCAAATCCATAAAAACTAAAGAGTTGCGTGATTTTGGTGCACTTTTTCCTTGTTTTTATTTTATTTTTCACCTATTAAGCACCAATTGTTTGTGCTATGTGATAAGTCAAGTGGACCAAGTTGTTTGTGCTCTATAGGTCAATGCGTGGTACTTATGTAATGAGTCGGGCCTTTGAGCCCTGACTGTTACAAACAGTATCAGAGAGGCAAGGAATTTGAGTGAGAAGATTGTGATGCCCCTCATATCACATTGGAAAGATGCAGGCATTGATTATGATATATAACTTCTATTATTCTACTATTTAGCATCAATAACATTTGTAGACATTTGAATAGATTTGTTGTGAGCCAAATAAATCCAATTATTTGTAATCAGCAAATTATTAGTTCCATACATGGAAAGTAGTAAAAAATAATATCTAAACGGATGAAGTAAATAAAATTATAGTAAAAACTCCATAAATTAATAATGTTGGGACTGATTAAATTTATTAATTTGTAAAGTTATTAATTTATCGATAAATTAATAATTATTAATATAAATATTTTTAGACGGTTTGACAAATTTCAGATTTTTTTCTACACTAAGGGCTTGTTTGGTAGAGCGGCGCGTTCAAAACGCAGTGAAAAAGAATCAGTTTTTTGCTAATTAAGCGTCTCAATAGAGAGTTTTTGTGTGGAGCTTTTCAAAAATCTAAGTCATTTTTCGCCGCTCCAAATAGTAGCGTCCAAAAAAACGCTCTGTTTTGAAAAATCTCAGTTTTTGAAACTATGCACCAGACGAGCCCTTAAATTCATAATATATGTACATAATAAGTTGAAAGGTGTTCGAAGTTAAAAATTTTGTTTGATTTCATTGTACACAAGAAGAATAGCTACAACGTATTTTTGAAACAAAACTAGTATATGAACGACATGAAGAATTTAAAATATTCAACATATTTTATACAATGGTTTCTCATCTAAAAGAAATTGCAAAATCAACTATAGAATCATATTTTCACTAATTTGGAATAATGTTTTATTCAATTTCTAAAAATTATTAATTTATTATTTTCCTGGTTCCTTAGATTATATAGACCCGGCGACCGAAGCCCCGGTGAACGGCGACGCGGCCTTTCATTCCCTTGTTTCGTCGTGGCACACCCTCCCCACAAGCACCCCCCCGGCTCAGATCTCCCAGAAAATTATTATCTTATTATTTTATCATTTTTTATACTTTTTTCAACTGTCCCTGTTGGGATTGGAGCCAAAACCAAGGAGATGATCAAAACCGAGGAGAAAATGGAGCAAGCGGGCGCTTGGTGATGGGCAGGCGGGTGCCTGACCTTGGCAGAAAGAATCAGCTTCCTGGAAAAGAATTCAGGCGGGCGCCTGGTGTGGGGCAGGCGAACGCCTGGTATGGCGGACAGCAGGAAATTGGCGTGGAGTGGAGTCCAAGGTTAAGCAATAAGGAATTGGTTTCCTAAAGTCATAATACTTAGAGAAGAAGTATTATACTCCTTCTGTCTCAAGGACTCCAGGTAATTAGGTTTTGATCAGGATTAGGTTTTGTATCCCTATAAATATATTGTGACTACCACCATAGTATTTGTACCCAAAAAGGAGAGAGATGGGATATCAAAAGAGAGCACAAAATAGTGTGTAGGAAGGGTCCGGGGGCCTAGGAAAGCCATGGGGGGCGATCCTACAACCTGGCCATAATCATATTGCTTGTGTGTTCTTGGGGAGAGATAATAATATGTAGGAGAGGGTTGTTCATGGAGAGTTGCTATGCTAGATCTGAGTGAGTGCATATGTAAACTGTAACAATAAACATATTATTATAGTGATATCCTGGCTTGGGGCCTCCGGATGTAGCCACAGGAGGGTGGTGAACCGGGTGAACAAATTCATGGTGTTCTTGTTCTTTCATATTATTTCATGTGTTGAATTAGTTTCTCCATATTGATGACTGCTAGTATGGGCTAGTGGATGCGGAGATCCCCCCAATTTCCCAACAACTGGTATCAAGAGCTTTGGTTTGAGATTTAGGAGAGATCCAAGGTGAATAAAAGAGACAACAGATTTTCGTGCAGCGCACGTGCAGAATTCGTGCAATGCACGTGCAGGCTTGGTGGAGCGCACGTGCAGATTTCGTGCAGTGCAGATTCTTCGTGTGGAAGACGTGCAGGGATCTGAGAGCTTCTAGGGTTTATGGTTGAAGCAAGACACGTGCCAAATAGGTCAACGATCGTGCGGAAGATCAGAAAGTCCGAAAAAGTTCGTTTGTTTCTTATGAGATCTGCAGAAATTCGAGGTGGAATTTGGAGAAGCAGAGATCTAGATGGATCAGGAGGTGTTCAAGGGATCTTATGGAAGTCAAGGTGGTTGGAGAAAAATATGAAAGAAGAGGAGGAATGCATCAGGCACTTGCATAAGCAACCGACGATGCAAAAGGTGAGTGGTATAAGCCGGTTAGACCACGTGAGAAGAGGAGGACTTCTCGCAAACGACGGATGGGAGATAGGAGGATGTTGTACTCTACCAACAACATCAAATTCGTTCCGGGGTGGGAGCAAGAGGCGTGAAGAACCGGCCTATTGGTGTAAAACGGAGAGACATCAATGAACGGTATGTTAGGGGGGAGAGTGACTCAAAAAGTTGCAACGCGGTGGGAGTCAAGTGGCCCTAACAGAGAGCAAGAAAAGACCACAAGAAAACAATGCAAGAATCAAGGTGTGTTAGAGTTTCATGGGGAGCATTGCAAGAGGAGTGGATCAAGGTAGAAGTTGATTTGGGGAGGCAAGAAGGATCTAACATGGAGAGGTTGAAGCGTTGCTTGGTTTCAACTCGCCTTATTACTTGAGCGTGGAGGTTCATGGTGGAGGAGTATGGAGGCTTATCATCATCAAGGAGAAGCTTGGTGTTACAATGGTGGTGTAAAAATATTTGGTGGATCATTCTCTGGTGGGAGTTTGATGGAGTATGTCACAATGGTGGTTTATGTATCCAGGTGAGAGATTGTTGGGATTGGAGTCAAAACCAAGGAGATGATCAAAACCGAGGATAAAATGGAGCAGGCGGGCGCTTGGTGATGGGCAGGCGGGCGCCTGACCTTGGCAGAAAGAATCAGTTTCTTGGGAAAGAATTCAGGCGGGCGCCTAGTATGGCGTACAGCAGGAAATTGGCGTGGAGTGGAGTCCAAGGTTAAGTAATAAGGAATTGGTTTCCTTATCTCATCCAGTTTCCTAAAGTCATAATACTTGGAGAAGAAGTATTATACTCCTTCTGTCTCAAGGACTTTGGGTAATTAGGTTTTGATCAGGATTAGGTTTTGTATCCCTATAAATATATTGTGACTACCACCATACTATTTGTACCCAAAAACAAGAGAGATAGGATATCAAGAGAGAGCACAAAATAGTGTGTAGGAGGGGACCGGGGCCTAAGAGAGCAATGGGGGCGATCCTAGAACCCGGCCATAGTCATATTGTTTGTGTGTTCTTGGGGAGAGATAATAATATATAGGAGAGGGTTGTTCATGGAGAGTTGTTATGCTAGATCTGAGTGAGTGCATATGTAAACTGTAACAATCAACATATTATTATAGTGATATCCTGGCTTGGGGCCTCCGGATGTAGCCACAGGGGGGTGGTGAACCGGGTGAACAAATTCATGGTGTTCTTGTTCTTTCATACTATTTCATGTGTTGAATTAGTTTCTCCATATTGATGACTGCTAGTATGGGCTAGTGGATGCGGAGATCCCCCAATTCCCCAACAGTCCCAAGTCGGGACCGAACAAATTTATTATTTTAGAGAGTTTATTAATTTACCGAGTATTAATTTAAAGAGCTTCCGTTGTATGTATTTTGAAAATTTCTATTTTTGTAGAATAAAATGGAAAAAAAATCATAAATATTTTGCTATTTACTTTTAAAACATTTAATGTTACAACTATAAAAAGACTAGTGAAAATAATTTGCTACAAAACCCTTTACGGACATAATTTTTTCACAAAAAATATATTTATTTTAAGATAAATATTACTTTAAAAAAATGGACATTATTTAAGAACGGGGAAATAGAAAGTACAGGAGTTGGTTATGGGGGAAACTAGTTTCCCCCTAATGTTAAAAAAATACCGGTTTTGGACAACCAGCAAACCAACTCCTACTTTTTCTGAACCGGTTCTCGCTCATTAAAAAAATAGGGTATAAAAAGTTAAAAACACGCAGTAGCAGGGCAGTCATAAAGAAGAAAACAGAGGTGATGTTCTTCCGCCATTTCTCTCTCTCTCTGTCGCCATTGAAATAGGAGATGGAGATAGAGACATTGGATGAAAATGTCGAATTAGAGGAGATATCTATTACAAACGACAATGAAAATGTAGATATGGAGATCGAATCAGGTAAATTTAATCTGCATTTTTTTCTATTTGAAATTGAAATTGATATTCGAATGAGCTAATTGATCTTATTGAAATTGATTTTCTCCTTATAGAAGATTGAGATGGAGATGGAGATGGAGATAGTAGATCACAAATGTTATTGAATCAGAGGGGAATGAGATTGAAAAAGACAATGAAGATCAATTAGAGGAGATGAATATCTTCATTTGGCTCAAAAACACCAGATCTACACTTAATTTGAATCATGTGGTCGTTTGCTACTCAAATTGAAATATAGATGTTCAAACTGCTGAAATTGAAATAGAATTGATTTAGTGTAACTTGTTGCTTTAGTATAGTAACTTGGTGTTTTGGTATTGTAACTTGATGTTTTAGTACAGTAACTTGGTGTTTTATTAGTACAACCTGGTGGTTTATCAAGTTATGTTGTATCAGATCTATACTTGGTATTTTAGTAGTGTAACTTGTTGTTTGAACAAACTTGTGTTAGTACCCGATCTGAAAATGGGTTTATTAAGGCTTTCCCAAATATACAAGGACTTTATAGGAATTAGAAACTTTGCAAAGACTTGTCTCTGATTCCCAAAATATGTCTCATTATTCTAGAACACCCTAAATATGGTCAAAATATGGTTTCCTTAAACCATGCAGAAACCCTAGATTAGGAATCACTTCAGCCCGCAACCTTGGCCACGCGGCCAACCTTGCTGCGCCTCCGACCTTGGCCACGCGGCCAACATTGTCACCGTCTTCACTCATGGCCAGGCGGCCAACCTTGCTCCGGATGATCCTGACCGTCAGATCTTCCCCTCAGTTTACTATATAAATCCATTCCATCCCATTGGTTGGGGAGCCCGAGTTTGAGAGTCTTAGATCCGAATTTGAGAGCTCTTAAGAGACGATTTTGCTCCCAAATCAAGTCATTCAAGACTCCAAAAACACTCTCAAGAATCCCAAGAAGATCCAAGGTTATTTCTTGCCAACAAAGGTAAGTTTTCTAACTTTTTCTTCATGTTCTTGCCATATTATTAATTTAGATCCATAATATTCATATTCTTAATATGTTTATTCATGTGTTCTTCATAATATTCATGTTCCTAACATCTTTATTCATATTTTCTTCATGACATTCATATGTTCATGATATGTTCTTCGCATGTTCATCATATTCTTAGGTTAAAACCTTATTTATGCTATATTTAGGGTTACGATCTTCATGTTAACATGTTATTTCATAGCCAATGATGATCTAGGGTTCATCAACCCAAGGATGATCTAGGAACTACTTCTAAACCCTAATCTTTAGGTAATTCCCCCCTCATTATGCATGATCCCGATTCTTCTGCCTATTCTAAATTCTTCTCGAACTACGCTGACCTGAGCTTCTCACATTGAGAGGAACGTAGGCAATCTTCGGATCTGGTCTCAATCACTAACACACTACATACACCGCATCATGATAGAAAGACCGATCAATTCAGACAATAGGAGTGATAACGTGAATATTCTTCTCTTGTTGTAATTTGACCCCCGAACCCATTAACATGCTTTTCTCAATGTTTTGGCTATAATTAAAACGGCGTGGCGACTCTCATAATTTTAATGTTGCAATGAATATCTCAAATTCAAACACACGTATTCACAGTGGCGACTCTGCTGGGGACTACTTTGAAACTTTTTCAAACTTAGTGGGTCTAACTTTCGTTCACATCATGATGTTTGCCATGTTCTCACATGCACCTTACACTTTGCCATGTTCTCACATGCACCACACACTTTGCCATGTTCTCACATGCACCACGCACTTTGCCATGTTCTCACATTCACCACGCACTTTGCCATGTTTGCACATGCACCTCACACCTTGCCATGTTTGCACATGCACCTCACACTTTGCGTTTGCACATGCACCTCACACTTTGCCATGTTTGCACATGCACCTCACACTTTGCCATGTTTACACATGCACCTCACACTTTGCCATGGTTGCACATGCACCTTGTATTTTTGCCATGTTAATATGTGTACCTTGTATTTTTTCAATACATGTATTTTTTGTACTTTCCCTATAGTACTAAGGTCAAACGAGACTTTGCTATGCTCCCTTGTACATTCTTATCCTCTCCCTCTTCTCTCTCTCTTGCATTGCATTGCATCATTCAAGCATTAAAAAAAACACCTCTCTTTTCTCCCTAAAAAGAATTAGTTTCTTGCCACACACTACCACTAGTCCGTGTCAGCACTGCACAGGTCCCCATTACCCGGAGTATTCGATGTGCAGGAATTTGTACGCTACTGTCGCACTCTTTTCGAGTCACTCGTCTACCTCACTCACCATGTACGTTCCACGAGCGGTGGGAACCTTTATCCTACCCGTGTCAACCCACACATAGAGATTAGGACACTCATTGGATCAACCATTTAGGATGTAAATAAATGCAAAACTTTTCGCAAAATAAAATGTGCATTGCATCTAGGCGACCTCTAAGGTCCATCGCTCACCCCTTGGGCTATCTATAAAAATTCCTCATCTTGGCCTATCTAGGTTACCTACCCATCATTGCGATCCATTTGGGTCTACCCTTCATCTCGACCCGCTTTGGCCAAAATCCCACCATCCTTTGGCCTCTTAGGACAATCTAATCATCTTTGACCTCTTAGGTCAACCTTTGACCGCCTAGGTCAACCTTCCCAACCTTTGTCCTCCTAGGTCAACCTTATCCCCTTCGACCTCTTAGGTCACCCCTCGACCTCTTAGGTCAACCTTTGACCCCATAGGTCAACCTCATCCGCCTTTGACCTCTTAGGTCTACCCTTGACCGCCTAGGTCAACTTTATCCGCCTTTGACCTCTTAGGTCTACCCTTGACCTCCTAGGTCAACCTTATCACCTTCGACCTCTTAGGTCACCCCTCGACCTCTTAGGTCAACCTTTGACCCCATATGTCAACCTCATCCGCCTTTGACCTCTTAGGTCTACCCTTGACCGCCTAGGTCAACTTTATCCGCCTTTGACCTCTTAGGTCTACCCTTGACCTCCTAGGTCAACCCTATCACCTTCAACCTCTTAGGTCACCCCTCGACCTCTTAGGTCAACCTTTGACCCCATAGGTCAACCTCATCCACCTTTGACCTCTTAGGTTAACCCTTGACCGCCTAGGTCAACCTCATCCACCTTTGACCTCTTAGGTCAACCCTTGACTGCCTAGGTCAACCTCATCCGCCTTTGAACTCTTAGGTCTACCCTTGACCGCCTAGGTCAACCTCATCCGCCTTTGACCTCTTAGGTCTACCCTTGACCGCCTAGGTCAACTTTATCCGCCTTTGACCTCTTAGGTCTAACCTTGACCTCCTAGGTCAACCTTATCACCCTCGGTCTCTTAGGTCACCCCTCGACCTCTTAGGTCAACCCTTGACCGCCTAGGTCAACTTTATTCGTCTTCGACCTCTTAGGTCAACCCTTGACCTCCTAGGACAACCTTATCACATTTAACCCCCTAGGTAAACTTTATCATCTTTGACCTCTTAGGCCTACCCTTGTCCCCCTAGGTCAACCTCATCCGCCTTCGACCTCTTAAGTCAACCTTTGACCCCCTCGGTCAACATTATCACCCGTTGACCTCTTAGGTCAACCTTTGACCTCTTAGGTCAACCCAATCACCTTCGACCTCTTAGGTCAAACTTGGACTCCTAGGTCAACCTTATCCATTTTTGACCTCTTAGGTCAATCTTTGATTCCATAGGTGAACCCAATTACCTTTGGTCCTAACCCGCTTAGGTCAAACCGTCATCTTGACCCACCTAGGTCATTATTTGACCCACCGTCGTCCAGACCAACCTAGGTCAACCCGTTTAGGTCCACACACCATCCTTGACCCATTTAGGTCAACTTGTCCGTCTTAGGTTAAAACTACCCCTTCACCTTTGACCCGTCAAGGTCACCCCGTGACCCGCTTAGGTCGACTTACCTATCTTGGATCCATCTAGGTCAATCTCCAACCTTCCTTAGTCCACCAACCCGAATAGGTCAACCTTAGACCCGCTTAGGTCAAACCATGTCTATCCCGCTTAGATCATCCCATAGGCAAACCGCTACAACCCGCTATCTTGATTCATTCACCATATAGGTCAATCCAACCTTTCTCATTTAGGTCGACCTATCCTTTACCCATCTAGATCAACCCACCATTATCGTCGCATCCTAGCTTGAACCATTTCTTGTCTCAAACCTTAGGTCAAACCTTAGGTCAAATTTAGGTCAAACCTTAAGTCAAACCTTACCCGATTCCTATAGGTCTTCCTCACCCATGCTTGACTACAGACCGAGTCATCTCCCTCTTTTTGACCCCTATGGTCATCTATCACCTCTTTTTAAAAGTCCAACTTGATTCGAACTACGGCGACCTGAGCCTCTTATTGTGTGGGACCTCTCCCTCATGATAAGGGGAACGTAGGCAACTTCGGCCCGGTCAAACTTTCAATTTTTTACCAAAATGCATTTCAAAAATGTGGAGACCGACTCTTTTCCAAAAAATGATTTTATAACGATGCCTTATCATTAAATACGAATCTAATTTAATTCAACTAAGAGGATTAATTCTTTCATGACTAGAGTTCTGCATCATGTCGGCTGCAAGGAACATCGAAGTTGCAACTGAAGCTGCTACCCAAGATCCCGAGACAATCCTCTATACCGGTACTGCTCTCAGTAAGCAAGCATCCCACTTCGAAGCCATCCTCGATGAACAAGCAATCCACTTTAAGGCCATTCTCAACGAGCAAGCAACACACTTTCAGAAGGAGATGCATAAGACCCTAAGAGATATCGAGAGGCGCCATTTGTCTGACATTCGTGGCGTTCATGATTACCTCAGCCGAGTTCTCCCTCTTGCTCAATGTCAACACCCGTACGCTCCTCAAATGTACGGGCCGCCACAGACTTTCCCCGTCGGGATGCCTCCTATGACTACTCATCAACAAGGGGTACCGGTACCTAAATCACCCTCAAAGACAGTTCGTGAAATGAAGGACGAGCGCGAATTCGATGACTTAGGTATGCCGTTAGCCAAATTCTTCAAAGGTTTGGTTCGAGCCGGCAAGTTGGCTCCTCTACTCAACTATGAACCAAACAGGGTAAGACCAGACTTGGATCCCTCCAAATACTGCAAATACCACCAGTACATTGGGCATGACACTGAAGGTTGCCTCCAATTGAAAAGGAAGATCCAAAGCCTCATTGATAGTGGAGCCATCACCCACGATAGGAATGCATGGGCGTGAGCAAAGTCCAAACAAGAAAGAGCAAACTGGGGCTACCTCTTTCAAATAATAAATAAAAAGGGTCATTCAGTCTTCGTAGGTTCTAGAGTGTCTTTAGTCAAAAGTCCACCTTGGACTATTTTTGTTTCTTTAGTAAAAGTCCACCCCGGATTAGTCATTTTTCTTTCAAATAATAAAAGAGTCTTTATTTCTTTTCTCTCTAGATTGAGACATAATCTTGCATAAATCAATTCCATGAAAATTATCTTATTCACCATCGTCACTTGATTGCTATATCTTTATATGATGAATTAATCTTAATCTTACTCATTAATGACGACTCATTAAAAGGTAAATGGACCCATAAACCATTCACATAACTAAATACACAATTAGTCTCAAGATAACAAATGCTTTGACCAATTGGGATGAACGAATCACTTTCTCTTCACTCTACATTCTACCCCTATACACCTTCTCCCATACACTATCATCATACGTCTCTCATCCCACCATTAGACCCCTTTTCCGTACGGTCATGACAAAGAAATGGACTGCGGTTGCTCATCATCAAATAGACATCCATGCTGCCACAATTTAAGGGGTTGTTTGTTCCCTTCATAAGTACTACATGCCGATACACCGGGGCTGTCCGTATTCCATCGCAAATATAAAAGAAATGCACGAAGTTGTTCATGCCATTAATAGGTGCCACGTGATAATCCGATGGAGCTCTACCGGTATAAATCAAGGGGCTAGGATGCCCGCCGCCAGCAAAAGGCCGCTTAAACTATAAAGAGGCTACCTCGCAATCGAGAGAGGCGAAAGCAAACTAGGGGCTCGTCTTGCCCAATGTTTCATGTAAAAATATATAAAAAAGGCTCGCTAGGTTGAAACCCAAAAGGGAAACCTAGGCAAAAGTTAGAGCATTGCACCAAAAAGAAGCCCGCTAGGTTGAAAACCCGAAAGGGCGGCCTAGGCAAAAAAAGGGTGTGCACAAAGAGATAAAATAAAAAAATAAAGAAAAATAGAAGAGGCTATCACCATAGAAAAGTAAAAGTCCCATTTTATTTTCACTTCAAATGTTCTATTTTTCTTTCTTTCCCTACAAAGAAGATTAACGCGGTAGCAGCAGCCATGACAACTACAATGGAGCAATCCACCGCAATGAGCTGCAATGAAGCAATCCAAAGCAACAAGCTACAACGGAGCAACCTATCGCGACAAATGAACCTCATACTCAAACCCAACTCCATCATCAGCCAGGATATCCCCGAACTACGCGGACCTGAGCTTCTCACCTTGAGGAGAACGTAGGCAACCTTAGGGTCCGGTCCAAAATATACACAACCCACCTCGTAGCCAATTTTCCTTCTCTTCTCTCTTGTCCCATATTTCTCCTCCTGACTTCTTCACTCACAATTGATCAAAACATTTATTATTTCGAGACTACTTGTCTAAAACATAATCATAAGATGCATAACTAATCAACGAGGTCCATTCTCGAGCAATCAAATGAGAATCTTGAATAAAACAATTTTTAAATGTCTCGACAAGTCTTCCGTTCTACAATCTAGGAAAGAGCTAAACACTTACTTTCTGTCAAGCAGGGGCTTCCTCCCTTTTGTACATATATACACTAAGCTGCCCAAAGAGTCAAAATGTGAGTACTATCTCTCTCTCTCTTACTCTCCCCAAAATGCCCCCGCATGTTTTCAAACAATTCTTTTTTCCTTTTTTGAGTCGACTGAATGATTTCAAAAAAAAATATATATATATAAAATAAAAAATGATGACGCAAAAGAGATGCCCGCTAGATTGAAAACCCGCAAGGGCGGTCTAGGAAGAAAAAAGGGTGCGTCTTAAAGGAGGTAGGATACCCCGCTCTACACCCTTATCGAACTAGGGCTTCCCCAAAAGAATGGGTCGACTATGTGGTTTCTCGGAGAATATCGAGGCTTCAACAAGGATGTACCCCTCATCGTCAAACTCTGCACATGACGAACACTTTGAATTTGTTAGAATCATAACTAATTATAAGGCATCTTTATAAAATCATAACACTTTCAAAAGTATTCTCTTCCCTGACACTTTGTTTATAAACCCGCACTCTCGGTCTCCACAAAATTGTAAAAACATCCTCGATCCATCTGAGACCCATCTCCGTGATTCTTGAGTTAACTCGGTCCTTTGCCCTATCTTCTACACTTTAGGGAACCCCTAGGCCTAAACCCTCAACTCTCTACGTCCCAATCTGACTTGATTCAAAACCTTAGGTCCCGCACCTACCCGGTCAGTCTTACATAGGTTACACCATAACCCCTTAGCTCGACCCTCCACAAGTTAGTAGCCGGACTCCTAAAGCTTCAAACCAGTCTTATCCAAAACCTCAAGCCTTAAACCAGTCTACCGAATCCAAATCCTTAGAATGACCCATTAGGTCCCGAACCTACTGGTCTCGCGTCTACCTGATCTCTTAGATCCCAAACCTACCAATATATATTCATCCTTACCTTGTCCAGACTATGTCTCCCTTATCCTCTTAGGTCCAACCTCTTAGGTCTACCCAGTCTAACCTATTGACCGATCCCTTAGATCCCAAGTCCATTCAAGTCTACCAAGCGCCTACCTTGTAGGTCTCTAGCATATCCGATCCACACTTTAGGTCTCAACTCCTAAACCCTTTAGATCACAAAAATGTCTACACTCTAGGTCTATAACCTTAGATGTCGACCCTTATAACTCTTTAGTTCCCAAGCCTGCTCGGTCCAACCAAAACAATGCCATCTACGCCTACCGTCATACCCAAACCATGGCCCTGCCGTCATACCCAAACCATGGCCCTGCCACTCTTAAACCTAGTGCCACTCCTTAGCTTCAAAAGACTTCCTAGTCTGACCTTCAACCCCTTAGGTCTCTAACCTACTTAATCCGAGCCGAGTCCAAACCTCGCCACCTACAAGGTCCACCCTTGAACTCCATGGATCTCAAACCTTTCTTCCCCACGAGTCCAAACCTCAAATGTGCTCGAACGCATAGGACCTCCCGCGTACCGTGATATGCCATAAAGATATCAAAACCCGTCCAGTCAAAAATCGTGTGCTTAACACCTTTGGTCCCATACCAAACCCACCTTCGCAATCGCCGAACGAGCTTGGTCACGCGCAATGACCTCTGAGACAAACTTAGGACCTAAGCATACCCAATCCAACTTAGGTACCTATTGTACTCAAGCAAAGTCTTGGACACTCAATCCCTTTACCTAAAGCGCCAACATGGTCATATATCCAAAACCATTTCCCGCACCTATGGTTCGCACCTAGCCTAAACTTTCAAACACTCTAGGATCCAAGCCCGACATGCGTATTAGGTACTAGGATCATCCAATCCCAATCCGTTGCTCCTTGGCCGACCTCAAGCCTGCTTGGTCCTAACCCATAACGCGGTTTCTCTAGGACAAAAGACTTACCCGCTTTAAAGCCTTATCTCCCAACGCTACCCTGCCTAGCCTTCGATCTCCTAGATCTCACGCCTACCATTCCATTAGGCCCCGGTCTCCTTAACACATGTCTGAGTCTTACCCTAGCTAAACCCTAGCACTCTAGCCTAGGTCTAACCTATCGAGCCTATCCATCCATGAGGTATCAAGCTCACCTGCCCCAAACCGCAACACTCTTAGACCTCAAACTTGCTCGGTCTAAACCAAGACAAACCTTCAAACGCTTTCGGTCTCCAAACCCTAGCCTCAAGCCTAGGTAGTCACCTTCTATTCAAAGCCTAGCCTTAAACCTAAGTAATCGCATTCCCTCTAAACCCTAGTCCCAAACCTAGGTAATCGCCTTCTCTCTAGCCTCAAGCCTAGGTAGTCACCTTCTATCTGAAACCTAGCCTTAAACCTAGGTAATCACATTCTCTCAACCCTAGCCTCAAGCCTAGGTTGCCACATCCTCTATAAACCCTAGCCTCTAGCCTAGGAAGTCACATGCGCTCCGAACCCTAGCCTCAAGCCTAGGTAATCACATCATCTACAAACCCTAGCCTCTAGCCTAGGAAGTCACATGAGCTCCGAACCCTAGCCACAAGCCTAGGTAGTCACCTTCTATCCGAAGCCTAGCCTTAAACCTAGGTAATCACATCTTCCCAAACCCTAGCCTCAAGCCTAGGTAGTCACGTTCCCTCCAAACCCTAGCCTCAAGCCTAGGTAGTCGCATTCTCTCCAAACCCTAGCCCCAAGCCTAGGTAATTACATCCTTCCAAACCCTAGCCTAAAGCCTAGGAAGTTACATCCTTCTTAAACCCTAGCCTCGATACTAGGTAGCCACATCCTTCTTAAACCCTACCCTCGAGCCTAGGTAGTCACATTCCCTCCAAACTCTAGCCTCAAACCTAGGAAGTCGCGTTCTCCCCAAACCCTAGCCTCAAGCCTAGGTAGTCACATATCCTTAAGCCTAGGAAACCGCAAAATCCTCTTTAACCCTAGCCCAAGTTCTAGGGAATTTCCAAAGCCCCACATGCAACATCATTTCCAAATTCCCGAAACCCTAGTCTCGAAACCTAGGAAATTTACAATCTTAATCCCCCGTCTTATTGAACCCTAACCCAAAACCTAGGATACAATGCCCTGTCCAAAACTTAATCAACCCTAGCCTTAGGCCTAGAAAGCCGCATTCGCTCTAAACCCTAGCCTCGAGCCTAGGTAGTCGCATTCTTTCCAAACCCTAGCCTCAAGCCTAGGTAGTCGCACTCTTTCTAAACCCTAGCCGCAGGGCCTAGGAGACTATATCCTCACTAAACTCTATCATCGATCCTAGGATTCAACATTCCCTTCAAACCCTAGTCCTAGACCTTGGAAACTCCTTCACCTTAGTCTCAAAATATAGGAAGTTTACAGTCCTTAGCCTTAAAATCTAGCCTAAAGCCTAGGTTACCACGAACATTTCCAAGCCATAGTCACCAATCTCGGAAAATGGTGAACCCTAACATCAAGCTTAGTGGACCTTCCACAAAAGCAATCCCTCTTCCCAACGTTCCATGGTCTCAAGCCTAGGAAGTCACAACCTTTCCAACTCCCAGCCTTATGTCTAAAAGCCAATGCCTTTGCAACCTCTGAGCCTACCACAACTCCAAGCCCTAGCCTCCTAGACCTAGGAAATTCCTAAACCCTAGTCCCAAACCTAGGAGAGTCATGGTCCTTAAACACCAGTTTCCAAACCCTTGTTCGAAACCCTAACATCTAGGAAGTTCCCAAACCTCAACCTTTCCAAGCCCTAGCACTAAGCCTAGGATAGAATACTCTCCTCATGCTTAAATGAACTCCAATCCCTAGCCTGTAAGCCTAGGAAACCCACATTATCTCCAAGACATAATCTAAAGCCCAAGAAGCCGTGACATCTTTGGCATCCCTATCTCAAGATTAGGAGATCACCATCATCCTTATTCCCTTTCCTTAAAAAGCCTTAGGTCCTACCTCTAGGCAACCAAGAAAAATGTCCCTTACCTAACACCTTGGTCTCAATGGCTCGTAGCCTCATTCCCTCCTAAATTAGGATAAGCGGAACCCAGATCATGTTTCCCATATTAGCAACTCCCCGAGAGTCCATCTCCTTCGCGTCTCCCTAAAGGTCCTTTGCCCTTGTGACTCACCAAAGAGTCCTTTGTGACTCCCCGAGAGTCTATCACCTTTGTGACTCCCCGAGAGTTCATCCCGTTTGCGACTTCATAACAATCTATCATCTTTGCCTCCACATGCAAAATTTCAGTTTTACCCCTAGTACATTCCCCTTTGTTCATTTTAGGTGCCCTTAGCACTATTTTGACTGATATTCGTTACCTTTGGGAACGGAAAGCCCCTTAAAATTTCCATTCTTCACCAAATATTTGCTTAGGATTCGTATGATTGCAGAGACTTCGGCGCCTCTATGTCATATGCATCCTAGATCGATCGTGATTGGCAGAGACCCGGGCGTTTCTAATTACGAGAGATCTAGCATCTATTATTTTAACGCGATCGGCAGAAACCCGGGCGTTTCTGATTGCGTTTAAAATTTCCAAACATTTGCTTAGGATTCGTATGATTACAGAGACTTCGGCGCCTCTATGTCATACGCATCCTAGATAGATCGTGATTGGCAGAGACCAGGGCGTTTCTAATTACGAGAGATCCAACATCTATTATTTTAACGCGATCGGCAGAAACCCGGGCGTTTCTGATTGCGTTTAAAATTTCCAAATATTTGCTTAGGATTCGTATGATTACAGAGACTTCGGCGCCTCTATGTCATACGCATCCTAGATCGGTCGTGATTGGCAGAGACCCGGGCGTTTCTAATTACGAGAGATCCAGCATCTATTATTTTAACGCGATCGGCAGAAACCCGGGCGTTTCTGATTGCGTTTAAAATTTCCAAACATTTGCTTAGGATTCGTATGATTACAGAGACTTCGGCGCCTCTATGTCATACGCACCTTAGATCGATCGTGATTGGCAGAAACCCTGGCGTTTCTAATTGCGAGAGATCCAGCATCTATTACTTTAGCGCGATCGGCAGGAACCCGGGCGATCCTGATTGCGTTTACCATTCCATCTTGGGATTATTTAGACGACGTAGTCTTTATTTTTCCCAAATAACTTCATTGCTTACGAATGTTCGTTCTTCATACAAGATAGTATCCGTAGGTTTGTTATCCGCATCAGAAGTTCGATGTCTCGTCTTTCCCCAATAGCTCCAAACTACGACCGGCTTGATTCCTCCAAGGATACGTAGGAAACCTGAAAAGGTTCAGCCACCCGACCGATATGGTCATCTCTCATCCCCTGCAGTTGCATTTTCCCTGGCAGATGCATTTTCCCACAGATCAGACTTCTCCCCAGCAGAAGATGTTGCTCCCCACCAGTGGACAATCATTCCCAATTTCCCATCAGATCTGAACTACGTTTGGCTTGATTCCCCTGTGGATACGTTGGTCGCCTCCAAGGTTCAGCCGTTCCATCGATCCTTTCATCTGTTTTGAAACTCATGTTCCAGAACGGATCCTTCTTTTATCGTCGACCCTCCATTGCCTTGCAAGAAGCGTCGCCGAGGGGCTCCTGTTAGTACCCGATCTGAAAATGAGTTTATTAGGGCTTTCCCAAATATACAAGGACTTTATAGGAATTAGAAACTTTGCAAAGACTTGTCCCGGATTCCCAAAATATGTCTCATTATTCTAGAACACCCTAAATATGGTCAAAATATGGTTTCCTTAAACCATGCAAAAACCCTAGATTAGGAATCACATCAGCCAGCAACCTTGGCCACGCGGCCAACCTTGCTGCGCCTCCGACCTTGGCCACGCGGCCAACATTGTCACCGTCTTCACTCATGGCCAGGCGGCCAACCTTGCTCCGGATGATCCTGACCGTCAGATCTTCCCCTCAGTTTACTATATAAATCCATTCCATTCCATCCCATTGGTTGGGGAGCCCGAGTTTGAGAGTCTTAGATCCGAATTTGAGAGCTCTTAAGGGACGATTTTGCTCCCAAATCAAGTCATTCAAGCCTCCAAAAACACTCTCAAGAATCCTAAGAAGATCCAAGGTTATTTCTTGCCAACAAAGGTAAGTTTTCTAACTTTTTCTTCATGTTCTTGCCATATTATTAATTTAGATCCATAATATTCATATTCTTAATATGTTTATTCATGTGTTCTTCATAATATTCATGTTCCTAACATCTTTATTCATATTTTCTTCATGACATTCATATGTTCATGATATGTTCTTCGCATGTTCATCATATTCTTAGGTTAAAACCTTATTTATGCTATATTTAGGGTTACGATCTTCATGTTAACATGTTATTTCATAGCCAATGATGATCTAGGGTTCATCAACCCAATGATGATCTAGGAACTACTTCTAAACCCTAATCTTTAGGTAATTCCCCCTCATTATGCATGATCCCGATTCTTCTGCCTATTCTAAATTCTTCTCGAACTACGCTGACCTGAGCTTCTCACATTGACAGGAACGTAGGCAATCTTCGGATCTGGTCTCAATCACTAACACACTACATACACCGCATCATGATAGAAAGACCGATCAATTCAGACAATAGGAGTGATAACGTGAATATTCTTCTCTTGTTGTAATTTGACCCCCGAACCCATTAACATGCTTTTCTCAATGTTTTGGCTATAATTAAAACGGCGTGGCGACTCTCATAATTTTAATGTTGCAATGAATATCTCAAATTCAGACACACGTATTCACAACTTGATATTATAATAACGATGCAATTTTTATTGAAATGAACATTTTGAACATCAACTTATAATATAACTTGGTATTGTTTTAGTATTGTAACTTGGTGTTTTAATTAGTATTGTAACTTTATGTTTTAGTACAGTAACTTGGTGTTTTATTAGTGCAGTCTGATGATCATCAAGTTATGTTGTATCAGATCTATACTTAGTATTTTAGTAATGTAACTTGGTCTTTTAACTGACAAACTTGATATTATAAAAAACAACAAGTTAATAACTTAAAACAATAAGTTTGGACTTAAAAACAATAAGTTTGTATTTCAAAATAAAACGTTACAATTTCACTGACTAGCACCCTTTCTAGACCTAGTTTGTCTGACATGTGTTGCAGTCGAACTACCAGCTTTCTTCCTCTTCTACTCGTTGTCTTTGCTCTCAACAACCTTGTCAATGTGGTCATGTTTGATTGCCGGAAAGTCTTCAACTTTATTCGACAAAGACTCTCTTTGCTTGTTTTAATCACTGAGAAACAAGTACCAAACTCAAAATACCTAATCAAGAATCAAAAAAACCGAACATAAAAATACTTGAATCAACAGAATAAGCGAACAAAATAGAGTGAGAATCAAGCAAAAAAAAAAAAAAAAAAAAAACTTGAAATCAACACATACCTCTATCACGCCCTGACTTCACTACGCCTTTCCTTGTTATTTTGCTTATAATCAAACGGTAATTTGCGTCAAATAGAGTGAAATTAACGAACGACAGAAGGAGAATCAAACAAATTTTACTTCAAATTGGAAAAATTGAACAAAAGAGTAGAAGGTTAAAGGCAGTCTTCACCGTTGGAAAGAGAGACGGCACTGTGTGTTTTTGAGAGAGAAAAGGTACGCGCTTAATTAGGTTTACCGGTTTAGTAAACCGGGTCAAAAGGACGACGTGGGTTTCAATTGTGTGTGACGGCTTCCTCTTCAAAACCGGACTTTTTTTTAAGTTTGGGGGAAACTAATTTCCCCCAAAATTTTGTGAATTTCCCCCAAAATTTTGTGAAAGTACAGAATCGATCAGAGAAAAGAAGTTTAATAACTCCACAGTATCGTTAATTGTTTAATGACAAACTTTTTTGAGTATTTTTTCACTTCTTTCTCTAGTAATTACAGAGAGAAGCTTCATGAATTAGCATTCTAGATTAAGGTTTAAGAAACAAAATCCTAATTAGTAGACTCATGCATGTATATATAGTCAATCAGTGATAATTAAAAAAATAGAGTAATGATCAAAGAGGAAAAAAGGGATTTCTTTTGGGAAAGATGGGATGTTTAACTGAATAATTTTGACTTAAACCAAATGATTAGAAAAAAAGACTAAGTAAAATTGTGTAACTAAAGATGTTAATTTATCAGCAAAAATCCACTAGCTTAGAGTCCGTTTCGTGTACGTAATTCTGTACTCCCTCCGTCCCTCTTTAAATTACAAAAAATTGAGTTGGGCACATTAATTAAGGAAAAAGTGAAAAAGGTGTTGTGTTGTGAGTGTAGATGGTTGGGTAGGAGAGAGGAAGTAGGATAAAAAAAATTAGTGGATAGTTGTTGTGAGTATGAGAAGTGGGTCCTATTATTTTAAAAGTATTAAAATATTTCCATTTTAGAACTTTGAAGATTAAAGTGGGACAACCAAATAACAATTTTTGTAGATTAAAGAGAGACGGGGGGAGTATATTATAGCAATAGTCGGACGCTTATTTCTTTCTCTTGTTTGAGCAATGCTAGAGGCATAAAATAAATTGGCGAATTTTCCCGTGCAACGGATCGCCCACGGGTCAAACCCGCCCGCTCCAGCCTCTCTCCCTTCTCAGATCGCGACACGTGGCGCGTATTAGAAAAAAACATTAATAACTTTAAAATTTATATCTTGAGATTTATAAGTCGGAAAAAAATCTAAAAATACGATTGTGTTCGTCTCAACGAAACGAATCAAACTAGATAGGTCATGATATGATTTTATTTAATTTTTATAAAAAACATGCTTTTTAACACACAAAATTGAGCTGCTCGTCAGCTGGGATGTAACACTCTTTTATGATAAAAGTAACAATTTTATCTTAAAAAGTAACACTTTACTGTCAAATGTAACAACAATTTTGTAAACAAATATATATAAATAGTATGATAGTTTTTGTGGTTAGAAAAAGTAATAGTTGAAGTGTAAAAGAGTACATATATGATTATAATTAATATATATATATATATATATATATATATATATATAACGGTTTTATTTAGTAAATATTACATTTTCAAAAAAAAGAGTAAGAATTCATGTATATAATCAGTTGCAATTCGATTGTTACTTTTCTCAATAAAATTGTTACATTTCAGATACAGTATAAGGTTACATTTAAGAATATAAACTGTTACAATTGGAAAAAAAAAATGTTACATTCATTTATTATAAAATGTAACATTAGTTTAGTTGTCCATTTTATGTTATTTTTGAAAAACAAAATGTTACATTTGAAAAAAAGAGTGTTACATTCCTTTATAAAAAGTGGTACATTTTTAATTGATGTATATAACCGTTTGCATTTCAATTGTTACTTTCTCAATAAAAATTGTTACACTTCAGATAAAATGTTACATTAAAGAATATAAACTGTTACAATTGAGAAAAAAATGTTACATTCATTTATTATAAAATGTGATATTAGTTTAGTTATCAATCTTATGTTATCTTTAATCTATTGCAGCAAAATTGTGATACATTTTGAAAAAAAATGTTACATTTCGTTATAAAAAATGTTACTTTTGTTGGCGAGCAAAAAAAAAAAAGTTGGGGACAAAAAAAGAAAAAGAAATGGTCTTGGCTCGGCTTGAGTGCGAGCCGTCGCACGCCATGCGGCAGTCGCACAAAAGACCGCCTCAAATAAATTTACAAAATTTAGGTTACAAATTGAGTTGTTAATTACTGATTAAACAGTTAATTATTGAGTATTAAGGTTTACAACAATATCATCCAATCAATTTTTTCCAAAATTGTTTTTGTCCAAAATTTTGTGATTTTTTTTTTTTATTTATTTTTTTTGCTTTAATATTACTCTTTTTGTTTATGTGCCTCAGGTATTACGGAGTATTATAATTATATATTTTAGGTGTTACTACATTTTTCGTTATACAGTTTTTTACAATTGACATAATCACCTTTTCATATTTAACGAAAAATTAATGAAGCATTCTAGAAAGAGTTTATATCACAACAAATTTACTTATCCTATATTCTTATTATAAAAACAAATTTACTAATCCTATAACAGTGTTCCTTTTTATCAATTTGATAAGTTCCATCATAAAAAATAATATGTAGTATTTATTTTCTTGATCATGCTTGAAAAGAATTATTTTGAGACTATAAGAATAAGAGTAAAACAGTCTTTTCAAATATAGAAAAATAATATAAGTACTTGAGATGTGTTTGAAATTTTGAAGGGCAATTGTGTCAATTAATTACATACTAATATTTATGAATCTTATTGAATACTTGAACAAGCAAAAAATTTAATAGCAATAGCCTCTCCCTATTTTTTTTCAAGTCAGCTACATTTTACTCTTGTCAATGTATATTGCAATATGATATTGTTGGAGGAAAAACAGCTACTCTTTCTTGATCATGATTGATAAGTATTACTCCCTCTGCCTCTAAATGAGTGTTCAAATTTCATTTTAAGTGACACTGAAAATCTCAACTTTTTGAATAATTTGGTAACAACGATTCATATATAATCTTGTAATCTCCTTTCCAAACCTTTAGTTCTGCACGTATAAAGAAACCGGTGAAAAAAAACGTTTAGGGAGAAAGTTATGTTAAAAAAAGACACTCATTTAGGAACAAATATTTCTTGAAAATGGACACTCATTTAGGGACAGAAGGAGTAACTTGAGACACTAAGAGTAAAACAATCCTTACCAAAAAGAGAAAAAAAATATATATAAAAATACTTAAGATGTGTTTCAAATTTTGAAGGACAATTGTGTTAAGAAATTAAATGATTTTAATGAATCTTATTTAATATAGTGAATAAGCAAAATTTGTAGCTGCATCCCTTTTCTTTTTCGAGTCGGCTATATTTCACTCTTGTCAATAAGTATGATATTGTTGACGGAAAAACAACGCTTTTTCAAAATAACTAGTGTAACACCCGTGCGTTAAACACACGGTTAAAAATACTTTGACAATAATAATAGTGTAGTGGATATGGCCCTCCAAAACCCAACACCCAAGCAAATCGCAAGAAAAAACACGGCACCACAAACAAGCACAAGAAATAAGAAACCAAAGTACAAGACAAAACGAACACAAGAAATTGTTTACCCAGTTCGTCAATATGTTTGACTACGTCTGGGGGCACTACCAAGCCAGGATCTTGCACTATAATATGTAAATATGGAGTTACAATGAGTTATGGGGCGGAACATTGTTTATATAGCAAACTTAGAAAGAGACCTAAACCTAAACATAAGAGAAATCCTGAAAATCTGCACTTTCTCGACATTCCAGGCGCCCGCCTGTAGGGGACCAGGCGCCCGCTTACTTGTCTATTCCAGGAACCAGAGTTTCTGCCCAAACCGGGCGCTCGCCTGGTTAATATCAGGCGCCCGCCTGGAATCCTGCTCCAGATTTTCTTCTCTTTGTTTCTTTGAGGGATCTCTACTCCAACAATCTCCCACCTAGAGATCAACCGCATATACAAACCCCGTATCCGTCTTCAACTCATCCTTGGTGTCGTCCTAGTGCTCACCTCGATCATGGTAGTGCCTTCCTCCTCCCCTATTCTCCAAGCCCGTTGAAGCTATGCCCAGCTTCAACTTCACCTTGCTTGAGAAACCTGGAGCCTTTGCATCCGATCTACATTCACCGTTAGATCTGTGCAGCGGAATATCCGGTCCTAGAGTATGTGGTTCATCTTCAGTGACCCCTTGACCTTGGCCATCATGAACCGTCTCGCTCCCACCCGAGTTTGGAATATCCATGCAACTCATTCGCATCCCCGCATTCCATGAACTCCCGAAGCTCATACTCTCCACCATTATTAGACATCAAGCTTTTAACCTTGAGTCCCCTCCGATTCTTCACCAAGGTCTTCCACTTCTTATACATCCTGAAAGATTCATCTTTCCCTTCTAAGAAGTAATCCCGGACCTTCCTTGTCGAATCATCAATGAAGGTCATGTAATTTGACACACCAACCCGAGAAGTTACCGGAGCCGATCCACACAAATCCGTGTGATCCCCCTTCTCACTCATGTGACCCAATCGACAGTGCCACAATTCCGTATCACCCTTGGCCGTCGCCACCGCGATACTACCCTTGGTGTTTTCCGCAAAATACAATCTTCCTTCCCTATTACCCCGAGCGACCTCACGATCCTCCTTGGTAATAACCCAGTTCCTGCAGCTAAAAGTTACCGTGTAACCTTCTTCACCCAGCTGCCCAACTGAAATCAGGTTCTTTTTCAAACCCGAAATGTGATTGACCTGGTGTAGATGTAGGACCTTCCCGTCCGATGCTCCTATTCTGACATCCCCATTCCCCTTGATTTCCAAAGGCTCGCCATCCGCCAGATAGACCTTACCGAAATCACCGGAAGTGTAATTTTCCATCGCTCCTGCATGCCCGCATGAGTGGAATGATGCCCCCGAATCCAGCACCCATGATTCTAGCACACTACAAACGCTCAGAATCAGTACATCGTCACCTTCGATTATCACATTCGCCGATTTATCCCCTCGCATGGGACAATCCCTCTTGTAGTGTCCTAACTCCTTACAATGATAGCACTCTACCGATCCTCTGGCAACCCTTGGTCTTTGTTTGTTCTCCTCATACTGATCCCCACCCCCGATTACACTTTCCCTTGACCCTGTTCTCCCTTTATTGCTAGAACCCAGTCTTCCCCTACTAGTTGTAGCCAAGACCGATTCCGAAGTAGATGGTGTCCCCAACTTCTTTATGCGATTCTCTTCGCCCAAGAGGAAGTCTTTAACATCATCATACTTCAATTTGTTCTTACCCGCTGAAGCATTTAACGCTGTCACCGTTCCGCTCCAACTCCTTGGTAAGGACGCTAGCAATAAACACGCATGAACCTCGTCACCGAAAGTAATCTCCAACGCAGACAATGAGTCTATAATATCCATAAACTCATCGATGTGTTTAGCTATGGATGCTCCCTCTTGCATCTTGAGACTACCCATCTTGCGTATCAAATCAACCTTATTTGCAGCAGATGGAGTTTCAAATCTCTCAGTAAGATAATCCAATAGCTCCTTGGTGGTTTTCGCATTCCTGGTAGTCTTCGCGATCCACTTCGACAAAGTAGATCGAACCACCCCTAAGGCTTTCCGATCCATGAGATCCCAGTCTTCCTGCTTTTCGCTTTCCGGCTTGACTCCTGTTAGAGGCTTATATAGATCCTTATTATACAAGAGATCCTCTATTTGCATCCTCCAATATCCATAGTCAGACCCATCAAATTTCTCAATCGCTTGTTTATCCTTGCCCATTCTTGATTGCTTGATAAACCCCTTTGATCGTCCAACCAAAGCTCTTGATACTAGTTGTTGGGACCGCGACCACCACTACCACTTTCCCACATTAGTATGATATTGTCCGCTTTGGGCCCAGCCCGCACGGATTTGTTTTTGGGTAACTCCCAAAAGGCCTCATACTAATGAAGTGGGTGGGTGCTCTTATATACCTTGCAATTATTTCCTCAATTGCCGATGTGGGACTTTGGGTTGCACCCCAACAATCCTCCCCTCAAACCAAGGACCACACCGCTATGGCCCGCAGTGTTTCCTCTGGCTCATATCGGCGAAAGCTTGTACCAACCGCCCGCGAAACACCATCGCCCTCGATTGCACCAACCGCCCGCGGAACACCACAGCCCTCGATTGTACCAACCGCCCGCGAAACACCATCGCCCTCGATTGCAAGACTCCATTCGCAATGTCACACAAGGGGAACCCCACCAATATAAAGCACACACGCGGTCCACCCGGTCGGGCCCATCCGAACCATGACTCTGATACCAGTTGTAGGGACCGCGACCACCACCACCACTTTCCCACATTAGTATGATATTGTCCGCTTTGGGCCTAGCCCGCACGGATTTGTTTTTGGGAACTTCCCAAAAGCCTCATACTAATGAAGTAGGTGGGTGCTCTTATATACCTTGCAATTGTTTCCTCAATTGCCGATGTGGGACTTTGGGTTGCACCCCAACAAATAGGAACAAAATCAAAAGAGTTACGATAATTATAAAGGTTATTTACATTTTTTTTAAAGAAGAGTATTTGCTAACATTTTATCACTTCTTACTTGTAATCACCAAAATCGAAACATCAGACATCTTTCTACGCACGACTCTGAACCTTTAGATTCTTACTTATAATTTGTCTTATTTTATTTTAGATTTTTGTATATTTAGTACTATAAACTCTTATCCTTGAAAAAAAAACTACATCAGTAAATAAGAAAAGAAACTACTACCTCTGTCCCTAAATAAGTGTCCAAAATTCATTTTAAGGGATATAACTTGTACAATTTGGTGGCAAAATTCATATATAATCTTGTAATCTTTTTTTCAAACATTTAGTTTTTGCAAGTATAAAGAGACCAGTGAAAAAAAAAAACAAAAAAAAAACATTTAGAGACAAAGTTATGATCAAAATGGACACTAATTTTGGGACAAAATTTTTCTGAAAAATGAACACTCATTTAGGGACCGAAGGAGTATTATTTATCATATTTGAATGAAACCAATTTTACGCACCTCAAGAAATTGTTTGCTTATAGCTAATTATTAGAACATTGATGCACTTATGTATTCACGAATCATGGTGATGGATATTTATTTCTAATATTATCTTTGTCCCATGATGAATTTTAGAAATTTCTCTTTTTCAAAATTAATCTTAATATTTATTTTGAAACATAAATATTACTTAATTTTTATCACTCGCAACCTCGTAAAGTTACCACCCTTCCTCTTTTTCATTATTTGTTTTTCACTTTTCTTATTGTACATTTAAAGTTAGCTCGATACATTCATTCAAAGCTAACTTCATTTATTTCATTAATTTCTGGCTTCTTACTATGGATAAAATTTTATTTCTCTTGTTTTTTTTTTTAGTAAAACTATAGATCTTTAAACAAAAAAAAAGTAAAGATTATAGATAATAGGCGTGTATTAAAAGTTTTACAATCTACCTGCCCTCCAATTCAAAATAATAATCTATCCATTTTTCAAGCCTTATAATTCGGCCTCTATTTTCCAAAATATGTTCATTCTCTCTTCTTTTTTAATCCTTTTTCAGTCTTAAACTTTGAAATCCGTAGTTTCACCATCATCTTTTTTTTTGTGTGTGAAAAATTCATGCTATACATCAACTTTAACAGTAATTTAGTAATTTATCATTAACATTTATTGTTCAAAAACTATTCAGTATAAAGAATATGTGAAAACGATAAACTGAATCGAATGTTGTTTTTTACGATAAATATTTAATTGAATGTTGGATTATACAAAACTACACTCTTTTGTTTTCAAATAAAACAACTATTTTTTTTTCATAGGGTATAACAGCTCTTAGAAAGATAGAATCATGCTTTAAAAATGCCAAACAATTATATTTACATTAATGTTTTTAAAGCAGATTCATTAAATTTCTTAAAACAATCCATCCAATAAACTTATCGAAAAATTGAAATAATAAATTTCATTTTTTTGAAATTATGTCCCTGTAATTACTGTTTTACCTCATACGTTATTTTTATATTGATGTTGTGCATACGTGTATTATAAAATTAACTAAAACATCTTCAATTTTTTTTATAAATAAAACTAATTTTTCCTTTAAGATTAATTTTCTTACATTAAAGTTAACTATTCGAAAGATAAAGTAAACTTTAGATTATTTATATTTATTTGAAATATTTAATTTATTCGTGGCATAATTAAGATCTTATAACAATTTATTATATTAAAATATTTATTTTTTATAAGAAAAAATGTACGTTCATAAAATTTCTTTCATAATTCATTTACATCTTAATTAAAGGCAGAATCAATTGAAAAGCTCATGCAAAAGTTGTAGTCATATAAAATTATTTTATTTTTGAAAGAGAAAACCAAACTAAGTAAAAAATAATTTGAACTCCTACTTTTGGTGATTTACCAAATTAAGAGCTACTCCAAACATTTATTTTACCTTATCCAATGTACAAATTCAAAAGAAAATAGATACAGATGTGATAAGCATTGAAGAACATAGAATCTTATTTATTTGACTTTTCCAATTACATTTACTGAGTTTCCATTTTTAGAAGTGATGTTTGAGCGGGAAACTAAGATAGAAAGGGGCTCTATCTACTTAAGCCATTATATATATAGATTTTTAAATAACTTACACTTATTGAAGGACAATTCTTAAAAGAGCTGGTTGTTAAAAAATACTCCATCCGTCCCAAAATGATGTTCTCATTTGACTATTCAAACATTTTAAGAATATGAACACTTGATTCACTAACCATGTTTTGTTTATGCACTTTTAATCCCAAATTGTAGAAATGAAAACTCGTAACCTCCACATGGAAAGCTAGCACCGAATACCACTTGAGCCACAACTCTTTGATAAAGAGTATCATTGAGTGTTAAAATACTCTCTTAGGGTTAAAGAATGTAGGTGATAGTGTTAATCTTAAAGAGTGTCTCTCATGGTGTTAAAAAGTGTAGGAGTATCATTCGTCTTAGTGTTAACGAGTGTTAGTGTTAATGTTAAAAGAATCAGTGATAGTGATAAAGAGAGTAGGTGGTAGTGATAAAAACTGACAATAGTAGTGTTAAAGGAGTGCTAGTATTGGTGTAAAGAGTAACAATTGTAGTTTTAAAAAGTGTTAATGTTTGTTTCAAATTTTTTTTTGTTAATGTTAGTGTTAAATACTGTCAGTGGTGATATTAAAGAAGAACAATGGTAGTGATAAAAAAACACAGCTAATGTTAAAAAGTGTCAGTGATAGTGTTAAAAAACGTCGGTGTCTATTTATAAAAAAGTCATCACATATTAAAATAAATTATGATTATTTATAAAAGGGAGTGGCTAATGCCACTACTTTTTGTACTTATCCACTATAAATGCAAAAATTTAGGAGAAATAATAATTGTGTTGACACAATTGCCCTCTAAATACTTACCTTCTTTATAGCATTGAATTATTTTTCTAGTTTTAAATCACTTCCTTAAATAAAGACTATTTATACTACAAATATTAGTTGTCCAATAAATCTATTAATGTTTATTTATTGAAATAATAGATACTTTTTTTTTCTTGATCTCCAAAACAATTTATTTATTTATTTTAATATACATAAATATTTATTATGTCCCAAAATGAATGACACATTTTGATTCTAAGAGACACTCTAAAAAAAACTTATTTTTTTTATCCATTTTAATAGCAAAAAATTATGAATATTTTTGTTATTTACTTTTGAACTTTAAAATTTTGTAACACCCCGAATTCTTAGGTTTGATATGAACCATAGAATACGACACGTCACTACTACTAGAATACAAATTTTTTTTCCCGAACATGTACAACCTTACATCATTATTTACTAGAGAAATACACGAACTGGTATAGTTCGAACACTTTAATTATCTATTTATTTATTTGATTATTTATTTATGTGCGCATTTTATATCTCATAATATTAATTTGTGTCTAGCATTATTTGATTGATTTTGTGTTAAGTGTGAAGTAGGGGTTTAAATTGGTAGAATGGTTAGTTTGGGTTTATTTGTCTTAAGTAGATGAGGAGGGGCCTAAGTGTAACTTTTTGAAATGATTTTTAACTACTCCCTCCCTACTCTTCCTTCTTCCTCACTCTCTTCCTCACCCTACTCTCTTTCCCTGCATATCTCTCTCTCCCAAGAAAGGTAAGAAATCTCCCTCTCCTTCTTCCTTCATTTTAGTCATCCTCCTCTCATCTTTTCTTGGTACTCATTTTATGAAATGTGTTTAGATCGTCGATAGGATCGTCTAGAGCCAAAAATATTTGAATTCCGTCATCTTTCATAAATTCCAAGTAAGTTACTTTCCCCCATTTTTATGTTAAAATGCTCATTTTATGTTCATATGATGATTTAGATGATATACATTGATTCTTGGTTGGGTTTTGGAGTGTTTGATTGATTATCCATTTTGTGACACTTTAATAAAAGGTTCATTATTGATTGTTGAGATTAAATCTTATTTTGGGTTGATAAATGATGTTATTTTGGTCCCTCTTAAGCTTAGATGTTGTTTGGGTACCTTATTGAACTTGTGGGAGGTGTTGATTTTGGTTGATTTTGAAAATGGTTTGGAACTTTGATAAACCCAGCTGAAAATCCCTCCCAGCCCGTCGACCAGGCGCCCGCCCGTGCTGAGCCAGGCGCCCGCCTACCTGGCTTTTTCCTTCGGCCAAACCTTCTGGTCAAATAAGCGCCCGCCCGACCCCTGCCGCGCGCCCGCGCGCCCTGTTTCTGGAAACTCTTCTTTTTAGTTGTTTAAAACTAGGTTGCTTCCTTAGTTTAATATTTATTACTCTAATTAATTTAAGTTAACATCGTGGAACACTTTATTAATTGGAATTGGTTCCTTTGTGAATAAATATGTTATGAAATTTGATTAAGTATCGTTTTGGGAATGTGGGACATCTTTGATGTGTTGTTTGGATTGGTTTACCTTTGTGGTGATTTATTTGGAATGATTCCCTACTTTGGAATCATTAGTTGTTTATTTAAGCTAGCATTTATTACTTGGCATTTAATTGAAAGTCCAGCTGGTATATGTGGTTGTGTCGGGCGATGGGAATATTATAATGGCTCCGAGCCAAGTCCATTATAATGTGACCATTGTTTTGCCCTTATTTTCCTCTTCCAGATTGGCCTTGGTCGAGATGAGCTAGCTTCCTTCGAGAAGTAGTCTAGCTAACTTTTGGGGTATGACTTTGTGTCATGACTCCCGTCCTTTGTGACATATTACTTTGTTATGGTTCCGGTACCGGGGGTCTTCTCTTCAGCTTTTATGCTACTATGAAGATGTTGATTGGTTGATTGTTGAAGCTGCGCAGCGATCCTTTATTTGGTTCTATCAGTTGGGAAACCTTGGCTAATATCCTTTGTTATTTGTTTATTTCCGCTGCTATCTGTTAACTGCAAATTTCTATGTGCTATATGTGATTTATTATTGCTTATTGC
This sequence comes from Campanula takesimana, assembly GCA_026119855.1. Lineage (NCBI taxonomy): Eukaryota > Viridiplantae > Streptophyta > Magnoliopsida > Asterales > Campanulaceae > Campanula > Campanula takesimana. Next base: position 220,062 of record JAOWBW010001642.1, read on the forward strand.
ATCATAACATGTCATGTAGTTGCATTAGTAACTTATTGAGATTTATCTCACCCCCTTTCTTTTATCTTTGTTTTTCCTTAACCCCCCCCCAGGAGGAAAGGAATAGTACTCGCTGATCACGAGGAGGACGTCGAGTGTGGAAGTAGCTTTTGGGCAGGTGGTTATTTGGTTTACATTATTTAAATGTAAAACCATTTGGGAATAGTATTACAAAACATTGACGTCATTAAGAATTGTGTATTTTGTATTTTTGAGTATAAGCTTGTGGAGCTTATGCTAGTTGTGTTTTGTTGTTGTCAAGTGGATTTATAAAACTTGTACTATCATCTTTTGGTATAAAATGAAATTTTTATCTTCAGTATTTTGGTATTTGTGTTTTAAGTCGACGTCCAGTTCGCGTGCCCTTGGCCCGCGGGGTCGGGGTCGCGACACGGTGTGAGATAAAATCTCAGTAAGTTACTACTATCTACATGATATGCACACATGTCATTATGATGCGAAACAGATATCAATTAATCAATTTTATATCAAGTAGCACACAATATAGGTGGATATACCAACCCATTATGCAACACCTATAGTGGGAAAGTAACACATAACAAAGGATATTTCTTTCTCCTTATTCCTCCATACCCGTTCATAAACCGGAATTGTCAAGGTTGATGTTGATGTAGTCGATTCGTACTTGATGTCGCTTTACGATATAATTGGAGACCCGTTACCCAGTATCCCACTCAAGAAAAAAAAGAGCTATCCAATCATTGTGCATATTGCTCCAATAATTGGGGAAGCTAGACCCCTACTATGGCCGGTAGTAGGAGCAACGGCCACAGATGCATAGGCCCGCGGTTATTACTTAGCCCCAGCACTCGTAATAAACGTGAACCTATACACCACCGAACAAGTAAACCAGCTGGACTCACATAAAATCACACAAGTATTATTTACTTGACATTATTAAACGAGAAATAGGCCCAATGTAGGGGACTAGTCCATTAACAACAAGAATCACGTATGCACATTTTGCACATATACATAAACACCATTTAAGGCACATTAGGGTGTCTACAATTACACCTTCAATCCAAGTAAAGACACACATCACTTTCTAAGTACTCAAAGGAATTCATCTTATGAATTCAACAACAATGAACACACGAAACATTCCCCTTCACATAAAATTCCAAAGTATGAAATGATGATTTTATAAGCCTAATTAGGTGATTAATATATATTTGAATAGCTCTCACTGCCTAGTTTACTCAGCTTCGTTCGGATCTTGGTTTCGAATTTCCTACAAAAAGTTATGGAGGAAACCGTTCAGGAAGAAAAGAAAAAAATTGCAGAATTTTGGCCTTTACACGACTCGTGTACCCTTACACGACTCGTGTAAGATTTCACCCCTTCAGCAATTTGGCTCTACACGACTCGTGTAACCCTACATGAGTCGTGTAATCAAGCCTGGAACACGAATTTTTCCCTTTTTTTCCTGGGTTTAGCCTTTCAACAACTCAATAACACTCCCAAAGCTAAACTTGCCCAGAATTTCAAACTTTCTATTCAATTTCTACCACTTCTTAACCAATACTAACAATAACCTTACTTAGGAACCAAATCCAAACACTTCTATACTCACAACATTTCAACAATTCTCACTAAATTTCAAGAATAAACCCAATTCACAATCTACACCAATTATCCCCAAGAACATCACCCCAAGCATGGATGTAGCCATAAAACCACATATTTCATACATATAATCCTTTATACACAGAAATTACATGAAAGGGGAAAGTATTAACTTACCTACTCCGGAACCAAACTTGATGAAAAATTGTAAGAAAATTATGGGAATGATCTACTCACCACCCTGATAAATTTTATAAAAGTCAACATCTTTAATAGAGGAGTAATTTGAGAAGAATAAAATGAATAAAGAAAGAACTTTACCTTGGCTTCCATGGACACCACGAGAGAGAAAGAAATTTGGGGAAAGTGTGTGTTGTGTGTGTGTCTGAGGGAGGAGGGTGATGAGGCAATCATCCTTATCTAACTTCCATTCCTTAGACTTAGGTCATCCAAGTTTCAATCTTAACACTCAGACCCCTTAACTTATTTCAACAATTAACTCTAGAATTTTAAGTTAAGCAATTAGGTCCTAAACTTGCATAATTAGTTAAATAATTAACTAAAACAATTAACACATAAATCATAATATATGAAATATAAACCATATTTAAATGCAATTAGGTGAGGCGTTACAAATTTTCATGTTCAAAAGGGAGCATAAAAGATGTTGAAAATTTATTAATAAACAAAATTTTCTTATTAACTGTCATTCAATTGGGGACACAATTTTCTCAAAAAATAAAGTGTCTTTCTAAAATGAGTAATTTATATGAAAGAGATTATAATATGGTTTAACGATATATGCTGGGAAAAAAAGTTAGTTAGTTTAACATAGTTCTTATTATATGAAAATAAATTAGATATCTTTATTTACCGAATTTTATTTCTATATCTACCTAGTAATTTTATTATTTTATGGTCTCATGTAAAGATAAAAGAAACAAAAATAAAAGTAAACTATCGTAAAAGTTCATTGACAAAATATATTTCTTCATTGTAAATTTAGAATATTAAAAAAAAATTACAAATTCATGAATTGTATAGTATTTTTATAATTATGTCAAATATATTTAATTTTATTCATTTTATTAAGCCAAAAAATAAAAGTAAATATATCTCATTTAATATTATTTATTTACAGTGGATAATGGAAAGATTTTTTTTAATATAAAATAAATAAAATTGAAGCTAAATGAAATTACAATGATTCATTTACTCTAGAAAATTATTTTATTATTAAATATGATAAATATTTTAAATGTAAAATGGGACTTGAATATGAGCAATTAATTTTTTTAATTAGTAAATATAATGGATAGTGAAATTTGTGATTCATATTTAGTATCTCCTTAAATTACTCAATTAAGGCTCCGTTTGTTTCACGTAAAATAACTTCCGGAAAATGTTTTCCCCATTTTCCGGTGTTTGTTACGCACCGGAAAATGAGGAAAATATTTTCCGGAAAATGATTTTCCCTCTTTTCTAAGTAAAATGACTTATGGATTTTTACTAAGTAAATCATTTTCCGGAAAATGTTAACTCTCTCACTCACACCCAACTCTCCATAAAACCCCACCCTACCCACTACACCTCTAACACCACCCTCTTCATCCATCCTATCCACCACCCCCACCTCCACCTTACCCCACCACCCCACCCCCACCCTACCCCCCCCCACCCAAAAAAAAAAAAAAAAAAAAAAAAAAACTTTTCACTCATATTAAAAAAAAATGAATATCTCCACCATCCCCAACTACCCCAGCACCCACCCTACCCCACCACTACAATAATTGCTCATCCACTACAATTTTTTTAAGTAGACAATAATATCCTTCTATAAATTGGGGAGTTTATGCAATATTTTAGGGTTCTAATACATGAACTTTTAATTTTACTTATCCACTACATATTACTAACTAAATTTTATTAATTAAAGAAATAATACTACTTATGTTAAATAAACTTACCATATTTAATATCTCGAGTGTAACATATCTGCTTTGCAATTTTTAATTCATATTGTATTTATATTTTTTTATCTTTCCTTTTTATTCATACTAAAATAACCAAATCACAAACCATCTATTACCTTTAGTTACTTTTACACAGTTAAATATTTAGCGTAATATTAAAAATATTTATGAAAGTATTTATAATAATTAAGGAGTTTGCCAGTATATTATTTAGTATTCATTATCTATTACAGAAAATGAATTAATTAATGAATTTGCCATTATGGATTTTGAAAAAAAATGAATTTGCCATTATTTAATAGTAATATCACTACATGAATTACAGTAGAGTAAGTAAGCAATATTCAATAAAATCTTTCATACACTCACTTTGATTTAATTTTGAAAAGTACTCCCTCCGTCCCAAAAACAATGTCCAAAATTACACTTGATCAAGAGAAATTTTGGACATTCATTTTGGGACGAAGGTAGTAGCTTTGAAAATAAAAATTTATTTTATTATTATTATTATGAATTTCTCCTTAATACCAAAATAATTTCGATCATTCATACTTCAAAAAAAAATGTACATAGAAAGTTTGTATATAATTTTTATTTTTTTATGAAAGACTTACTTTTTACTTGTCACTACAAAAGTAACTAAACAAAATGAGAAACAAGTGATGAAGATGATAGCGATACGAGGATTTTTTTTTCAAATAATTCCCTTTTGAATCCATATATACCAGAATGACACTAGGAAAAATTTATGTACCAAAATGACCACTTTGAGAGAAATCGGCATTGGTAGTGCCGTTTTTAGTTTGAAGTCGGCATTGCCAATGCCGACTTTAGGCCATTTTTGAAACCCAATTTTTTTTTTAAAAAAAAAAACCCTAAAGTCGGCATTGCCAATGCCGACTTTAGGCCTTTTTTTTTTTTTTTTTTTTTTCAAATTGGGTTTCTCACATTTATATTTATCTGCGGCGATACGAATTGGGGTTACCCTTCTGCGATCCGTTTTGTTCTGCTCGTGCGATTCATTTAGGAGTTAGGACTCCAGAGCAATTTTCTGTTGTTTCTGACTAAGGAAAATAAGGCACACTCAGTTACTAATCTTTTTTAGGTTCACAAAATCAATCTAACCAGAGTTACCCAAGATCAAAAAATAATTATGGCTAGTATACTTATTTGTTACACAGTCATTGTGGAGGGTTAAATCAATTTGCAAATTCAGTTTCGTACTCCCTCTGTAATCTATATTTTGGGTTTCGAAAATTGGAGTTTATTCTCCAATAATCCAATTTAAAAAATTCAATTTGGAAATCTAGAAAGCTGTTGGTCCCTAAAGGGGCAACAAGGGTGTGAAAATCGCTAAGGGGGGGGGTGAATAGCGTTTTTAAAATTCTTTTCAAACCCTTTTGCAATTCAATGGCAGATGCGCACAACTCTTATTTTGGCTAAGTATAGCCCGCAGCAAGAGTGTGAAATGCATAGCGGAAATTTAAAGCAGCTCTGCGCAGGGTATACTGCGCAGAGATAAAAACGCACGCGCTAAGTATGAGGCTAAAGAGTGGCGCAAAATGGGATTCTAAGGCAAATGAGCAATAACAATTATAACATCAAAGAGTAGCAATCTGAAAGATCAAACAAAGCAGTTCATAAAGAGTTAAGCAGGGAATATGCAATGAGTAATGAACACGCTATTTGGAGAGGTTCGATCGATAAAAGATCTACATCCTCTACCAAGATGGTTAGTCTTGGATTTCTAAAGGAGATCTTATTATATGAGAGAGTATTACAAATTACAACATTTGAGCTCAATACTAACTCAAGATCTATTATCTATGAAGAACAAATCCTAGACTAAACCGGTGTATCTCAAGAAGTTAGATCAAAATGATCAAAGCTTCAAGAGGTGTGTGTGTGACAGAAATTCTGGGCTCTATGAATATGAAAGATGAAGAGCACCAAAAATTCTGGTGATATAGGCTTTGTGATATGAGCATGAGTTTTGAAGGTTGAAGATCTTGAAGGCTGTTCTAAAGAATCTGGAAATACTAAGCAGCAGTCTTCAAATCCTCATGGTTTCTCAATGAAGCAAGAAACTCGAGCTCTGAAGCATAATGGCCAACAAAAGGAGCTTGATCGAAGAAGATGATCAAGGGCCGATGAAAAGGGATAAATCACAAGGCAGCTTCAAAGGCAGCTTGGAAATGAAGATGAGCAGGCTATTTATAGCTGAGAGCTTGAATATAGCCGTTGGAGCTCAGAGCAAGGACAATGAGCTGGCACAACATGATTGGTGCGCAGGTGTCCTTTATAGCCGTTGGGGCTCTGATCAAAGATGATGACCTGGCACAATATGATTGGTGCGCAGGTGATTTAGAGCCGTTGGAGACTGAGCATGAAGACCAAATTCAAAAGCTTCTTCTAGAAGGTTGATAGCTGTCTTCACTTGAGATATTATGTTTGAGCGCATCTCCACCGTTGGCTATGCTGAGTGTGCAGGATTTGTCGTTTGTGCACACCTCAGCTTTTTAATAAGCGTGCATCTTCTAAGCGTTTTTCAAACTTTCTAGAATGTGAGATCAGGAGATGAGGAACTTGACCAAGGTTGTGTCCGCGCACAAAAGGCATGCGCATTGCCGGCACGCATGGATTCAGCGCATGAGCAGCATGCGCACCATGCTTGGTCACAAAAAGATCTCTTTGGAGTTTAGGAAACAAGATCTTAAAAACTGAGCAGGGTCAAGGGCTGCGCAAGATATCTATGCGCAGTGGCGACCTGCGCAGAGAACATCCTGCGCAGTGAAACGAATCCTGCTTAGGAAATCTTCGATCTTAAAGCTTCAAGTCCTATAATCTAAGCCTATACTATAACAAGGACTTAGCTAAAAATTGAAGTTATAAACTTCTTTACATGAGGTCCTAAAGTCCATAAAAATACTCATAGGTTATGGTATCAATCAATTCTAACAAATGTAGGAGGGCTAAGTGATAAGCATACCCAACAATCTCCCCCTAAATGATTGATGCCATTACCTACTATAGCAAAGGCAATTCATTGTACTTGATAATAACATGTCCATAAAAATGTGAATGGTAAATCATGCCTCAAGTCAATGCACACACTAGCCAGTGCTATAGATTTCTAATCTATCCAAAAGATTAAAAACTTACAAGATGGGAAAGATAGAAATGTCATTCAGAGCATACAAATAATGTGAGGTGAAGTTTTAAGTATGCGTTTAAACTGAATGTTTAAACATCATGCGTAGAAGACATGAGCAGTTAAGATTATGCGCATGAGTTTAAGTAATAATGCATTCAATGTTCCACAAACGAATGATTTGAATTGAACAAGGTTTTTGTGAAAGCTTTATGATGCATTCTTCTCATTAAAACTTTGAAGGATTGACTGTTACATATTACAAGTTTTAATCGAGGAAAAAACAAAAGAGAGGTGCGCACAAAAACAAAAGCGCACGAAATGAAAGCGCATAAAACATACTGCGCAAACGAGAATTAAAAAGTCAAAAGAAAAAACAAATTACTTACAAAGGAAATCTAATCTATGTTGATCCGTTGCAGGACTTCGCGCATCTCATTCTGAAGACCGTTGAATTTGTTCATGAGTTCCACCTTTAAATTTTGAAATTTGTCCTGGAACTCCACAGCTTTTCCAACATAAATGTTCATTCCTCTGCGCATATCAGCGTTGTCATCCACTAGCTCTCTGAACCTTGCTCTGCTGTCCGTCAGGATGGCAGTTTGCGTAGCTTCTAATCTTGAGTCAGTATGGAGGCGCTGAGTGTTGACGCTTGCCTGAATGTCTAACATTGCGTAGTCCAATTTGTCGTTGAACGCCACGGAAAAATCTGTCATGGACTTAGCAATGCATCGACGCACTTCTTCAATATTATGCGCAGAGCCTCCTTGTTCAATCTTCTCTATCTGAGCCACCATCTGCGCTTGAAGGTCATCAAATCCTCTATGTAACCCATCTGCAAGGGTTTTCTTGAGCTTTTTCAGAATGTCCCTGAGTCCACCATCAAGCGCTCCAAAGGTGCACACATTTTTGAGTTGTGCGCTGACATTTTCAAGCTGAGCACTGATGGATTTCAGGGAGTCCAGGATAAGATGTTCCAAAGTGATAGGAACTTTTTCTTGCGCAGGCTCAGATGGACTTGCCTTTGCTTTAGCACCCTCCTTGCTTTCCTTTGCCTTTGCTTCTTCTTTGGCAGCTTTCTCCCCCTTAATGGTATCAATCTCCAAACGCTGCATATCAAGACGATATAATAAAGCAGTTTGAGCAGTAAGGAGTTGATTAAGCTGCAGCTGCGTAGCGACTTGATTCGCTTGAACAGAATGCAAGCTCTGCACGATCTGGCGCAGCTCAGCTGAAGAGGTAGGAGTCTCAGGGGCTGAAGATGGAGATTGAACTGGAGAAGAATCACTGCTGTCAGTGGCTGCGGAACTAGTGCGGCGCCTCTTCAATCCTTTGGCGCTGCTGCGCACTTTTTGCTTGAGACGAGAAGAGGTATGTGTGATATCAGCACTGGGGATGGCTTCTTGAGAGGCTTTGTGCATTTGCTCCCCCTCAACAGCATCATCATCTGAATCACCACGGAAAGCAGCCTTGCGCTTCATAGAGGATGGCTTTGAGGGAGCAGGCGCTGGAATGATGGTAGGATCAGCCTCTTTGATAGAAATCCCTTTGGTGGATTGAACCAAAGGAATATCTTTGAGCTTTTTGCTACTGGGCGGAGCAATGCCCTTCCCCTTGCGATTGTACGCTTCTTCTGCGGTCTCTTGCGCAACATCCGTTGAAGATCTTCCTGCACTCTTCTTGGATTTGACCACAGGAATTGGGCCTATCCAGGGTTCCTTGTTGGGAGCTGCATCAGACAGCCAGATTTCATAGTAATCGGAGTTGCCTATCTCACTGCGCAAATTCTGAAGGTGTACTCTAGAATAGTACTTTGCGTCGCAAGACTGCTTCTTGATTGACTTTTCTTCAACATAGGTGGCCAATTCACCATAAGTCAATAGGAGTTTAGTTAGCAGTCTGCAGTGAGTTCGGTACTTGGTCTTCCCTGCGTTCAGCTTTTTCTCATAGCTTGTCATCCCCTTCACAATCTCATTGAATATTATCTGCGGCCAGTCTAGTTGATCTTCGTTGAAGATGGCTGCGCAGTATTCCCACTGCTTAGAGATGAAATGTCCATTATTTCCATTCTTGCAGTTGAGGGAATCTCCAATTAGGGTGCACAGGTGATACATCACCTCACCAAATTCCTTTCTATTATACATTGGCCATTTCTTGTTGAGGGAAGGAATGCCAATGAGCTTCTGTGCAAGCGCATTTTGATGAGCCTCATCATAGCTGACTGAAGAGCTATCAACATTGAAGTTTAGGAGGCTGCGAATGTGATTGGGGTGAACCACTACATCACTGCTCTGAACGGTGGCCATGATCATGTCTGTTGTCTTGCCCTCAAGTTGCGCAGGAACAACTTTTGCTGTGCTGAAGAATTCATCTAACAGAGCAGGCACTATGAATGATTGCTCAAGAGTGAATAAAGGAAGAATGCCGGAGGTGCTGAGAAGGTGAAGCAGATGACGACCAATCGCATCTAATGAGAGGTCTGCCTGAATAAGTTCCCAACCCAGAATGAAATAAACATGTCCCTGCGTAAAACAATAGATAGAATTAGACAACCTATTGCTTATGGAGATGTGCGCATATGCAAGTAATGCAGATATACCTTGGCACAAGTTCCATGATAAACAAAATTATGCGCAGAAAATGGAGGGTGCGCAAAAAAAAAAATAAAAAAAAAAAGAATGCATACGCAGAGGGATCATGCGCACAGAAAATAAATACTGGTAAAGAAGTGTGCGCAGAGAAATAGATACACCTATATGCGCAGAAAGCTATGCGCAGGAAACTGTGCGCAGAGCACAAAGATGGGGGGATGAAAAATAGACTAAATAAAATAATAAAAAATATTTAAGAACATGAACACCCAAGAACACTGAAAAACAAAAGTTGACAAAATTCAACAAAAAGTACATCGAAAAGACGGCGAGAACAGGACGAAGTCAACCATGTAAAAAGTATGGTCAACGACGTTAAGGATGCATGCGCAAAATCATAAACACTTAAAGAAAATTAAGCGATCCAAAGTATATTTAAAGAATAAGAACTTGAAGAGCACGAAATGACTGTTCATGAACACTAAAAATCAAAGATTGACCAAAATGAACAAAAAGCATGTCAAAATGACCGCATAACAGAGACGAAAACAACCAAGCAAGTATGAAAGTCAACAACAACAAAATAAGCCCAGAAATCAGAAAAACGGTTCGACTGCTAAGGAAGTTACGAAGCTCAGAAATTGACGAAAAACATATGTAACGACCATTGATCATGAAATAAACTACATGAAGGAATAGATCAGGCAAATACGAACACAACACAACGATCGTTTTCAAAAATGATCAGTAAATAAGGGAGAAAACGAAAAAGGGAGTCTTGAGACTTCCAAGAACAACAATGGCGAGAAAAAATAAGAAGTTATAGTGAAACATACCATGTCTTTGACGGTGGGATGCCTTGATTGTCGTTCTACTTCTTCGTGAGAGTTTCCAGAGTGCGAAGAAGAGTCAGAGATGATAATTTCTGGTTGAGTTTTGGTTTTCTTGGGAGCCATTGAAATGGTTTAGAAAGAAGGAAGGTTGAGGTTGAAGAAAAGAACAGGAAATGAGAGAAGAGGGTTTAGAGCAGAAGTTAGAAAGGGAGTGAGAAAGTTTAGAGGGAAGAGAAAGAAGTAGAGAGAGAAGCGGTTTAAGTAGGGAAGGAGAAGTTAGGCGCACAATAGCTACGAAATGTTTGAGAAAATGTGCAGTGGAGCAGGATAGCAATACCACGTGTCACAAAAGGGAACGCGCGTGCGCAGGCCTATGCGCGCGTGTGCGTGAAGTTCTAAGCCGGTCACTGTCAAGTCGACTTCCTCATAAATGGTGAGTCAGTGAAAGGACGGGCGCACGTTAGCAGGGTGATGTGGCCGAATAGGGAATGCGCGTGCGCAGTCTTTGCGCGCGCGTGTGTCAGCGAAAAGAGGCTGACGGCTGTCGCATCACCTTCCTCATTAAATGGTGAGCAGGCATACGAAAGCAGGCGCTGTCACAATCGCAGTTTGCGTTGATGACACTGGGATATGCGCAAGGGTAAAAAGGTTATTTCCCAAGAAAATTCGAAAAAATAAAAGCGCGGGAAAAATTGAATTACACAAGTACCCTTGTGACTCAGCGTTGACTTTTCAGTCAAGGACCTATGTGCAAAATCTAATGAATAGAACACTTACCTGCGGTCCACGATGAATTGCGCATGGATAGTTATGCGCAGCGCATTTATAGCGCAGAGATTCTGTAAATCTCAGAACTGTTGTTTCATGCGCAGACAGTTGTTTGCGCAGGTGTTGCACAGGGCGCATGAAACTTTACCTATTTTGCACACTTATTAAGCAAATACATTAGTATCAATAAATCATATGGACAAGTTAGCTAAGATTAAGCATACCCATTTTTCTTTTCAAGAGATCACTTGTTAATTCTTGAAGAGATGATATTAGATGTTTATGAGCTTGATAATAGTGCTTGGCAGGATTGAAAACTGCTATGGTGGACATATTATCGCAGAGAGTTGGATAATTCTCTTCATGAATCCCATTGTCCACAGGTTGTTGCTTCATCCATAGAATTTGGCAGCAGCAGCTTTCACCAGCAATATATTCTGCTTCAGTAGTGGAGATGGACACAGCAGCTTGTCTTCTTGCTTGCCCATGCTAAGTCGATTTCCAAGGAAATGACCAGTTCCACTTGTGCTCTTCCTGTCAATTGTGCACGCTGCGTAGTCCGTATCTGAATAACCTACAAGTTTAAAGTCCGAATCTTTGGTGTACCAAAGTCCAAGGTTAACAGAGCTAAAAATATATCTAATACTTTACAGCAGTTATGTGTGCTTCAAAAGAATTAGAGTGATAGTGCGCACATATCCAGTCAACATAATATCTCGGCCAGCTAGCAGAAGATAAAGAAGAGTTAGTCATACCTAGATATAGTCTGATCAACTTTACCTTTTAAGTCTGTTAAATTCGTTGCTTGTGGCCATTTGAGTGTCGTATGTTTTAGCATTCAAGTCCAAACTTCTTGATTAAGTTCCTAATGTACTTGGCTTGATTTGCGAAGATGCCATCATTCAATTGATTGATTTTAAGCCCGAGGGAGAATGTGAGTTCTCCCATCATGCTCATTTCAAACCAGCTTTTCATTTGCTTTTCAAAGCGCTTACAAAGAGACTCATTAGTAGAACCAAATATAATATCATCGACAAAAATTTGAACAAGTAAAGAATGATCATTATACTTAGCAATAAAAAGAGTTGTATCGATTTTACCGCACGTGAAGCCTTTCTCTAGTAGGAATTTTGATAGGGTATCGTACCATGCTCTTGGAGCTTGCTTAAGACCATACAAAGCTTTCTTGCTTTGATTCTGTGATTCTTCCATTCCCATCCATCTTGTTTTCGAACACCCATTGAAGTGCTAAATAATGGTTGAGCTTTTCTTGCACTTCTTGCATAGCATCAATTCATCTTAGAATATGGAGCACTCTATCAATCTTCTTTGATCCGACATGAGAGATAAACGAATGCTACACCGCAAAGTTTAATGCTCTCGATGTGCGAATCCTATATTGTGATGACAGGAAAACGAAGATCAATGGGTATTTTATTTACTTAGCATTACGATCATCAAAGGTGATTTGTTGAAGTGGAGAAACATCATGCGCAGAAGGTGTTTGCGCATCAGGAGTTGCAACTTCAGGCGCAGCATTTATAGTATGCGCATGAGATGGACTGATTCTGAATCTGCTTGATCTATGTCCTGCGCAGGAATAGAATTACTGCGCACCTGTCTAGGAAAGCTTTAGCAGAGTCATCAGAATCATTGGGAGCCAAATGTGGCTCAAGGAGAGAATGCTTATCAAAAAGTAGCATGTACAGATACTAAAATAACTAGAGATTTATCTTATTAAGATCATGAAAAGCTTATAGAATGATTGGCATACCCAACGAGAATACCTTCATCTGCTTTGGCGTCGAATTTACCTCTATAGCGTTGGTAGCCAAAGAATTTTGAAGAAAGCAATGTTGGGCGCTTCTCTCTCTCCATTGATCGTATGGAGTATAGACGTAGGCTTTGTTGATGAGGGATCTTTATTCTGAGTAAAACATGCACTGATGACAGCTTTTCCCAGAAATACATTGGAAGCTTAGCTTCTGCTATCATTATTTTTCCAGCCTCTATCAACGTGCGATTCTTTCCACAACGCCATTTTGTTGAGGAACTCCAGCAGCAGAGAAATTGTGAAGAATACCATTTGTTGGTTCTTGTTGGTTCTCATAATATTAAGCGACGTCGTTGTTCATAAATTTTGTTCTATTGAAGGTCGAAACTCTATTGATGTCTTCTATGTTTGGAGATAAGGAGAGCAGCCAGGATATCATAGAGATACCACAGGTTAGTCCAAAGCTTCGCGGTAGTGAGCGGTCCAAACATATGAGGTGAAGCGGATGTAAGCGTTTTGACATCGGAGCAATCTTGCTGGAGGAAAACTGCTCAGGTTGCTTACTAAGCTGGCATGGTGCTTATACCATTGCTAGCTGCTTTCACTTAAGCTTATTGCTACAAACAAGGATTAGTAATAGAAATTATAGCGGTAAGATCAAATAGATAAGAAGTTCGTTTTTACGAGTCCTTGTGAGCAAAGTTAGTCCTGAAACGTCATTTTTTATGTAACATAGCGTTGAAGTGGTATGGCATTTCAGAGCTTTATCTCATAATTGTGATATGGAGAGCAGGTTGCTTGAGACTATCTTTTCTGATTAGTCCAAATCCAATTATGTTCCCTTTGTGTTGTCACCATATATTACTGAGTGATCTCTTCCTTCGTGCGCACCTTTAAGAGTGTTGACATCTCTAGTAGTGTCTAGAATCCACTGTCGATATCAGCTGAACTTTGAGAGAGTGCAGTGAAGTAGATCTTTCCTGCTTGTTTAACTTGCGCTCTACAGCAGAGTTATCTTTTAAGATCAGCATACTTTGAGAAATTCCTTGCGCGATTGCGGAGTTGGTGATGACGCAGCTTCTGTCAAGATGGCTCTGGCAGATAGGTGCTTGTCATTCTGTCTGCTTGGTGAAGGTGTCCCATTTCCACTAGAGTAATGGGATCTTTCTTTGATTGTCCTTGGCGCATGCTCAGGTTCCATTTCAGAAACAACTTTTGAATCAGTCAGCATTTGCCAATAAGCAGAGTAGTCCATCCTCAGAATCAGCATCGTTATCTTCAGTGTCAAGTCTCCGAGTCCTTAGCTCCTTTTCTGCGCAGTTCTCTTCATTAACCATTTTGCACTGCTTTGATGCTTTTGTGCGCAGGGTTGCTTTTCCTTGTACTCAAATTTTGAAGGAGTCATTGAAGCGTAATGTCCTGGTTTTCTGCAGTAAACCAAGTCATCTTTCTTTGAGTCTCTATGAAAGAGAATACGGATCTTTGCTTGAGGATCCACCAGGTTTGGAGAGCTTTCTGAATTTGATGAGGTTTGAGCAGGCGGAGGAATATGTGAAAAAGTTAGCCATTGCCCTAGATTTGAAGCCATATTGAATCGGCACCCAAGCTGTTAAGCTTGAAAAACAGAAACATGTTTATGAAGGTGTTAGCTCTGATACCACTTGTTGGTCCCTAAAGGGGCAACAAGGGTGTGAAAATCGCTAGAGGGGGGGGGGGGTGAATAGCGTTTTTAAAATTCTTTTCAAACCCTTTTGCAATTCAATGGCAGATGCGCACAACTCTTATTTGGCTAAGTATAGCCCGCAGCAAGAGTGTGAAATGCACAGCGGAAATTTAAAGCAGCTCTGCGCAGGGTATACTGCGCAGAGATAAAAACGCACGCGCTAAGTATGAGGCTAAAGAGTGGAGCAAAATGGGATTCAAGGCAAATGAGCAATAACAATTATAACATCAAAGAGTAGCAATCTGAAAGATCAAACAAAGCAGTTCATAAAGAGTTAAGCAGGGAATATGCAATGAGTAATGAACACGCTATTTGGAGATGTTCGATCGATAAAAGATCTACATCCTCTACCAAGATGGTTAGTCTTGGATTTCTAAAGGAGATCTTATTATATGAGAGAGTATTACAAATTACAACATTTGAGCTCAATACTAACTCAAGATCTATTATCTATGAAGAAACAAATCCTAGACTAAACCGGTGTATCTCAAGAAGTTAGATCAAAATGATCAAAGCTTCAAGAGTGTGTGTGTGACAGGAAATTTGCGGCTATATGAATATGAAAGATGAAGAGCACCAAAAATTCTGGTGATATAGGCTTTGTGATATGAGCATGAGTTTTGAAGTTGAAGATCTTGAAGGCTGTTCTAAAGAATCTGGAAATACTAAGCAGCAGTCTTCAAATCCTCATGGTTTCTCAATGAAGCAAGAAACTCGAGCTCTGAAGCATAATGGCCAACAAGAGGAGCTTGATCGAAGAAGATGATCAAGGGCCGATGAAAAGGGCTAAATCACAAGGCAGCTTCAAAGGCAGCTTGGAAATGAAAGATGAGCAGGCTATTTATAGCTGAGAGCTTGACTATAGCCGTTGGAGCTCAGAGCAAGGACAATGAGCTGGCACAACATGATGGTGCGCGGTGTCCTTTATAGCCGTTGGGCTCTGATCAAAGATGATGACCTGGCACAATATGATTGGTGTTGCAGGTGATTAGAGCCGTTGGAGACTGAGCATGAAGACCAAATTCAAAAGCTTCTTCTAGAAGGTTGACAGCTGTCTTCACTTGAGATATTATGTTTGAGCGCATCTCCACCGTTGGCTATGCTGAGTGTGCAGGATTTGTCGTTTGTGACACACCTCAGCTTTTTAATAAGCGTGAATCTTCTAAGCGTTTTCCAAACTTTTCTAGAATGTGAGATCAGGAGATGAGGAACTTGACCAAGGTTGTGTCCGCGCACAAAAGGCAT
>JAOWBW010001643.1:0-235564 GCA_026119855.1 Campanula takesimana
GGTCACCACGATAGTTTTTAAGAGATGCAACATTTCGTGCAGTATGGATATAACTCCGGTCACCACGATAGTTTTTAAAGAGATGAAACATTCGTGCAGTAGGGATAACTCCCGGTCACCACGATAGTTTTTTAAGAGATGAAACATTCGTGCAGTAGGATAACTCCCGGTCACCACGATAGTTTTTAAAGAGATGAAACATTCGTGCAGTAGGGATAACTCCCGGTCACCACGATAGTTTTTACAGAGATGAAACATTCGTGCAGTAGATAACTCCCGGTCACACGATAGTTTTTAAAGAGATGAAACATTCGTGCAGTAGGATAACTCCCGGTCACCACGATAGTTTTTAAGAGATGAAACATTCGTGCAGTAGGGATAACTCCCGTCACCACGATAGTTTTAAAGAGATGAAACATTCGTGCAGTAGGGATAACTCCCGGTCACCACGATAGTTTTTAAAGAGATGAAACATTCGTGCAGTAGGGATAACTCCCCGTCACCACGATAGTTTTTAAAGAGATGAAACATTCGTGCAGTAGGGATAACTCCGGTCACCACGATAGTTTTTAAAGAGATGAAACATTCGTGCAGTAGGGATAACTCCCGGTCACCACGATAGTTTTTAAAGAGATGAAACATTCGTGCAGTAGGGATAACTCCCGGTCACCACGATAGTTTTTAAAGAGAAGAAACATTCGTGCAGTAGGATAACTCCCGGTCACCACGATAGTTTTTAAAGAGATGAAACATTCGTGCAGTAGGGATAACTCCCGGTCACCACGATAGTTTTTAAAGAGATGAAACATTCGTGCAGTAGGGATAACTCCGGTCACCACGATAGTTTTTAAAGAGATGAAACATTCGTGCAGTAGGGATAACTCCCGGTCACCACGATAGTTTTTAAAGAGATGAAACATTCGTGCAGTAGGGATAACTCCCGGTCACCACGATAGTTTTTAAAAGAATGAAACATTCGTGCAGTAGGGATAACTCCCGGTCACCACGATAGTTTTTAACAAAGGATAATTTAGAGATTTTTTTTAGGCTTTTTAAAACCAAATGATATTCTAAAGGACAATAGACCCTTGCAGAGTCATAAAGCTGGCGAATTATCATGAGTCGCAAAGATGACGGATTGTTATGAAGTTGCAAAAGGGATGAACTCTCATGGAATCACAAAGGTGATAGACTCTTGGGGAGTCACAAAGGTGAGGGACTCTCGGGGAGTCATAAAGGAGATGGACTCTCGGGGAGTTGCTAAGGTAAAGGACTCTTTGGTGAGCAAAGGACGACCACGGAAAGCGTAATGTTTTGGGATCCGCTTACCCTAAATTAGGAGGAATACCTAATATGAGGCTACGAACCATTAAGATGAAGGTATTAGGTAAGGGACATTTTGTTTGGTTGCTTAGGGTAGGACCTAAGGCTTCTAAGGAAAGGGGATGGGTAGCCTCTTATCCTTGAGATAAGGATGCAAAAGATGTTATGGTTGTTTAGACTTGAGGTTGTGTCTTGGATACAATGTGGGTTTCCTAGGCTTACGGGCTAGGGTTTGGAGAGAATGCGACTGCCTAGGCTCGAGGCTAGGGTTCGGAGAGAATATGGAAAGGCTATTGTATCCTAGGCATAAGACTAGCGGGGATTGAGATTATAAATTTCCTAGGTTTCGAGACTAGGGTTTGGAGAGGTTGAGGTTTGGGAACTTCCTAGATGTTAGGGTTTCGAACAAGGGTTTGAAACTGGTGTTTAAGGACCATAACTCTCCTAGGTTTGGGACTAGGGTTTAGAAATATCCTAGGCTTCGAGGCTAGGGCTTGGAGTTGTGGTAGGTTTAGAGATTGCAAAGGCGTTGGCTTTAGACCCAAGGTTGGGAGTTGAAAGGGTTGTGACTTCCTAGGCTTGAGACCATGGACCGTTGGGAAGAGGGATTGCTTTTGTGGAAGGTCCACTAAGCTTGATGTTAGGGTTCACCATTTTCCGGGATTGGTGACTATGGCTTGGAAAGGTTCATGGTAACCTAGGCTTTAGGCTAGGTTTTAAGGCTAAGGACTGTAAACTTCCTACGTTTTGAGACTAAGGTGAAGGAGTTTCCTAAGTATAGGACTGGGGTTTGAAGGGAGTATTGAATCCTAGCTTGATGATAGAGTTTAAAGAGGATAATTTCTACCTAGCTTGAGGCTAGGGTTTTAGAGCGAGTGCGACTACCTAGGCTTGAGGCTAGGGTTTAGAAAGAGTGCGACTACCTAAGCTTGAGGCTAGGGTTTGGAGCGACTGCGACTACCTAGGCTCGAGGCTAGGGTTTAGAGCGAATGCGACTACCTAGGCTCGCGGCTAGGGTTTAGAGCGAATGCGGCTTCCTAGGCTTGAGGCTAGGGTTGATTGAGTTTTGGACCGGGCATTATATCCTAGGTTTTGGACTAGGGTTCAACAAAAGGAGAATTGAGATTGTAAATTTCCTAGGTTTCGAGACTAGGGTTTCGGGAATTTGGAAATGATGTTGCATGCGGGGCTTTGGAAATTCCCTAGAACTTGGGCTAGGGTTAAAGAGGATGTTGCTACCTATGATCGAGGCTAGGGTTTAAGAATGATGTAACTTCCTAGGCTTTAGGCTAGGGTTTGGAAGGAGGTAATTACTTAGGCTTGGGGTTAGGGTTATGAATAGAAGGTAACTACCTAGGCTTGAGGCTAGGGTTTAGAGAGAAGGCGATTACCTAGGTTTGGGACTAGGGTTTAGAGGGAATACGATTACCTAGGCTAGGCTTTGAATAGAAGGTGACTATCTAGGCTTGAGGCTAGGGTTTAGGAAAGGTGTAACTACCTAGGATCAAGGCTAGGGTTTAAGAAGGATGTAACTTCCTAGGCTTTAGGCTAGGGTTTGAAAGGATGTAATTACCTAGGCTTGAGGCTAGGGTTCAGAGAGAATGATATGACTACCTAGGCTCGAGGCTAGGGTTTAGAGAATGTGTTTACCTAGTTTTAAAGCTAGGGTTTGGAGACCAAAATCATTTGAAGGTTTGTCTTGGTTTAGACCGAGCAAGTTTGAGGTCTAAGAGTGTTGCGGTTTGGGAAAATGAGCTTGATACCTCGTGGCTGGATAGGCTCGATAGATTAGGCCTAGGCTAAAGTTCTAGGGTTCAGCTAGGGTAAGACTCAGACATGTGTTGAGGAGACCGGGCCTAATGGAATGGTAGGCGTGAGATCTAGGAGATCGAAGGCTAGGCAGGGTAGCGTTGGGACATAAGGCTTTCAAGCGGGTAAGTCTTTTGTCCTAGATAAACCGCGTTATGGGTTAGGATCAAGCAGGCTTGAGGTCGGCCAAGGAGCAACGGATTGGGACTAGTTAAGGGTGTAAGGCGGACATGGCGGGTTGGGTCTAAAGGTGTGCTAGGTGCGAACCATGTGCGGGAGATGGTCTGGATATGTGACCACGTTGGCGCTTTAGGTAAAGGGATTGAGTGTCCAAGACTTTGCTCGAGTACAATAGGTGCCTAAGTTGGATTGGGTATGCTTAGGACCGAAGTTTGTCTTAGAGGTCATTGCGAGTGACCAAACTCGTTCGGCGATTGTGACGGTAGGCTAGGGATGGGACCCGCACGAGTTTTGACCGGACGGGTTTTGATATCTTTATGGCATGTCACGGTATGCGGAAGATCCTATGCGTTTCGAGCATGTTTGAGGTTTGGACTCGTGGGGAAGAAAGGTTTGAGATCCATGGAGTTCAAGGGTGGACCTCGTAGGTGGCGAGGTTTGGACTCGGCTCGGATTAAGTAGGTTAGAGACCTAAGGGGTTGAAGGTCAGACTAGGAAGTCTTTTGAAGCTAAGGAGTGACACTAGGTTGGTACTTGGTAGGTTTAAGAGTGGTAGGGCCATGGCTTGGATATGACAGGAGTCGGGAGACGTAGATGCGTCGCTTTTAATTGGACAAGTAGGCTTGGGATTAAAGAATAGAGTTCCAAGGGTGGAGATGTAAGGTAAGAGACCTAAAGGTAGAAAGTCTTGTAACTAAAGGTTTAGGGGTTGAGGCCTAAGGTATGGACCAGACATATCATGGACTTCAAGGATAAGTTTGGTAGACTCGAATGGTCTTGGGATCTAAGGGATCGCTCAACAGGTTAGACTGAGTAGACCTAAAAGGTTGGAACGAGGAGGATAAGAGAGCTATTGCTTAGACAAGGTAAGGATGAGTATGTGTTGGTAGGTTTGAGATCTAGGAGATCAGGTAGGCTCGGGACCGGTAGGTCGGGACCTAATGGGTCACCCTAAGGATTTGGCTTTGGTTAACTGGTTTAAGGTTTGAAGTTTTGGGTAGAACCGGTTTGAGGCCGAAGGGGTCATGCTACGAACTTGCGGAAGGTCGAGCTAAGAGGTTATGATGTAACGTAGGTAAGACTCACTGGGTAGGTTTGGGACCTGGTAAGACTGATCGGGTAGGCTCGGGACTTAGAGAGTTTATGGTGTAACTTAGGCAAGACTGACCGGGTAAGCTTGGGACCTAAGGTTTTGAACCAGGTAGGTTGGGACTTAAGGGTATCCTATTGTGTAGGAAATAGGGTGAAGGACCGAGTCAACTCAAGAATCACGGAGATGGGTCTCAGATGGATCGAGGATGTTTTTACAATTTTGTGGAGACCGAGCGTGCGAATTTATAAACAAAGTGTCGGGGAGGAGAAAAATTTATGAAAGTGTTATGATCTTATACAGATGTTACGAACTTGCGGAAGGTCGAGCTAAGAGGTTATGATGTAACGTAGGTAAGACTCACTGGGTAGGTTTGGGACCTAGGTAAGACTGATCGGGTAGGCTCGGGACTTAGAGAGTTTATGGTGTAACTTAGGCAAGACTGACCGGTAAGCTTGGGACCTAAGGTTTTGAACCAGGTAGGTTGGGACCTAAGGGTATCCTATTGTGTAGGAAATAGGGTGAAGGACCGAGTCAACTCAAGAATCACGGAGATGGGTCTCAGATGGATCGAGGATGTTTTTACAATTTTGTGGAGACCGAGCGTGCGGGTTTATAACCAAAGTGTCGGGGGAGAAAACTTTATGAAAGTGTTATGATCTTATACAGAATGCCTTATAATTAATTATGATTCTAATCAATCCAAATAGGTCGTCGCGTGCCGAGTTGACGATGAGGGGTGCCCTTCATCTAAGTGTATCCTTGTTGACGCCTCGGTATTCTCTGGGAAACCACATAGTCGACCCATTCCGTTGGGATTATCTAATTTGGTGAGCGGTACCCTCCCTCCTTTGAGAAACTCTACGTCAAGCTTGATGATGAGGGATGCGCTTCTTCAAAGTATGTGCTTGATGAAGCCCCGGCATTCTTTGAGAAACCTTATGGTCGGTCCTTTCTTGTTAGGGAAGCCCCAGTTGGCGTGGAGCGGGTATCCTCCCTCCTTTAAGACGCACCTTTTTCTGCCCTAGACCGCCCTTGCGGGTTTTCAATCTAGCGGGCATCTCTTTTGCGTCAATTTTTTTTTTTTTTTTTTTTTTTTTTTGACTTATTCAGTCGACTCAAAAAAGGAAAAAAGAATTGTTTGAAAACATGCGGGGGCATTTTGAGGAGCGTAAGAGAGAGAGAGAGATAGTACTCACATTTTGACTCTTTGAGCAACTGAGGGTATATATGTACAAAAGGGAGGAAGCCCCTGCTTTGACAGAAAGTAAGTGTTTAGCTTTTTCCTAGATTGTAGAACGGAAGACTTGTCGAGACATTTGAAAATTGTTTTATTCAAGATTCTCATTTGATTGCTCGAGAATGGACCTCGTTGATTAGTTAATGAGTTATGGTTAATTGGTAAACAAGTAGCCTCAATTAATAATGTTTTGATCAATTGTGAGTGAAGAAGTCAGGAGTAGAAATATGGGGAAGAGAGAAGAGAAGGAAATTGGCTACGAGGTGGGTTGTGTATATTTTGGACCGGACCCTAAGGTTGCCTACGTTTCCTCAATGTGAGAAGCTCAGGTCCGCGTAGTTCGGGGGTGCCCGGCTGATGATGAAATTGGGTTTGAGTTTAGGGGTGTGAGGTTCATTTGTCGCGATAGGTTTCTCTGTTGTAGCTTGTTGCTTTGGATTGCTTCATTGTAGCTCATTGCGGTGGAATGCTCCATTGTAGTTGTCATGGGCTGTTGCTGCCGCATTAATCTTCCTTTTGGGGAAAGAAAGAAAAATAGAACATTTGAAGTGAAAAGAAAATGGGAGTTTTACTTTTCCATGGTGATAGCCCCTTCTATTTTTCTTTTATTTTTTATTTTATATTTTTTGTGCACACCCTTTTTTTTGCCTAGGCCGCCCTTTCGGGTTTTCAACCTAGCGGGCTTCTTTTTGTGCAATGCTCTAACTTTTGCCTAGGTCGCCCTTTTAGGTTTCAACCTAGCGAGCCATATATATATATATATTTTTTTTATATTTGTACATGAAACATTGGGCGAGACAAGCCCCTAGTTTGCTTTCGCCTCTCTCGATTGCGAGGTAGCTTCCTTATAGTTCAAGCGGCCTTTTGCTAGCGGCGGGCGTCCTAGCCCCTTGATTTTCACCGGTAGAGCTCCATTGGATTATCACGTGCACCAATGAATGACTTCGTGCACTTGTCTTATATTTGCGATGGAATACGGACAGCCCCAGTGTAACGGCATGTAGTACTCATGATGGGAACAAACCAATCCTTTAAATTGTGGCAGCATGGATGTCTATTTGATGATGAGCAACCGCAGTCCATTTCTTTGTCACGACCTTATAAAAAGGGGTCTAATGGTGGGATGAGAGGCGTATGAGGATAGTGTATGGGAGAAGGTGTATATAGAGAGTGTACATGAAGTGTGTACAAAGGGTGAGTGTATAGAGAGAGTGTATGGGGGTAGAATGTAGAGAGAAGGGAAAGTGATTCGTTCATCCCAATTGATCGAAGCATTTGTTATTTTGAGATTAATCGTTTACTTAGTTATGTGAATGGTTTGTGGGTCCATTTACCTTTTAATGAGTCGTCATTAATGAGTAAGATTAAGATTAATTCATCATATAAAGATATAGCAATCAAGCGAAAATGGTGAATAAGACAATTTTCATGAAATTAATATATGCAAGCTTATGTCTCAAGTCTAGAGAGAAAAGAAAAGAAATAATGACCCTTTTATTGGAACTAAAAGATTTAAGCTGACTAGTCCGGGGTGGACTTTTACTTAAAGAAACAAAAATCGTCCAAGGTGGACTTTTAACTAAGGACACTCTAGAACCTACGAAGACTGAATGACCCTTTTCTTTCTTTTATTTAAAGGAGGTAGCCCCAATTTCCTCTTTTGCCCATGCCCATGTATTCCGTTGACGGGTGATGGCTTCGCTGTCAATGAGGCTTTGAATCTTTCTCCTCAATTGGACGCAATCTTCGGTGTCATGCCCAATTAACTGGTGGTATTGGCAGTGTTTGGAGGGATCCAAGCATTGCTTCACCCTACTTGGTTCATAGTTGATCAAAGGAGACAACTTGCCGGCTTGCACTAGACTTTTGAAGAGTTTGGCTAACGGCATACCTAAGTCGTCGAATTCGCGCTCGTCCTTCCTTTCACGAACTGTCTTTGAGGGTGATTTAGGTACCGGCACCCCTTGTTGATGAGTAGTCATAGGAGGCATCCCGACGGGGACAGTCTGTGGCGGCCCGTACATTTGAGGAGCGTACGGGTGTTGACATTGAGCAAGAGGGAGAACTCGACTGAGGTAATCATAAATGCCACGAATGCCAGACAAATGGCGCCTCTCGATATCTCTTAGGGTCTTATGCATCTCCTTCTGAAAGTGTGTTGCTTGCTCGTTGAGAATGGCCTTAAAGTGGATTGCTTGTTCATCGAGGATGGCTTCGAAGTGGGATGCTTGCTTACTGAGAGCAGTACCGGTGTAGAGGATTGTCTCGGGATCTTGGGTAGCAGCTTCAGTTGCAACTTCGATGTTCCTTGCAGCCGACATGATGCAGAACTCTAGTCATGAAAGAATTAAGCCTCTTAGTTGAATTAAATTAGATTCGTATTTAATGATAAGGCATCGTTATAAAATCATTTTTTGGAAAAGAGTCGGTCTCCACATTTTTGAAATGCATTTGGTAAAACATTGAAAGTTTGACCGGGCCGAAGTTGCCTACGTTCCCCTTATCATGAGGGAGAGGTCCCACACAATAAGAGGCTCAGGTCGCCGTAGTTCGAATCAAGTTAGACTTTTAAAAAGAGCTGAGAGATGACCATAGGGGTCAAAAAGAGGGAGATGACTCGGTCTGTAGTCAAGCATGGGTGAGGAAGACCTATAGGAATCGGGTAAGGTTTGACTTAAGGTTTGACCTAAATTTGACCTAAGGTTTGACCTAAGGTTTGAGACAAGAAGTGGTTCAAGCTAGAATGCGACAATAATGGTGGTTTGACCTAGATGGGTGTAGGATAGGTCGACCTAATTGAGAAAAGGTTGGATTGACCTATATGGTGAATGGATCAAGATAGCGGGTTGTAGCGGTTTGCCTATGGGATTATCTAAGCGGGATGGACATGGTTTGACCTAAGCGGGTCTAAGGTTGACTTATTCGGGTTGGTAGACTAAGGAAGGTTAGAGATTGACTTAGATGGATCCAAGAGAGGTAAGTCGACCTAAGCGGGTCACGGGGTGACCTTGACGGGTCAAAGGTGAAGGGGTAGTTTTAACCTAAGACGGACAAGTTGGACCTAAACGGGTTGACCTAGGTTGGTCTGGACGACGGTGGGTCAAATAATGACCTAGGTGGGTCAAGATGACGGCTCGACCTAAGGGGGTTAGGACCAAAGGTAATTGGGTTCACCTATGGAATCAAAGATTGACCTAAGAGGTCGAAAACGGATAAGGTTGACCTAGGAGGATGAGGTTGACCTAGGGGGATGATGTTGACTTAGGGGGGTCAAAGGTTGACCTAAGAGGTCAAATGATTAAGTTGACCTAGGGGGTCAAAGGTTGACCTAAGAGGTCGAAGGCGGATGAGGTTGACCTAGGGGGTCAAGGGTAGACCTAAGGGGTCAAAGATGATAAATGTGATAAGGTTGTCCTAGGAGGTCAAGGGTTGACCTAAGAGGTCAAAGGTGGATGAGGTTGACCTAGGCGGTCAAGGGTTAACCTAAGAGGTCAAAGGTGGATGAGGTTGACCTATGGGGTTAAAGGTTGACCTAAGAGGTCGAGGGGTGACCTAAGAGGTCGAAGGTGATAGGGTTGACCTAGGAGGTCAAGGGTAGACCTAAGAGGTCAAAGGCGGATAAAGTTGACCTAGGCGGTCAAGGGTTGACCTAAGAGGTCAAAGGTAGATAAGGTTGACCTAGGCGATCAAGGGTTAACCTAAGAAGTCAAAGGTGATAAGGTTAGGAGGTCAAAGGTTGACCTAAGGTTGACCTAGGCGGTCAAAGGTTGATAAGGTTGACCTAAGGGGTCAAAGGTTGAGAAGGTTGACCTAGGCGGTCAAAGGTTGAGGAGGTTGACCTAGGCGGTCAAAGGTTGATAAGGTTGACCTAGGAGGTCAAAGGTTGGGAAGATTTACCTAGGTGGTCAAAGGTTGACCTAGGAGGTCAAAGGTAGATAAGGTTGACCTAGGAGGTCAAAGGTTGACCTAGGGGGGTCAAAGGTTGGCCTAAGAGGTCGAAGGTTGGTAAGGTTGACCTAGGCGGTCGAAGGTGAAGGGTAGACCCAAATGGATCGCAATGATGGCCCAACGGATGAGCGATGGACCTTAGAGGTCGCCTAGATGCAATGCATATTTTATTTTGCTAAAAGATTTGCATTTATTTACATCTTAAATGGGTGGTCTGAGGAGTGTCCTAATCTCTATGTGTGGGTTGACACGGGTTAGGTAAAAGGTTCCCACCGCTCGCGGAACGTACACGGTGAGTGGAGTAGACGAGTGACTCGAAAAAGAGGGCGGCAGTAGCGCACAAATTCCTGCACATCGAATACTCCGGGTAATGGGGACCTGTGCAGTGCTGACACGGACTAGTGGTAGTGTGTGGTAAAAACTAATTCTTTTTTAGGGAGAAAAGAGAGAAGTTTTTAATGTTAGGATGATGCCAATGCAATGCATGAGAAGGAAAATAATGTACAAGGGACCATAGCAGAGTTTTGTTTGACCCTAATACTAAGGCGAGAATAACAAAGGTACATGGTACAAGGTACAAGGTACAAGGTACGAGTATTAACATGGCGGAGTGCGCGGGTGCATGTGTAAACATGGCTTAACTGTAGGGGGCACGTGAAAACATGGCAAGTGTGCATGTGTAAACATGGCAGGTGTGTGCATGTGTAAACATGGCAGGTGTGTGCATGTGTAAACATGGCAGGTGTGTGCATGTGTAAACATGGCAAGTGTGTGCATGTGTAAACATGGCGGGTGTGTGTATGTGTAAACATGGCAGGTGTGTGCGTGTGTAAACATGGCAAGTGTGTGCATGTGTAAACATGGCAGGTGTGTGCATGTGTAAACATGGCAGGTGTGTGCATGTGTAAACATGGCAGGTGTTTGCATGTGTAAACATGGCAAGTGTGCATGTGTAAACATGGCAGGTGTGTGCATGCGTAAACATGGCAGGTGTGTGCATGTGTATACATGGCAAGTGTGTGCATGTGTAAACATGGCAAGTGTGTGCATGTGTAAACATGGTAAGTGTGTGTAGGGTGCATGTGTAGACATGGAAAGTGTGTGCATGTGCAAACATGGCAGGTGTGTGCATGTGTAAACATGGCAGGTGTGTGCATGTGTAAACATGGCAGGCATCATGATGTGACGAAAGTTAGACCCACTGAGTTTGAAAAAGTTTCAAAGCAGTCCCCAGCGGAGTTGCCACTGTGAATACGTGTGTTTGAATTGGGGTATTCATAGCAACATTAAAATTATGAGAGTCGCCACGCCATTTTAATTAAAGCCAAAACATTGAGAAAAAGCATGTTTAATGGGTTCGGGGGTCAAATTACAACAAGAGAAGAATATTGAACGTTATCACTCCTATTGCCCGAATTGATCGGTCTTTCTATCATGATGAATGTGTTAGTAGTGTGTTAGTGTTTGAGACCGGATCCGAAGATTGCCTACGTTCCTCTCAATGTGAGAAGCTCAGGTCAGCGTAGTTCGAGAGAATTTAGAATAGGCAGAAGAATCGGGATCATGCATAATGAGGGGGGAATTACCTAAAGATTAAGGTTTAGAAGTAGTTCCTAGATCATCCTCGGGTTGATGAACCCTCGATCATCATCGGCTATGAAATAACATGTAATTATGAAGATCGCAACCCTAAATATAGCATAAATAAGGCTTTAATCTATGAACACGAAGAACATGCGAAGAACATATATGAACATATGAATGAACATTCAAAGCTCATAAAGAAACTATGAATAAACATGCAAGAACATGAATATTAAAGATCTACATTAGAAATAATGCAAGAACGTGAAGAAATAAGTTAGAAAACCTACCTATGTTGGCAAGAAATAAACCTTGATCTTCTTGGAGGTTTGAATGCTAATTAGAGAGCAAAATTGTGTTTAAGAACTCCCAAATTCGGATCCCCCTAAACCAATAGCATGGGATTGGTTTATATAGTAAACTGAGGGGAAGATCTGATGGTCCAGATCATCCAGCGCAAGGTTGGCCGCCTGGCCATTGTTGAAGCCGGTTACAAGAGTGGCCGCGTGGCCAAGATCAACGCGGAGCAATGTTGGCCGCGTGGCCAAGGCTGCCGGCTGACTTGATTCTTAAGCTAGGGTTTCTGCATGGTTTTAAGGAAACCATTTATTACCAAATTTGATAGATTTTGCCATAAATGAGATATTTTTGGGAATCCGGGACAAGTCTTTGTAAGGTTTCTAATTCCTATAAAGTCCTTATATATTTGGGAAAGTCCTAATAAACTCATTTTCAGGTCGGGTACTAACAATTTCCAAAAAATACAAATTGACCCCAATGACCATATCCATTTCAAAGCGCAATGCAACTATTATCCAAAATGGTACGGCTTTAAAAAGGGTGGAGGGTATGGGTCAATGAACGGGCATATGTCATCAAAACATCCCGAAAAACTTGGGATTGAGGGCGATCAATCTCAATTACAATTCAATCCAATTGCTCAAGGTCAAGGCCAAGGTACGTCTTCGATATTATTTAAATTTAATAATATCTTTTATAGGAAAGAGTTGGCCAAATTTGTGTGTGTTAAAGGGCTTCTTTTAATTTTGCGGATGATGATTTTTTTCAAAATTTTATTAGACTTTCTTTAAATCCATCCGGTCATAAAGTGCCACGGTCGACTCTAGTACGAGATATTAAAATGGTGGTGTCGGAATATAAATTAAAATTAATTGAAGATTTAGCAAAATTAAATCATAGAGTTTCAATTTGTGCCGATGGTTGGAGTGATCATTGGCTTAAAAATAGTTATTTGGGTGTTACATGCCATTGGATAGATAATTCATGGACTATCCAAAAAAGATTAATTGCATATGATAGTTTTGAACCACCCCATTCCGCGGAAAATATTTGTAGAAAGTTGCACGGCGTTTTGGCAAAGTATGGTCTTATTCAAAAAATATTCACTATTTCATTCGACAACGCTAGTGCTAATACCGCTAGTATACCGGAGTTGAAGCTTATTTGTCAACCGTCACTTGGGGGTAAGTTTTTTCATATAAGATGTTTATGTCATATAATTAATTTATGTATTAAAGACGGTTTGGATGCGTTGGATACATATGTTAAACCCATTAGAGATGCTCTCGTTTTTATTGCAAAAAAAAAAATAGAGTTACAAGAAAATGGATCAATTTTTGAAAAGTAAGGGTTTAAATGAAAAATATTTTTCTATGGATGTTCCGACTAGGTGGAATTCCACCTATACAATGTTAAAGGATGGTTTTGAGTATAAAGAGCTTCTCATGGAATTTTTTCTTCATTTGGGTACGTACATCCCTTTATTTGCTTATCATTGGAACGCTTGCATTAATTTATGCCAATTATTAAAGATTTTCTTTACCGCTACCGAGGCTTTGTCGGGAGTTTATTATCCAACTTCTTTTTTGGTACTTGAACAATGTGGTGCAATTGTTCGAAGTTTTAACATGCTAGCAAGTTGCGACGTTTTGGGCCAAGCATTATTGAAATGAGGGTAAAGTGGCTAGAATATTTTGATACTATTCCGTCTCTATTTTTGGTTGCAAAATTATTTGATCCCCGTGTTACATTGGACAACCTAGAGGCGATAGTAAAGTTTTATTATGAGAATTTATACCCAAATGGGGACGGAGTACATGAAAGCCCGGCGATTATTGTTCAAAATACAAAAACAAGATTTGGTGACTCTTTATAATGAGTATAATGCAAAGTATAGAAATCCTTCTCAACAACAACAAGAACCCTCATATACTAATCAAGATATTGCTACACAAGAAGATGGTGGGCTCACTTTCAATCCATATGGATTTTTTGACGACTTGTTTTCCTCAAAACGTCCTAGAATGGCTTCTTCTTCTTCTTCTTCTACCATTCCTTACGAGTTGGAATTATATTTCAACTCCAATTTTGATTATGTACAAAACACTTCAAATAATTCTAAATTTAACGTTTTGAGGTGGTGGGCACAAAGGCATGAAAGTTATTGATGCAGGAGCATAAGAGTCAGTCAAAAACAACTTATTTATTTATTTATTTTCCATAATTAATGTCAGTACTTATCCTAGAAGTTGTTAAGTTTTGTGTCTGTTCAGTCCTATTGTCCAAGTTCAGCTGTTCCGTTAGAGTCTATGTGTTCATTGTATGAAAGTCCTGTACTCATACTATATATTGGGGTGCATATCAATGAGGAAGGCAGATTTTTGGAGTATTAATCTTGTTTGCAAATATCATTTGCTTGGAGTGAGTGGCGTCTCCTTAAATCAAGCTATCAGCTTGGTCGCGTTGAGTGGCGTCCGCGATTAGTGACGTTGAGTGGCATCCGTCACCTCTATTTTGTCGACATCCTTTGGTTCTGATCTTGTGTGGGTTTTTAGCCTGCATCAGAATTGGCATCAGAGTGGTTGATCCCGTTGCGTTTTATAATAAATTTCCATCTTTTGTCATTCACCCATGCCTCCAAGGCGTCGAAATATCGAAGAAGTCAACTTTAGGGCAGAATTGGCTGAGTTACGACAGTCCAATCAAGCACTCCAGCAGTCCAATCAAGCACTACATCAAATGTTGGCTGAGTTACTGCAACGAACTGCTGTTTCACCGCCTCGAAGCCGAAGGAGTAATTCTGGAGGATTTCGAGATGAGGCTTTATTCGAGGATGGAGTAGAATCCTCAACTTCCAGTGATTTGGCACAAGTTCGAAGGTCTGATACATGGTCTGTGGAGCGGCTGGCTCATGCACTTGAAAGCTCAGACAGAAACATATATGTTCAGGTACCAGATTTTGAAGGCAAACTCAATCCGGAAGAATACTGCGACTGGGTGGCATTTTTGGAAGCTTTCTTTGACTGGAAAAACCTCTCTGAAGACCGCAAAGTGCAGTTTGTTGCTACGAAATTGAAGGGACATGCTCTTGTTTGGTGGCAGCAATACCAACGGAACAGAGATAGGCGAGGAATACCAAGAATTACTACATGGGCGGAGATGAAACTGAAGCTGGATGATAAGTTCCTCCCTCTTGATTTTTCCCAGTCTCTCTACAGAAAGTTTCACCAATTAAGCCAGCGCAATGATCAATCAGTTTCAGAGTATACCGAAGAATTTTACAAGTTTTTGAGTCGCCTTAATTTGACTGAAGATGACGATCAGCTTGTGGCTAGATATACAGGTGGTCTGAAATCTAATCTACGTGGAGAACTTCTGATGAAGCATATGGAGACTCTTGAAGAGGCTTATCAATGGGCTCTGAAGGCTGAAGAAAGAGTTAAGTTATTCTCATTCAAGAAGGGCGAAAGTTTTCATTCAGGGAAAGACAAAGATAAGTCAACATTCTCGGCCAAGAAGGCCGCATCTTCTACGTCGGAAACTCCAAAATCACGTGATGGAGGAAAAAATACGGAGCCAAAAAAATCTGGGTTTTCTAAAAATGAATGTTTCGGGTGTGGAGAAATGGGGCATAGATCATATGAATGTCCGAAGAAGAGAGCTGAGGTGAATCTTACGAAGAAGAACCAGGTGATATAGATATGAAGAGTAATCCAGTGTATGATGAATCTGAGAATGAGGTTGAATTTGAGCATTGTGAACCAGATTTTGATGCTGAAAGTCTCGTTATTCGTCGTATCATGACAATCCAAGAAGATGACCAGTGGCTTAGGCATAATATTTTTCGAACCTATTGCATTTGTGAAGGGAAGAAATGCATCTTGATGATTGATTCGGGTAGTGTCGAAAACATGATTTCCAAAACAATGGTGGAAAAGTTGAATCTTGCGTGTGAGCCACATCCAAAGCCTTATAAAGTTTCATGGTTCAAAAGGGAGGAGAAGTCCAGGTGTCACAACGATGTCGAGTAAAATTTTCTGTTGGTAAGTATGAAGATTGCATTTATTTTGATGTTCTTCCTATGGATGCTTGTCATTTGCTTCTTGGAAGACCATGGCAGTTTGATCGCAACACACAGCATGGTGGAAGACATAATACTTATTCTCTTGAAAAAGATGGAGTGAAGTATTTGTTAAAACCAGTAAAAGATACTCCAACAAGCATAGGTTCTAAGAGTGCAGATTCTAAGAGGGCAGTCAGTTTGCTGACTCAACGAGCTTTTGAAGCAGTTTGCAAGGAAGAGGGGTGTTCTATGCATTGGTGGTAAAAGAAGTTGACGGGGAGAATGCTACTTATTGTACTCCGGCTGAAGTTACCAGATTACTAAGCAAATTTAGTGGTTTGGCTCCCGAAGAACTTCCAGATGGGTTACCTCCTCTACGAGATATACAACATCGAATCGACTTGGTCCCAGGTTCGTCTCTCCCTAATCTACCCCATTACAGAATGTCTCCAAAAGAGCATGCTGAATTACAAAGGCAAGTGGAAGAATTGATAAAAAAGGGCTTGATCCGTCCGTCTCTTAGCCCTTGCGCAGTACCCGCTCTCTTGACACCAAAGAA
The DNA here is from genome assembly GCA_026119855.1 of Campanula takesimana. Classification (NCBI taxonomy): domain Eukaryota; kingdom Viridiplantae; phylum Streptophyta; class Magnoliopsida; order Asterales; family Campanulaceae; genus Campanula; species Campanula takesimana. Next base: position 16,097 of record JAOWBW010001643.1, read on the forward strand.
AGATCAGTCATTAAGGATGTGTATTGACAGTCGAGCAGTGAATAAGATCACCATTAAGTACAGATTCCCGATCCCTCGTTTAGATGATATGTTTGATGAACTTGCTGGTGCTATTGTGTTCAGTAAAATTGATTTGCGGAGTGGCTATCATCAGATTCGTATCCGCCCCGGAGACGAGTGGAAAACAGCCTTTAAGACTAGGGAAGGCTTGTACGAGTGGCTTGTTATGCCTTTCGGGCTCTCAAATGCGCCAAGCACTTTCATGAGGCTTATGAATCAAGTTTTGAAGGAGTTTCTTGGGAGATTCGTCGTCGTCTACTTCGACGATATTTTGATCTATAGTAAGGACAAAAATCAACATCTTGATCATCTGGAGAAGGTGTTCAAAGCTCTCCATGATAACAAGTTGTTTGTCAATCTAAAGAAATGTTGTTTCATGGTTGATCGACTTATATTCTTGGGATATGAAGTAAGTGCGGACGGGTTGCGTGTAGATTCGGAGAAGGTTAAAGCAATACTTGATTGGCCAGTTCCAAGAAATTTCACACATGTTCGGAGTTTTCACGGCCTCGCCTCTTTCTATCGTCGTTTTATCAAAAATTTCAGCTCCATAGCTGCTCCGATGATGGATGTTCTAAAGAAGAAAGAGTTTCAGTGGACACAAGAAGCAAACAAAAGTTTTGAGATGTTAAAATCGAAGCTTGTGGCAGCCCCTGTTCTTGTACTTCCAGATTTCACTAAAGTTTTTCAAGTTGAGTGTGATGCCTCCAATGTTGGTGTCGGTGGTGTGTTGATGCAAGAAGGTAAACCAGTTGCTTATTTTAGCGAGAAGTTGAGTGAGGCGAAGCTGAGATACTCAACTTATGATAAGGAATTGTATGCTGTGGTGCAAGCATTACGCCATTGGGAAGGATATCTTATTGGGGTTGAATTTGTTCTTTATTCAGATCATGAGGCCTTAAAATTTTTGAAAGCGCAAAAGAAGTTAAACTCAAGGCATGCAGGTTGGGTTTCTTACTTGGAAAAGTTCAGTTTTGTACTTAATCACAAGGCAGGCACTATGAACAAGGTCGCTGATGCATTAAGCCGGAAGTACTCTTTATTGACCACACTTTCTTACGAGGTAATTGGTTTCGAACTTTTACCTGAGTCGTATGCGGCTGATCCTTTCTTTTCCAAAGTTGTGCAGGAGATATCGAACAAAACAAGCAGCGATTTCATGACGATGAATGGCTATATTTTCAAAGGAAACCAATTATGCTTGCCAGAAGGTTCTCTAAGGCTGCTGGTAATAAAAGAATTGCATGGTAATGGGCTTGGTTGGCATTTCGGAAGGGATAAGACTGAGGCACTTGTTAAAGAACGTTACTTTTGGCCAAGTCTAAAGCGAGATGTTGCTCGATTTGTTCAGGGATGTTTTGTTTGCCAAACAGCAAAAGGAGGAGTACAAAATACAGGCTTATACCAGCCACTTCCGACTCCTAACGCTCCTTGGGAGGATCTTTCTATGGACTTCGTTCTTGGCTTGCCAAAATCAACGCACGGTAACGATTCCATATTTGTTGTAGTCGACAGATTCTCCAAAATGGCCCATTTCATACCCTGCAAAAAGTCTACAGATGCTTCTCATGTTGCTGTTCTTTTCTTTCGTGAAGTAGTTCGCTTGCACGGACTTCCACAGTCCATCACCTCAGACCGAGATGTCAAATTTCTGAGTCACTTTTGGCAGACATTATGGCAGATTTTGCGTACAGAATTGAAATTTTCCAGTGCTTATCATCCGCAGACAGATGGCCAAACGGAAGTAGTCAATCGCACGCTTGGAAATTTGTTAAGGAGTTTGGTGAAAGAACAATCAAAGAGATGGGAGTTTGTCATTCCGCAAGCTGAGTTCGCGTACAATAGTTCCTTCAGTCGGTCTACTAAAAGCTCCCCGTTTGAGATTGTTTACGGAAGATCTCCACGTCAAGCTGTCGACCTCCTGTCTTTACCGAATCCCCGTCACGCTAGCATGGAAGCAGAGGAATTCGCAACTCATGTCAAAAATATTCACCAGCAAGTTCGAGAACAGTTAAACCAAACTAATCAGGAGTACAAATCAAAGGCCGATAAACACAGGAGGGACAAAGAGTTTGAAGAAGGAGAACTGGTCATGGTTTACCTACGAAAAGAAAGGTTTCCTTCGGGGACTTATAATAAATTGCAGCCAAGGAAGTTTGGCCCGTGCCGGATATTAAAGAAATTAGGCGCAAATGCATATCGGGTAAAACTTCCAGATAATTTATTGATCAGCCCTGTTTTCAATGTGAGTGATTTATATCCATATCATGAACCTACTGAAGGTAGCCTTACAACAGTTGAGGATTTAGTTGCTGATTTAGCTGCTGCAACTAATAAACATCCACCAGATGTTATAGACATTCTGGATACAAGATCTCTTGGCACTCGCAGGGGCACTTATACTCAGTATTTGATTCATTGGAGGGGAAAACCACATTCAGAAGATGCTTGGGTTTCAAGTGAAGAGCTGAAGAAAATGGATGAAGGATTATGGCTTGATCTGAATCCCAACTCGAAGCAGAGCTCTTTTTCACCTGGGGAGAATGATGCAGGAGCATAAGAGTCAGTCAAAAACAACTTATTTATTTATTTATTTTCCATAATTAATGTCAGTACTTATCCTAGAAGTTGTTAAGTTTTGTGTCTGTTCAGTCCTATTGTCCAAGTTCAGCTGTTCGGTTAGAGTCTATGTGTTCATTGTATGAAAGTCCTGTACTCATACTATATATTGGGGTGCATATCAATGAGGAAGGCAGATTTTTGGAGTATTAATCTTGTTTGCAAATATCATTTGCTTGGAGTGAGTGGCGTCCTCCCTTAAATCAAGCTATCAGCTTGGTCGCGTTGAGTGGCGTCCGCGATTAGTGACGTTGAGTGGCATCCGTCACCTCTATTTTGTCGACATCCTTTGGTTCTGATCTTGTGTGGGTTTTTAGCCTGCATCAGTTATCCCATACTCTTTTTAATTGCAAAAGAAGTCTTAGCCGCTCCCGCTTCAACGGTGGCGGTCGAATCGGCATTTAGCGTGGGAGGAAATGTTTTGGATCCAAGACGTTCCCAACTAACGGTTGATAATTTGGAAAATCAACTCTTACTTGGTGATTGGATAAGAGCGGAAAAGAGAGAGCAAGATATGCCTTATGAAGAGGATATACAAGATCCACGATATCAATACGACTTGGAAGGGTCTACGGGAAGTTCGGAAGGGGAAGGCAATTAGAAAGTTTTTATATTTTTTAATGTTTACAATAGTTTTATTTTAGTTTCATTGTAACAGTTAAGTTGAGGTAAAGGTTCCATTATGTCCTCCCTTAATTATAAAAGGGCAAGGTTTGGTTGTCCCCTCTTTGTAATTTTAATTTAATTAATAAAATTTAAGGGTACCGTCCCTTTTTTTAAAAAAAATACACTATATTTCTTGAGTATTTTTTGAAAAAAGCTCAAAAAAAATCTTTTGGGTTTCAATTTAAATGCTAACATATTTTTAAAGATTTTTGAAAAAAAATAATTACATTTTACAAGTTTATTAACTTTCTGTCCCAAAAAAAAAAAAAAAAAAAAAAAAAGCTTAAATATAATTTTTTTCGTTGGGCCAAACCCAAACCAAAGGAAAAAAGGAAAAATGCCCAAGGCCCAAGCATATTAACTAAGCGGCCCAGTAGGCTGTTGGCCCACCGCCCACAACTCCTCCAGCTCGGGCCTCCTCCAGCTCCAGCCCGCCAAGGCACCAACCGCCCAACCCAAGCCCAGCCCAGTCCAAGAAAGACCCAGCCCAGCCCTTTTTTTTTTTGAATTTTCTGAGTTTCTGTTCTGCACATTGTGGTCCACCACTTTGAATTATGTCAGTTTGGTCCCCCAACGGCTATTTTTTAACTTGGCTGAGAATTTCCATCAATTTAACTATAAATACCCCCTCCCTCCTCACTATTTTTTCACACTACTACCACAAACCCTTTCTCTACAATATAAATCTTTCTCTACAATCAAACATCCCCAAGTTTATTACTTTTTTCGTTAACTTTCTAACGAAATGGCTTCAATTCAAACATGAGAGGGTGGGACAATTTACTATTATGGGGAGGCATTTTACAATCACACCACTCAACGAAGATGGCTTGTACATGGCGCCCACTACGCCCACACACAAATTCACTTGCAAGTATTGTGGAATGACGTGCGTCTTTAGAAAGGTGGTGGGTACGGTACATTCAAGAGGCATATTACAACAAAGCATCCCGAAAAGACAAGAATAGAAGATTTTCAGTTAAATTTCCAGAATTTAGTCAGTTATTTAACTTATTTTCATATTTCCAGTCAGATTTTTAACGATTCCAGTTACTTTGTAAGGACTTCAGCCAGTTTATTCAAATTTTCCGTTAGTTTTTTGACATTTTCAGTTAAATTTCCAGATTTCAAGTCACTTTTTTTACATTTTCAGTTTTTTTTTTTTTTTTTTTTAAAAAAGGTTAAAAATTAGGCGGTTTAACCGGGTTAACCGGTTAACCGCCTAACCTTAACCGTTATAGCCGGTTAGCCGGCCCGGTTCCGGTTGGTTCCATGTTAAATTTCTAACCGCCGGTTATAACCGGTTAACCGGCGGTTAACTGGATTGGACACGTCTACTCGAACCTGGTGCTCGTAACTAACAAGAAACAAGAAACTAACGGGAAACAGGAACAATACCTGTTAGAAACAAACTGACATGATATGAATACTCACGAGTAAGGAGCTAAGATGGCTCACAACGAGTTCTAGACCAAGAAAATTAAAACCAAACATGGTTACATACAGCGGAAGACATGCCTAGCACATAATCTGGCATCAAGAGACGTCTAGAGACAACAAGTACTACACAAGTCTACCCCAAACAAGCCCTGAGTTTAACAACTCATACAACATCGTCCTTACCAAAGTGTAAAAGGACACTAGTCTCAAACAAGAACATCCTGCGGAGTACATTCCCAGCTATGTCGAGCCTCACTGCGTACTATCCCCTGCTTTCCTTGGGGGGGGGGGGGAAACAAATAAAGGGTGAGATAAATCTCAGTAAACTATTAACATGCAACTACATGACATGTTATCATGCAATTCAAGTAGATACTCAAGTAATCATATATCAAGTATCATCAAGTAACAAGTATAGGAGAGGCTAAGCCAACTCAACAAGTAATCAAGCTCAAGATATGATCAGGTAACAAGTAGTCAAGTAGTGTGAGAGGCTAGACCAACTCACCTAGAAGCACATAGGCCTATCACGTATCATTTCCTGAATCCTTCCTTATTCCTCCCAAGAATACCATTGTTCGCGATGCTTGTATAGCTGAGGACAACCACGATCAAGATCAAGAGACTGCTATGCAGTATATAAGAAGACCGGTAACCACTGTCATTCACAAGAACAAGATTCACGAGGTGTTCACGAGTTAGCATTCACTTATATCAGGCGTATTGCTCCAATATAGGATGCTAAGCCCTTACTATGGCCAGTAGTAAGGGAAAAATAGACCGAATGCATAGACCCACGATTATCACTTATGCCCCAGCCCTCGCAATAAGCGTGAACCTATACACCCCTCTGAACCAAATAAGCCAGCTGGACTCACACGAGAATGCACAAGTAGATGTTTACTTGAACTACAAGAATAGAACTAAGTCCCATATTAGTGGACCAGTCTTTATGCACCATGTAATCATGTACCATGTGCTCACGAGAATATGCACTATGTAATCATGTATCATGTGCTCATGAGAATATGCACCATGTAATCATGTATCATGTGCTCACGAGAATATGCACCATGTAATCATGTATCATGTGCTCACGAGAATACAAGTACACATACGCAATCATTGCGAAGACAAATCAATCTAACAATGGCACGTAGAGTGTCCATATAACACGGTCAATCCAAGTTAGAGTCTATTAATAACAGACCTCAAACAAGTAGTAGGGTATATCATTCTTTATCACTTTGTCACATGCCAAGTTTGCACGTACATATTCATATCACGTTTAACACATTAAAGTGTCTATCACGATACCCTTACTATCAAATAGAGCCCAATACCTTAGACTCTAAACACGTAGTAGCATAGGTCACATTGTACCTAGTCACAGTCATATCTCACGTATATGTATCGCTAGTAATCGAATATATTTTCCAACGCATATTGTGTTCTGTAGTTATTCTTATTAACTTAAATCGTAGTATTCACGATTATATGAATTATCTTCATATTACACTAGTCCCTATATTCTTTAGGAACCCAATTCAAGACAAGATATCTTCTTTATTCTTTATATACTTCATTGAGTATATACACGATTAAAACCAATCACTAGCACTTTAGTGCTTATTCATAGCACTTCCAATATACACTTATCAAATTCAAATATGTAGTAGAGTTAATTATTCTCTATCTAATCCCATATCTCAACTCTTTTGGTTATTCATACCATGTATCAAGTAATCAAGAAGTAACATTCTATCAAGTAAATATATGCAAGATTTGCATATACACATCAAGAATCTTTCAAGTTTATTACCATACACATATATTGGTGTCAAGGCACGTACAAGATTTTATAATCTTATATTCAAGTCTTAATCCAATTCTTTGGATGTTCAAGTCATGTACAAGATTTTATTATTTTATACTTCAAGTTACTGTCTCAACTTAAGACATTCAAGACATTCAAGACATTCAATACATATACCAGATTTTATCATCTTATATCCAAGTTCTCAATCCATTTCTTGGATGGTTAAACATGTACAAGAGTTAATTATCTTATACTTCAAGTTCAAGCTAGGAAGATGAATTATACATCTTTCACATATTATTTTCCAATCCTTTTCTTAGGACATTCAAGCTCAAGACATTAGTTGGTGCCCCTAAAGTACACAAACATTAACTTCAAGACACATAAAAGAGAGTTACTACTCTTATACTCAAGTTATCATTTAATTATGATTCAAGTCCACATTTCATTTGTTCACAAAGGGACTATTTTTCAGTATTAGAGTGTTCTACAACACTCATCTAGGCCATCTAGGGTAGTACCCTAAACCTAGACCAAGAATACTTCGAGTTCAAATTAAGTCAATGAGCTATACAACTCATACTTACAAGTTCATAATCCCCTACGTAGGATACTCAATCTCAGGTCATTGTTTTAATGCCCCTTAGGTGCACAAATATTAATATCAAGACAAGCATAACACATAAGTGCTTGATCATAGCACTTTCAAGACATAAAAAAGAGTTCTTCCTCTTATACTCAAGTTCTCATTTTAATTCAATGAGTAATCATGTTCAAGACTCACTTCTGATACCCCTAAGGTGTCACAACACTTGCTAGGACATCTTATCTTAAGGTTATATGCCTTATGAGGGATAAGCTTTCAATTTAATTTAGATTTAAAATACTTTGGTTGGAACAGGGGACCGGGCGGGCGCCTAAGGTAGACTGGGCGGCCGCTCATCCAAGCGTTTTTAAAACCAAAACTTCTGGCCAAATGGGCGGGCACTTGGTGCCTAAGTGGGCGGGCACCTGGTACAATTTTCAGCAAACCTCAAATTTCTTTCCAGGCCTATACTTCTCCGTCCCAAGTGTAGGAGTATACTTTTACTATCCCTTAGGCAATACCCATGACATCCAAACAAGTTCAAAACATTACTTTCAAGTATATTTCATTCTTTTTACCGTCCCACAAATAATAGAATAATTTTCCTTTATTCCATTTTAATATTTCACCGTCCCCAAAAGTATAAGTATAATTTTCTAATATACTAATATAAACCTTTAGGGATACTTCCATTCATTTCCCCGTACCACAAATAATAGTACAATTTTTCTAATAATATTTAAATCAAGTTATATTTTACTGTCTCACGAATAGGAGTATAATTTTTCAATACTTTTTCAAGTCATTTCCCAGGTACAAGGCTATTCATTCTTGTTTATTACGAATACTCCCTTCGTCCCAAATTTACAAGTATCACAAAATTTAACCAAATCACGAAATTTACAAGTACAAGTATCAAGAATAACACATAGGCATGTTATTACAAGCAAGGGGGAGCTAATAACTTACCTAGTCAAAAATCAAGTTGACCCAAATTAATTTCTGATCGGCCTGGAACGCTCTATTCAACGCCACGAATATTTATCCGGGACCGGAATCACGAACAGAGGGATAATTAATCGCGAGGAGTCGAGAATAGGGTAAAATTGAACTCCCTTCATGAAACAGAGAGAAACAACGGGAAGTAACTGAGAATTGGGGAGGAATGCCTTCCAGGAACAAACCAAAACAAGATATACTTGGAACTTTCCAAGAATAGCAACTAGGCCCCTCAAGTTCTAACTTTGACAAAAAGGCTCCTAAACTTTCAACTTTGACATTTAGCCACCTTAATTTTCTAAAGTAATTAAATAATTAACTCAAATAAAATAGCATATAAATATGCTAGTCAAGAATTTAACAAGCAAGTCAAGAATTTAACAAGAATTAGGACGGGCGTTACATCCTCCCCTCCTTAAAGAAAATTCGTCCTCGAATTTTACTGATCAAGATTATAACATATATAATCAACAAATAGAACTCAAGAGCATCAAGACTATACACATATACTCACAAATAGATATTACACGTATGCTCACAAATATTCTATGCAATCCAGATGTATCAATTATAACATCGAAACACATAAAGTCAAGCAGACTCGATTAGTCAATCCACTATATTGGTGAAACTTGACATATCCACTGAAAATAATAGAACTGGTCATATCCTCCAGATCACTGTAATACTAGTCAAATCCACTAGGCAATCTCAAATACTGAAGTCGTGGTCATCCATCATTTCAATACTTAAAAATTGACTTCACGTTTATCAATCCATCGAAAAGGTGTAGCTCTCGGTGTCAAATAATTAACGATAGAGCTGCCTTCGAAATTCATTAATGAATCTCTAACAAGATCAAAAAATCTCAAGAACATGCGTACCTTGGTTGTTTCCACTTATAGGTCAACACAGATGCCTGAAGTAAACCCACTTCAAAATAGATATATCCTCTATCAAGAAATTTCTCAAGTTGAATCTTCAACTCTTTTAACTCAATCGAGGTCAAGAACATTAATCTAGATGTCAGCACTGTATTTGCACTGTAACAACTCAAGATAATCCAAGTTTCTCATCAAGTAACATGTATTACTCAGTAGAAATTATAGCTGAGATCTCATCAAGAATGGATACATCCATCTGGTTTGGTGTAGAAACTCCACTATCAATCACATAGGTTAAATACCCATTACAATCTCGATAACACTGTTCGAACTTTCAATGCAGAACATGAATATTATACATAATTATATCATGCTCATAAAAATAGTCAAGCATACTAGCATAGAACTATTCACTATCTATTGTGGCAAACAAGAATGGCATAACATATAGAAAGCCAAATCATAACACGTAAGAGCCAAGCCATAACACGTATCACATCAATGTCCCATCTAGGTAACATGACCAAGTTAACATAGAACGTATAGGGTGTTATCACCCACACTTCTATAAAGCTCTTATACATAACGATATCAAGCATGTAGTCTCTTACTAGAGAATACACTTCCACGTAATTCACGAGATAAAGACAAGCATGCATATATAGCACGAAACAATGTCCACTAGACAAGATAGATACGCCTAAGTCTTTAAAGACTCGCGCTCTCGATTCTCAAACCATCTAATCCAATTCGATCAACACTATCAACTCCAGTCCTATGCCTGGTATACCAACAAGTAAAGGAACACTCAACGTCAGAAGCACACCCATAAGCTAACCCACGAATGCCGTAGACCCTATCCAGGCTTAGAGCTAACCATAGCTCTGATACCAAACTAACACGCCCCAAGTCCCGGGATCCCCTAATAGAACCTCGAACCTGGTGCGCGTAACTAACAAGAAACAAGAAACTAACGGGAAACAGGAACAATACCTGTTAGAAACAAACTGACATGATATAAATACTCACGAGTAAGGAGCTAAGATGGCTCACAACGAGTTCTAGACCAAGAAAATTAAAACCAAACATGGTTACATACAGCGGAAGACATGCCTAGCACATAATCTGGCATCAAGAGATGTCTAGAGACAACAAGTACTACACAAGTCTACCACAAACAAGCCCTGAGTTTAACAACTCATACAACATCGTCCTTACCAGTGTAAAAGGACACTAGTCTCAAACAAGAACATCCTGCGGAGTACATTCCCAGCTATGTCGAGCCTCACTGCGTACTATCCCCTGCTTTCCTGGGGGGGGGGGAAACAAATAAAGGGTGAGATAAATCTCAGTAAGCTATTAACATGCAACTACATGACATGTTATCATGCAATTCAAGTAGATACTCAAGTAATCATATATCAAGTATCATCAAGTAACAAGTATAGGAGAGGCTAAGCCAACTCAACAAGTAATCAAGCTCAAGATATGATCAGGTAACAAGTAGTCAAGTAGTGTGAGAGGCTAGACCAACTCACCAAGAAGCACATAGGCCTATCACGTATCATTACCTGAATCCTTCCTTATTCCTCCCAAGAATACCATTGTTGTCGATGCTTGTATAGCTGAGGACAACCACGATCAAGATCAAGAGACTGCTATGCAGTATATAAGAAGACCCGGTAACCAGTGTCATTCACAAGAACAAGATTCACGAGGTGTTCACGAGTTAGCATTCACTTATATCAGGCGTATTGCTCCAATATAGGATGCTAAGTCCTTACTATGGCCAGTAGTAAGGGAAAAACAGACCGAATGCATAGACCCACGATTATCACTTATGCCCCAGCCCTCGCAATAAGCGTGAACCTATACACCTCTCTGAACCAAATAAGCCAGCTGGACTCACACGAGAATGCACAAGTAGATGTTTACTTGAACTACGAGAATAGAACTAAGTCCCATATTAGTGGACCAGTCTTTATGCACCATGTAATCATGTATCATGTGCTCACGAGAATATGCACTATGTAATCATGTATCATGTGCTCATGAGAATATGCACCATGTAATCATGTATCATGTGCTCACGAGAATATGCACCATGTAATCATGTATCATGTGCTCACGAGAATACAAGTACACATACGCAATCATTGCGAAGACAAATCAATCTAACAATGGCACGTAGAGTGTCCATATAACACGGTCAATCCAAGTTAGAGTCTATTAATAACAGACCTCAAACAAGTAGTAGGGTATATCATTCTTTATCACTTTGTCACATGCCAAGTTTGCACGTACATATTCATATCACGTTTAACACATTAAAGTGTCTATCACGATACCCTTACTATCAAATAGAGCCCAATACCTTAGACTCTAAACACGTAGTAGCATAGGTCACATTGTACCTAGTCACAGTCATATCTCACGTATATGTATCGCTAGTAATCGAATATATTTTCCAACGCATATTGTGTTCTGTAGTTATTCTTATTAACTTAAATCGTAGTATTTACGATTATATGAATTATCTTCATATTACACTAGTCCCTATATTCTTTAGGAACCCAATTCAAGACAAGATATCTTCTTTATTCTTTATATACTTCATTGAGTATATACACGATTAAAACCAATCACTAGCACTTTAGTGCTTATTCATAGCACTTCCAATATACACTTATCAAATTCAAATATGTAGTAGAGTTAATTATTCTCTATCTAATCCCATATCTCAACTCTTTTGGTTATTCATACCATGTATCAAGTAATCAAGAAGTAACATTCTATCAAGTAAATATATGCAAGATTTGCATATACACATCAAGAATCTTTCAAGTTTATTACCATACACATATATTGGTGTCAAGGCACGTACAAGATTTTATAATCTTATATTCAAGTCTTAATCCAATTCTTTGGATGTTCAAGTCATGTACAAGATTTTAGTGTTTTATACTTCAATTTACTGTCTCAACTTAAGACATTCAAGACATTCAATACATATACCAGATTTTATCATCTTATATCCAAGTTCTCAATCCATTTCTTTTGATGGTTAAACATGTACAAGAGTTAATTATCTTATACTTCAAGTTCAAGGTAGGAAGATGAATTATACATCTTTCACATATTACTTTCCAATCATTTTCTTAGGACATTCAAGCTCAAGACATTAGTTGGTGCCCCTAAAGTACACAAACATTAACTTCAAGACACATAAAAGAGAGTTACTACTCTTATACTCAAGTTATCATTTAATTATGATTCAAGTCCACATTTCATTTGTTCACAAAGGGACTATTTTTCAGTATTAGAGTGTTCTACAACACTCATCTAGGCCATCTAGGGTAGTACCCTAAACCTAGACCAAGAATACTTCGAGTTCAAATTAAGTCAATGAGCTATACAACTCATACTTACAAGTTCATAATCCCCTACGTAGGATACTCAATCTCAGGTCATTGTTTTAATGCCCCTTAGGTGCACAAATATTAATATCAAGACAAGCATAACATATAAGTGCTTGATCATAGCACTTTCAAGACATAAAAAAGAGTTCTTCCTTTTATACTCATGTTCTCATTTTAATTCAATGAGTAATCATGTTCAAGACTCACTTCTGATACCCCTAAGGTGTCACAACACTTGCTAGGACATCTTATCTTAAGGCTATATGCCTTAGGAGGGATAATCTTTCAATTTAATTTAGATTTAAAGTACTTTGGTTGGAACAGGGGACCGGGCGGGCGCCTAAGGTAGACCGGGCGGCCGCTCATCCAAGCGTTTTTAAAACCAAAACTTCTGGCCAAATGGGCGGGCGCTTGGTGCCTAAGTGGGCGGGCGCCTGGTACAATTTTCAGCAAACCTCAAATTTCTTTCCAGGCCTATACTTCTCCGTCCCAAGCGTAGGATTATACTTTTACTATCCCTTATGCAATACCCATGACATCCAAACAAGTTCAAAACATTACTTTCAAGTATATTTCATTCTTTTTACCATCCCACAAATAATAGAATAATTTTCCTTTATTCCGTTTTAATATTTCACTGTCCCCAAAAGTATAAGTATAATTTTTTAATATACTAATATAAACATTTAGGGATACTTCCATTCATTTCCCCGTACCACAAATAATAGTACAATTTTTCTAATAATATTTAAATCAAGTTACTATTTTACCGTCTCACGAATAGGAGTATAATTTTTCAATACTTTTTCAAGTCATTTCCCAGTACAAGGCTATTCATTCTTGTTTATCATACGAATACTCCCTTCGTCCCAAATTTACAAGTATCACAAAATTTAACCAAATCACGAAATTTACAAGTACAAGTATCAAGAATAACACATAGGCATGTTATTACAAGCAAGGGGGAGCTAATAACTTACCTAGTCAAAAATCAAGTTGACCCAAATTAATTTCTGATCGGCCTGGAACGCTCTATTCAACGCCACGAATATTTATCCGGGACCGGAATCACGAACAGAGGGATAATTAATCGCGAGGAGTCGAGAATAGGGTAAAATTGAACTCCCTTCATGAAACAGAGAGAAACAACGGGAAGTAACTGAGAATTGGGAGGAATGCCTTCCCAGGAACAAACCAAAACAAGATATACTTGGAACTTTCCAAGAATAGCAACTAGGCCCCTCAAGTTCTAACTTTGACAAAAAGGCTCCTAAACTTTCAACTTTGACATTTAGCCACCTTAATTTTCTAAAGTAATTAAATAATTAACTCAAATAAAATAGCATATAAATATGCTAGTCAAGAATTTAACAAGCAAGTCAAGAATTTAACAAGAATTAGGACGGGCGTTACATCCTCCCCTCCTTAAAGAAAATTCGTCCTCGAATTTTACTGATCAAGATTATAACATATATAATCAACAAATAGAACTCAAGAGCATCAAGACTATACACATATACTCACAAATAGATATTACACGTATGCTCACAAATATTCTATGCAATCCAGATGTATCAATTATAACATCGAAACACATAAAGTCAAGCAGACTCGATTAGTCAATCCACTATATTGGTGAAACTTGACATATCCACTGAAAATAATAGAACTGGTCATATCCTCCAGATCACTGTAATACTAGTCAAATCCACTAGGCAATCTCAAATACTGAAGTCGTGGTCATCCATCATTTCAATATTTAAAAATTGACTTCACGTTTATCAATCCATCGAAAAGGTGTAGCTCTCGGTGTCAAATAATTAACGATAGAGCTGCCTTCGAAATTCATTAATGAATCTCTAACAAGATCAAAAAATCTCAAGAACACGCGTACCTTGGTTGTTTCCACTTATAGGTCAACACAGATGCCTGAAGTAAACCCACTTCAAAATAGATATATCCTCTATCAAGAAATTTCTCAAGTTGAATCTTCAACTCTTTTAACTCAATCGAGGTCAAGAACATTAATCTAGATGTCAGGACTGTATTTGCACTGTAACAACTCAAGATAATCCAAGTTTCTCATCAAGTAACATGTATTACTCAGTAGAAATTATAGCTGAGATCTCATCAAGAATGGATACATCCATCTGGTTTGGTGTAGAAACTCCACTGTCAATCACATAGGTTAAATACCCATTACAATCTCGATAACACTGTTCGAACATGAATATTATACATAATTATATCATGCTCATAAAAATAGTCAAGCATACTAGCATAGAACTATTCACTATCTATTATGGCAAACAAGAATGGCATAACATATAGAAAGCCAAATCATAACACGTAAGAGCCAAGCCATAACACGTATCACATCAATGTCCCATCTAGGTAACATGACCAAGTTAACATAGAACGTATAGGGTGTTATCACCCACACTTCTATAAAGCTCTTATACATAACGATATCAAGCATGTAGTCTCTTACTAGAGAATGCACTTCCACGTAATTCACGAGATAAAGACAAGCATGCATATATAGCACGAAACAATGTCCACTAGACAAGATAGATACGCCTAAGTCTTTAAAGACTCGCGCTCTCGATTCTCAAACCATCTAATCCAATTCGATCAACACTATCAACTCCAGTCCTATGCCTGGTATACCAACAAGTAAAGGAACACTCAACGTCAGAAGCACACCCATAAGCTAACCCACGAATGCCGTAGACCCTATCCAGGCTTAGAGCTAACCATAGCTCTGATACCAAACTAACACGCCCCAAGTCCCGGGATCCCCTAATAGAACCTCGAACCTGGTGCGCGTAACTAACAAGAAACAAGAAACTAACGGGAAACAGGAACAATACCTGTTAGAAACAAACTGACATGATATAAATACTCACGAGTAAGGAGCTAAGATGGCTCACAACGAGTTCTAGACCAAGAAAATTAAAACCAAACATGGTTACATACAGCGGAAGACATGCCTAGCACATAATCTGGCATCAAGAGATGTCTAGAGACAACAAGTACTACACAAGTCTACCACAAACAAGCCCTGAGTTTAACAACTCATACAACATCGTCCTTACCAGTGTAAAAGGACACTAGTCTCAAACAAGAACATCCTGCGGAGTACATTCCCAGCTATGTCGAGCCTCACTGCGTACTATCCCCTGCTTTCCTGGGGGGGGGGAAACAAATAAAGGGTGAGATAAATCTCAGTAAGCTATTAACATGCAACTACATGACATGTTATCATGCAATTCAAGTAGATACTCAAGTAATCATATATCAAGTATCATCAAGTAACAAGTATAGGAGAGGCTAAGCCAACTCAACAAGTAATCAAGCTCAAGATATGATCAGGTAACAAGTAGTCAAGTAGTGTGAGAGGCTAGACCAACTCACCAAGAAGCACATAGGCCTATCACGTATCATTACCTGAATCCTTCCTTATTCCTCCCAAGAATACCATTGTTGTCGATGCTTGTATAGCTGAGGACAACCACGATCAAGATCAAGAGACTGCTATGCAGTATATAAGAAGACCCGGTAACCAGTGTCATTCACAAGAACAAGATTCACGAGGTGTTCACGAGTTAGCATTCACTTATATCAGGCGTATTGCTCCAATATAGGATGCTAAGTCCTTACTATGGCCAGTAGTAAGGGAAAAACAGACCGAATGCATAGACCCACGATTATCACTTATGCCCCAGCCCTCGC
This sequence comes from Campanula takesimana, assembly GCA_026119855.1. Lineage (NCBI taxonomy): Eukaryota > Viridiplantae > Streptophyta > Magnoliopsida > Asterales > Campanulaceae > Campanula > Campanula takesimana. The sequence continues at coordinate 32,324 of JAOWBW010001643.1, forward strand.
AATAAGCGTGAACCTATACACCTCTCTGAACCAAATAAGCCAGCTGGACTCACACGAGAATGCACAAGTAGATGTTTACTTGAACTACGAGAATAGAACTAAGTCCCATATTAGTGGACCAGTCTTTATGCACCATGTAATCATGTATCATGTGCTCACGAGAATATGCACTATGTAATCATGTATCATGTGCTCATGAGAATATGCACCATGTAATCATGTATCATGTGCTCACGAGAATATGCACCATGTAATCATGTATCATGTGCTCACGAGAATACAAGTACACATACGCAATCATTGCGAAGACAAATCAATCTAACAATGGCACGTAGAGTGTCCATATAACACGGTCAATCCAAGTTAGAGTCTATTAATAACAGACCTCAAACAAGTAGTAGGGTATATCATTCTTTATCACTTTGTCACATGCCAAGTTTGCACGTACATATTCATATCACGTTTAACACATTAAAGTGTCTATCACGATACCCTTACTATCAAATAGAGCCCAATACCTTAGACTCTAAACACGTAGTAGCATAGGTCACATTGTACCTAGTCACAGTCATATCTCACGTATATGTATCGCTAGTAATCGAATATATTTTCCAACGCATATTGTGTTCTGTAGTTATTCTTATTAACTTAAATCGTAGTATTTACGATTATATGAATTATCTTCATATTACACTAGTCCCTATATTCTTTAGGAACCCAATTCAAGACAAGATATCTTCTTTATTCTTTATATACTTCATTGAGTATATACACGATTAAAACCAATCACTAGCACTTTAGTGCTTATTCATAGCACTTCCAATATACACTTATCAAATTCAAATATGTAGTAGAGTTAATTATTCTCTATCTAATCCCATATCTCAACTCTTTTGGTTATTCATACCATGTATCAAGTAATCAAGAAGTAACATTCTATCAAGTAAATATATGCAAGATTTGCATATACACATCAAGAATCTTTCAAGTTTATTACCATACACATATATTGGTGTCAAGGCACGTACAAGATTTTATAATCTTATATTCAAGTCTTAATCCAATTCTTTGGATGTTCAAGTCATGTACAAGATTTTAGTGTTTTATACTTCAATTTACTGTCTCAACTTAAGACATTCAAGACATTCAATACATATACCAGATTTTATCATCTTATATCCAAGTTCTCAATCCATTTCTTTTGATGGTTAAACATGTACAAGAGTTAATTATCTTATACTTCAAGTTCAAGGTAGGAAGATGAATTATACATCTTTCACATATTACTTTCCAATCATTTTCTTAGGACATTCAAGCTCAAGACATTAGTTGGTGCCCCTAAAGTACACAAACATTAACTTCAAGACACATAAAAGAGAGTTACTACTCTTATACTCAAGTTATCATTTAATTATGATTCAAGTCCACATTTCATTTGTTCACAAAGGGACTATTTTTCAGTATTAGAGTGTTCTACAACACTCATCTAGGCCATCTAGGGTAGTACCCTAAACCTAGACCAAGAATACTTCGAGTTCAAATTAAGTCAATGAGCTATACAACTCATACTTACAAGTTCATAATCCCCTACGTAGGATACTCAATCTCAGGTCATTGTTTTAATGCCCCTTAGGTGCACAAATATTAATATCAAGACAAGCATAACATATAAGTGCTTGATCATAGCACTTTCAAGACATAAAAAAGAGTTCTTCCTTTTATACTCATGTTCTCATTTTAATTCAATGAGTAATCATGTTCAAGACTCACTTCTGATACCCCTAAGGTGTCACAACACTTGCTAGGACATCTTATCTTAAGGCTATATGCCTTAGGAGGGATAATCTTTCAATTTAATTTAGATTTAAAGTACTTTGGTTGGAACAGGGGACCGGGCGGGCGCCTAAGGTAGACCGGGCGGCCGCTCATCCAAGCGTTTTTAAAACCAAAACTTCTGGCCAAATGGGCGGGCGCTTGGTGCCTAAGTGGGCGGGCGCCTGGTACAATTTTCAGCAAACCTCAAATTTCTTTCCAGGCCTATACTTCTCCGTCCCAAGCGTAGGATTATACTTTTACTATCCCTTATGCAATACCCATGACATCCAAACAAGTTCAAAACATTACTTTCAAGTATATTTCATTCTTTTTACCATCCCACAAATAATAGAATAATTTTCCTTTATTCCATTTTAATATTTCACCGTCCCCAAAAGTATAAGTATAATTTTCTAATATACTAATATAAGCATTTAGGGATACTTCCATTCATTTCCCCGTACCACAAATAATAGTACAATTTTTCTAATAATATTTAAATCAAGTTACTATTTTACCGTCTCACGAATAGGAGTATAATTTTTCAATACTTTTTCAAGTCATTTCCCAGTACAAGGCTATTCATTCTTGTTTATCATACGAATACTCCCTTCGTCCCAAATTTACAAGTATCACAAAATTTAACCAAATCACGAAATTTACAAGTACAAGTATCAAGAATAACACATAGGCATGTTATTACAAGCAAGGGGGAGCTAATAACTTACCTAGTCAAAAATCAAGTTGACCCAAATTAATTTCTGATCGGCCTGGAACGCTCTATTCAACGCCACGAATATTTATCCGGGACCGGAATCACGAACAGAGGGATAATTAATCGCGAGGAGTCGAGAATAGGGTAAAATTGAACTCCCTTCATGAAACAGAGAGAAACAACGGGAAGTAACTGAGAATTGGGGAGGAATGCCTTCCCAGGAACAAACCAAAACAAGATATACTTGGAACTTTCCAAGAATAGCAACTAGGCCCCTCAAGTTCTAACTTTGACAAAAAGGCTCCTAAACTTTCAACTTTGACATTTAACCACCTTAATTTTCTAAAGTAATTAAATAATTAACTCAAATAAAATAGCATATAAATATGCTAGTCAAGAATTTAACAAGCAAGTCAAGAATTTAACAAGAATTAGGACGGGCGTTACACAACCTTTCAACATTGGCTTTAAAATTTTCTGTCAAAACATCATCTTGTTCGGCCAAGAAGATGAGTTGCTGTGACCAAATTTGTCCAGGTCCGGTCGGGTATGTACCTGGGTGCGGTCGGACCAAGGCACTAGGTGCGGCCGGATCTTGCCCATGGTCCGGGCGGATCAGCGCGGGTTCCTGGGAGAACTGGGTTGATTTCGGGCTAATTTGTGTTGGGCTAGGTATCCTCATCCTGATGCCTGCCTCTTGCTCAACCAAATCCCAAGCCTCACATTCTGCCGTCACCACCACTTCAAAAAGTGGCTCCTCTGAACGCACATCCAAGGACTCTTTTTCATGTTCTTCGTCCACCACTACTTCAAAAAGTGGCTCATCGGATTTTGTTTCTGGAGCAACCTCTCCACCCACGGAAAATTTTTTATTACTAACCTTTTCTCCCTTGAAATCCTCATCAACACTAACAATCAGATTTTGATCAATGGGTCCAACGCTACGATCTTTCCCATTGAATCAAAATCGTCATCACGAATTGTACGATTAACCCTACCGTACGGATCAACGTGACGGAGATCTTCCTCACGCTCGCCGTTTCGGTTTCCGGGGTTGACATCACCACCACGGCTAACTGCCAATCGCTCCAACGCCGTTAAAAGCTCAACATGTCGCGTTGCTTTTTGCTCCATCAGACGTGCTTGTTGCTCCAACAGACGTCTAATAGCAGTAAAGATTTGTTGTGTGCCCTCGTTGTTTCCTCCATTGTTAGCCATCGTCCAAGGATCGTCCTTTTCTGATACCAATGATGTAAAGACGCAGCGGAATAGTAACTAACAATTGATCGAAACCAATTATTCTGCAAGGAATAAAAATTCCCAAGAAGAATTTCAATGAAATTCTTGAATAAAGAAATAAAGGAGGTTAAAGAGGGATAAATAATTGCTAAGCAATCCAATTTTTATTGCGAATAATCTAATTTTCGGAATACAATTTTTGGCCTATTTTATAGTGCCCATAAAACTTGAAAAACACTCATAAACCTTCTAGAATTAACCATAACCTATATAGTAACTTAATAGGACTTAAAAACTAGTAAATTGACTCAAAATCTATTCTAGAATCCTATAAAATTAACCTACTAAAATTAATGACGAAAATAATAAAAATACTAATTAAAATACTAATTATATCTAACAAATAATAAAATACGAATATAATTATAATATTTGATATAATTATATTCTCGTATTGCATCAATATTCCATAAGAATACAGGGTACATATTTCAATAAATTTAGATTAAGAATGTTGTATTTGCAATCTTAATTGTAGTTAATATAATATCTTCTTTAGTAGGAACATGGAAGTGTATATAGAATGAGTTTCTCAATGACTTTATATACTCCCTCTGCCCTATAATGTTAGTCTAACTTTGACTATTCAAAGAAATTAGCAAAACAACTTGATTTCCATCACTATCCTCCTCTCTTTTTCCTTTGTCTTTCATCATTTCCTCACCTCTCTCTTTCTCACCCCCCATCCTTAGTTATCACAAGAGTAATTATGAAAGCTCAATCAAATTAACCTCCCAATTATGGAAACGGGACAATTTTTATGGGACAAACAAAAATGGTAAGTAGGATTATCGTTCCAGGACATAATAGAACATTTACCTTTTACTAAAGTAAAATAGCAACAACTTTTGATATGAAAAAAAATAGAATATTGACTAATATGGTTTAGTCAACTTTAGTGCAGTCCATTGACTGGACATGTGAGGGTTTAACATAGTCCATACTTCGATACTTTTATTTCAGCTAAGCTTTTGTCCCAAATACTTCACTATTCTGTTTGGTCCAGTGTAGACGTGGCCGGTTAGGAATTTCGGTTTGGTCTAACGAGAACCGAACCGCCTAACCGTGTATACCGGTCACGGTTTACCGGTTAACCCGGTTAAACCGGTTATTTTTTTTTTATTTTTTTTTTTTCAAAACAGTTTTATTAACAGGTTTTTGTTTAGAAAATAAAAAAAAAACACTTCATTTTTTAAAGTGTTTTTTGTTTCAAGTAAAAAAAATTTAAACTGTTTTTTTGAACATTTTTTTTAAAAATTTTTTAAAACAGTTTTTATAAAAAAAAAACCGGGGTATTATTACCCCTTTTCTTTAAAAAAAAAAAATTTTGTTTTTTTTTAAAGTTAAAAACTTAAAATGTATAACAAATTTTTTTAAGTAAAAAAAAAAAAGGGACTGTACCCTTAAATTTTATTAATTAAATTAAAATTACAAAGAGGGGGACAACCAATCCTTGCCCTTTAATAATTAAGGGAGGAAAAAATGGAGCCTTACCTCAACTAAACTATTACAATGAAATAAAAATAAACCTATTCTAAAATTTAAAATAAAAACTATCTAATTTCCGTCCCCTTCCGAACTTCCCGTAGAGTCTTCCAAGTCGTATTGGTATTGTGGATCTACTAAATCCTCTTCATAAGGCATATCTTGCTCCCTCTTTTCCGCTCTAACCCAATCACCAAGTAAGAGTTGATTTTCTAAATTTTCAACCGTTAGTAGGGAACGTCTTGCATCCAAAACATTTCCTCCCACACTAAATGCCGATTCGACCGCCACAGTTGAAGCGAGAGAAACTAAGACTTCTTTTGCAATTAAAGAGAGTATGGGATAAGTTTCTTGCCTTGGTGAACACCACCTCAAAATATCAAAAGTAGTTGGATTTGAAGTGTTTTGTACAACTTCATGTCTAGTAGATAAATATGCTTCCAACTCGTACGGAATGCTAGAGGTAGTTGAAGAAGAAGCCGTTCTAGGACGTTTTTGGGAATAAATTTCATTAACAAAACTATATGGATCGTCATCCTCCTCATATTGTGTAGCAATATCTTCATTAGGACTTGAGCCATATTGAGAAGGATTTCCATGAATTGCACTATACTCATTATAAAGAGTCACCAAATCATTTTTTTTATTTTCAACAATAATCGCCGGGTTTTCGTGGAATCCGTCCCCATTGGGGTATAAATTCGCATAATAAAACGTTATTATGCGAACTAGATCTATCAATTTAACACGGGGATCCAACATCTTTGCAACCAAAAATAGAGACGGAATATTATCAAAATATTTGAGCCACTTTTCCCTCATGGAAGCAACGCTTAGGTTTAAAATGTTGCACTTTTGTAAATTTTTAAAACTTCAAACTATTGCAACACATTGGTCAAGTACCAAAACGGAAGTTGGATAATAAACTCCCGACAAAGCCAAAGTAGCGGTATTGAAAATCTTCAGTAATTGACATAAATTAGTGCAAGCGTTTCATTGATAAGCAAATAAAGAAATATCATAGCCCATAGTAAAAAAAAATTCCATGAGATGCTCTTTATACTCAAAACCATCAATAAACATTTTATAGGTAGAATTCCAACTAGTCGGAACATCCATTGAAAAGTATTTTTCGGGAAGACCTTACTTCGTAAAAATTTGATCCATTTTCTTGTAATTTTATTTTTTTTGCAATAAAATAAAGAGCCTTTCTAATGGGTTTAACATATTGCTCCAACGCATCCAAACCATCTTTAACACATAAATTTATGATATGACATAAACATCTAATATAAAAATACTTACCCCCAAGTGACGGTTGACAAATTTGCATCAACTCCGGTATACTAGCGGTATTAGCACTAGCGTTGTCGAATGAAATAGTAAATATTTTTGCAAAAAACAATACTTTGCCAAAATGGCGTGCAACTTTCTACAAATATTTTCCGCGGAATGAGATGGTTCAAAACTTTCATATGCAATTAATCTTTTTTGTAGAGTCCATGAATAAATTAGAAAAGTGATTTCGTTAAAAAAACTAACTGAAACTGTCAAAAAACTGACTGGAATTCTGAAAACAAACTGGAAAATGTTTTGAAACTGACTGGAAATGGTTAACAAAGTGACTGAAATTTTCTGAATAAATTAGAAAAGTGATTTCATTAAAAAACTAACTGGAAATCGTTAAAAAACTGACTGGAATTCTGCAATCTAACTGGAAATATGAGAGAGTGTGAGAGACTTAGGAATTAATAGAGAGAGAAAGAGTATAGAGAAGGTGTGGAACTAAAATGCTAGGAGGGAGGGGTATTTATATGTAAGGATTTTTTTTTCCATTTCTGACCGAAAGTTAACTGAACTAAAAACTAGCCGTTTTTGGACAGTGTCAGACATGGGGAAGTGGGGGGGGGGCGGTGCAAATTTTGGAAAAGTAGCCGTTACCCGGTTAACGCCGGTTTTATAAACGGTTTAACCGCCGGTTTGTTTAACGGTTACTAACCGGCGGTTGACGGTTTTGAGAATCACCTAACCGAAACCGGACCGGCTACATGCGTTTGACGGGTGAACCGGTTGCCGGTTAACCGGTTTTGACCGGTTAAAAACCGGCGGTTAGCAGGTTTCCGGTTTTTTTTTGGTCACGTCTAGTCCAGTGTCCCCTACGTCAAATGACCTGGAACTGAATAATTACAGAAATTTCAACCAAGTAATGTACTCTAGGGCGAGCAAAGAGTCTACCTTCGAAAAGGCTAATTAGAAAGTGATATTTACTTTCCTTAGTGTTGGTACTTAATAAATGTTTGGGCATGTATCCAATTGTTGTGTGTATAAGATATATTGGGGGGGGGGGGGGGGCCAGGGGTGGTTTGAAAGAAATTGAAAAGTAAATAGTTTCTAAATGCACGTTTAAAGTGAAAAACATCACCCAGTATAGATAGTGGACTCTTTTAAAGGAATGAAGGGAGTGATGTATATGAGAATCTGCTAGACCGTCTAGATCTTAATCTAGGCGTAGTGATGTGCGTTACATTAATCTGTTGTATCCTTCTTGGATCTTTTCTAATCGTCACAGTTGGCAAAGTATGGGAGTGACTAGAAAAACAAATGTGAAAACAGGAAAATCAGTGGCAGTTATTGTAATTTAAGAAATAATCAAGCCGATTGATTAACCTGCAATACACGTGTAGACGCTAAGTTTACCCTAAAGTGTGGCTATAAATACACCTTAACACTTACCTGATGGTATGCACATGTGCCCCCATTTCCCTTTGTACGGCGGTGATGAATATTTCTGTTGAGGATGAAGATAACAGTGATGATTGTTGTGAGATGTTAATCGCTTTCAACAATCGTATCAACAAGCCATCGAAAAATTTGGTAGGTGCCAAGGTCTTCTTTTTTGTAAAGTGATCTGTTTTTTTTCCGTATATATGTTGATAATTGATGCTCCTTTTATCCGATCATTTATGATTTCTGGTGATTTTGTTGAATAGATTTGTCTAAATGAAACTTCCCTGGTTTCCTATTGATACAACTTTTGCTATTAACTAAGATTTGCTCATTAGAATGTATGTAGTTCATTGGTTGTTGGTTTCTGTTTTTATTTGCAAGCTTTTACTTTTTCTGGATTCTCTCGTTGAATGACTGTTTTATAGAATGTAAACATGATAACTTTTGGGCACATTCTATAATCTCACCTTTGAGACAGTTATTTCTTAAACATTTTTGTCTACAACTAATAACTGAAAACTTTGCTCTGTGAAGATTTGTGGTATTTTGTTAAGTTTAATGCCTTTGAATTTTGGGACGTCAATTTAAATGGATTAAATTAACAAGTTCATAATTCCGGGACAGAAAGAGTATGGCTAAGGCTTGTGGCAAAGGCCATAAAAGCCGAGAGTTGCTGCCATTGTGCTTGTCGCCTATGACGTTTGTTGTGTGGGCTGGACATGGTGGGCCAACTAACAAGCATTGTTTGGCTAGGATTTTGTTCTAGCCTGAGTTGTCAGCAACCTTAATCAATAAGGATTAAGGTATCCTTATGTAATTGGAATTAATTAGGTGCTGAAGGCTACTACGTGTATATACGTATATTGTTTCTCCGCCATAATAATATCTGTTTCCCTTTGCCCGTGGAGGTAGCCAATAGAGATTGGTGAACCACGTATATTCTGTGTTGATTTGCGTTCATTGGTATTTGCTATCTCTTGGGTTTGATTTACTAACAAGTGGCACCAGAGCCTGGTTAGTTGAGAAAGATCAGGGCATTCCGCTGCGGTAGAAGGGATGGATTCCGAGATGGACCAGAAAATTGACAAGTCTGACGGGAAGAACAAATTTATTTTATGGTAGAAGATTATGCATTGGGCGTGCAAATTGCGGGCAGAAAAAGTGCAGATCGCGTGCAGTTTTTGTGCAGCGTACGTGCAGTCCGCGTGCAGAAATCTGGGTGTCTAGGTTGGACACATCTGGTATTGTATTCTGTTGCCTCTGACATATTTGAGTTTGGAATTTTCCTGGTTATTCTGAAGCTCTCCACTGTAGAGGATCGAGAATCAATAGATCTGAGAGCAGTCAACGATTACTCATCTGTGCTAAAAATAGCAAATCTAGTAGATCTGAATCTAAAAGTTCGTCTGGTGTTCTGTGGTGATCCAAGAACGCAACTAGAACGTTTCGGTGTCTGGTATCTACATCTGAAGACGGATATTTGAAGCTAGGGTTCTGTGATTAGAAGTTAGCTGTCTGGTATAATCTGAAGATCTAACATCTGTTGTAGTCGATTCTAGTGATCTAGAAGTAGATATAAAATATGTGTTGCCCGAGGCAATAATCTGGTTAGATTTCAGAGTTGTACATCTGACTCCGCGTCTGAAGAATTCTGAGTCGGCTGCAGCGATGGCGAGAAGTGACAATCTGGATGAGGATTGTGATTAAGCCTTGGTGATCGAAGAAGAAGCGTGTAAAGAAGTTGCATGGGTTCTAGATTCAGGAGTTTTTTATCGCATGTGTTTGCGCAAGGAGAAGTTTACAATGTACGAGCAGAAAGATGGAGACCGTATTTATATGGCTAATGGATCTGTCTGCAAGGTAGTTGGCATGAGCTCCGTAAGGGTGAGAACTTCTGGTGATAAATTTCTCACATTGAACAAGGTGAGACACGTTCCACAAGTAGCAAAGAATCTGGTATCACTTAGTTAGTTGGACAAGAAGGGATACAGTTTCAAAGGTGAAGGTGGAGTCCTGGATGTCTACAAAGGTTCAGATGTGATTCTGAAGGGCGGAAGAAAAGGTTCCTTGTTTATCCTCCAAGGTTCTGAGATTGGTGAGGGTGTTGACGAGCAGGTGGAGCAGCGTTTTACTCTAGGCCGGAGTAAACTACTCAAGCCACGGCTAGAAGATCAACACACACCGGTTTTATCAGTCATGGTTGGCAAGATCTAATGTCGACTGGATGAGCCACGTCTAAATGACTGTTAGTCGCTCGTTGGGGTGATTCTGAGTGCCCATAGGTGCACGTCTGGGTGTCTGGTGAGATACATGAATGCAAAATATCTGATTGTCCAGAGGAAAAAGTTGTTTGTCTGGTGAGGCAAATTCTGAGTGTCTTAAAGATACATGGTGCGCGCAAAATCTGGTTGTCCGGAGGAAAAATCTAGTATCTTTGACGAAAGACAGACTGAGGCAAAGGTGGAAAAATATGTTTCTAGTACGAAAGGATGTGGCTCAAGGTCGAGTCTATGTCAGCAGTTCGTGCATCTGAATTATTAAGGGAGATTCAAAGTCAAGGTGGAGATTGTTAAGTGTAATGCCTTTGAATTTTGGGACGTCAATTTAAATGGATTAAATTAACAAGTTCATAATTCCGGGACAGAAAGAGTATGGCTAAGGCTTGTGGCAAAGGCCATAAAAGCCGAGAGTTTCTGCCATTGTGCTTGTCGCCTATGACGTTTGTTGTGTGGGCTGGACATGGTGGGCCAACTAACTGTAGGGACCGTTACCACCACCACCACTTTCCCACATTAGTGTGATATTGTCCTCTTTGGGCCTAGCCCGCACGGATTTGTTTTTGGTCATCTCCCAAAAGGCCTCATCCTAATGAAGTGCGTGGGTGCTCTTATATACCATGCAATTATTTCCTCAATTGCCGATGTGGGACTTTGGGTTGCCACCCAACAATCCTCCCCTCAAACTAAGGATCACACCGCTATGGCCCGCAGTGTTTCCTCTGGCCCATATCGGCGAAAGCTTGTACCAACCGCCCGCGAAACACCATCGCCCTTGATTGCAAGACTCGATTCGTTATGTCGCATAAGGGGAACCCCACCATATAAAGCACACACACGGTCCACCCGGTCGGGCCCATCCGAACCATGGCTCTGATACCAATTGTTGTGGATATTGCCCTCCACTACCCAAGCAAATCACAAGAACAATAAAAGCACACAAACAAAGCACAAGAAATCAAAGCAAGAAAAGACACAGAAATTGTTTACCCAGTTCGTCAATATGTTTGACTACGTCTTGGGCACTACCAAGCCAGGATCTTGCACTATAATATGTTATTCTGAAGTTACAATGAGTTTGGGGGGAGGAACATTGCTTAAATATAAGCCCTGGAATAAGATCTAAACCTAAACAAAGAAGGAATCCCGAAATCCCGTCAGCGGACCAGGCGCCCGCCTGGACTACCCTAGGCGCCCACTCGATGTGGATTTTCCGAAGGACCAACCTTCTGTCCAAATAAGCGCCCGCCTGCTAGGCCCCGAGCGCCCGCTCGTTCCTCCGCCTGGATTTCTCCCCTTTTGTTCCTTTGAGGATCTCTACTCCAACAATCTCCCACCTAGAGATCAACTGCATATACAAACCCGTATCCGTCTTCAACTCATCATTGGTATCGTCCTAGTGCTCACCTCGATCATGGTAGTGCCTTCCTCTTCTCTTATTCTCCAAGCCCAATTGAAGCTTTACATAGCTTCAACTTTTCAAGGTTTACCACCTTGGTCAACATGTCAGCCGGGTTCTCCGATCCCAATATCTTCTCCAGCTTTAGGATCTTCCTCTCCAAGAGATGCCTGATGTAGTGAAACCTCAGCTCAATTTGCTTCGTCCGAGAATGAAATGCCGGATTCCTAGCCAAATGAATTGCACTTTGACTGTCACTGTAGAGAGAATTACCACTTCGCATCTTCCCAAGTTCACCCAAGAAGTTCTGTAACCATACCATCTCCTTGCTTGCCTCTGTCACTGCCACATATTCTTCTTCCACAGTCGACTGAGCCACGATCTTCTGCAATTTAGAAGCCCAGGAGATTGCCGTACCACCTAATGTGAAAACATAACCCGTAGTACTTCTCCTCTTGTCTATATCGCTTGATGCCAAATCCGCATCAACATAACCCACTAACACGACCTCCTTGCTTGAGAAACATAGAGCCTTACCAGCAGTACCCTTTAAGTAACGCAGGATCCATTTAACTGCTTCCCAATGTTGCTTCCCAGGATTGCCCATGTACCGGCTGACTACTCCCACCGCATGTGCAATGTCTGGCCTTGTACACACCATTGCATACATTAGACTCCCCACTACCGAAGCATATGGAGTCCTTTCCATCTTGTCACGCTCCTCCTTGCCCTTAGGTGAGTCCTTCTCGGATAGCTTGAAGTGCATACCCAATGGTGTCCCTGTTGGCTTCTCCTCTTCCATGCAAAACCTTGCCAAGACTTTCTCAACGTATTCTGCTTGTGAAAGAACCAACTTACCCAACTCCATATTCCGGTCAATCCGCATGCCCAAGATTTTTCTGGCCTCCCCCAAATCCTTCATCTCGAACCGTTCTGACAACTGAGCCTTCAATCTGTTTACCTCTCTACTGCTAGAGCCCGCTATTAGCATGTCATCCACATATAACAGCAAGATTATATACCCATTGTTCGTGTTCTTGAAGTAGCAACAATGATCCGCCTCACATCTAATTAAATCAATGTCATGCATGAATCCATCAAACTTCCTGTACCACTGCCTAGGAGCTTGTTTAAGGCCATACAAGCTCTTAGTCAACCTGCAAACCAGTTCCTCGCTACCCTTAGACAAGTAACCCTCTGGTTGTACCATGTAAATTTCTTCCTCCAAATCACCATGAAGGAAGGCCGTCTTTACATCCATCTGTTCCAGCAACAAGTTATCCGCCACTACTATCCCCAGAACCATTCTGATAGTGGTCATTTTCACAACAGGAGTGAATACCTCGGTGTAGTCAATACCATACTTTTGCTGAAACCCTTTTACAACCAACCTTGCCTTGTAACGCTTACTGCCGTTTGCTTCCTCCTTGATCTTGTAAACCCACTTGTTATGCAATGCCTTCTTCCCCTTAGGCAGTTTAATCAACTCCCAAGTTTTGTTGGCTTTCAATGAGTCCATCTCATCATCCATCGCAGCTTTCCACTTATCACAAAGTGCACTACGAACAGCCTCCGCATAACATTCCGGTTTACCACTATCTGTTAGCAACAAATAGTAATTTGAAGGAGTATACCTGTCAGGTGATCCACGCAATCTGCTGGATCTACGCAGCGGAATATCCGGTTCCGAAGTATGTGGTTCATCTTCAGTGACCCCCTGACCATGGTCATCATGAACCGTCTTGCTCCCACCCGAGTCTGGAATATCCACCTCTACAATCTCCGGTTCCGAACTAATATCATCAGATGCCCCCTTTCTGTCCTTGTACAATACCTGTTCATTGAATACCACATCTCGACTACGAATAATTTTATGGTTTTGGTCATCCCAAAACTTATACCCGAAGTCATCCCCGCCGTACCCAATAAACGTACATTTTACAGATTTTGCATCTAACTTAGTTCTATCAGCAGAATCAATATGAACATATGAAACACAGCCAAATATGCGAAGAAAGGACAGATTTACCTGCTTGCCACTCCATGCTTCCTCTGGAATTTTATTCCCCAATGGTACCGATGGTCCCCGATTGATCAAGAAAGCTGTCGTGTCAACTGCATATGCCCAGAACGTCTTCGGAAGTCCACATTTCAACCTCATACTTCTAGCCCGCTTGTTCAATGTCCTGTTCATCCTCTCTGCATTCCTGTTGTGTTGTGGTGTGCCCTTTAGAGTCTTCTCCATGAGAATGCCATTCGCTGCACAATATTCCTTGAACTCCCCGAGCTCATACTCCCCTCCGTTATCTGACCTCAAGCACTTAAGCTTAAGTCCCGTCTGATTCTCCACCAAAGCCTTCCATTTCTTAAACACCTCGAATGCCTCATCTTTGTGTTTCAAGAAATAAACCCAGACTTTCCTTGTCGAATCATCAATAAAGGTCATGTAATATGACGCACCACCTAGAGAAGTTACCGGGGCCGGCCCCCACAAATCCGTGTAGACCAAATCCAAATTTGCTTCCCTCAAAGCCCTACCTGTCCTCAAGAAATTATTCCTCGCCTGTTTGCCAAACACACAATCTTCGTAGATCCCCACGTCGACTGTCTTCAAACCCGGTAGTCTTCCTTTTGAGCAAAGTACTTTTATCCCCTTCTCACTCATGTGACCCAATCGACAGTGCCACAAATCCGTATCACCCCTGGCTGACTCCACCTCGATACTTGCCTTGGTGTTATTCGCCAAATACAATGTCCCCTCCTTATTACCCGAGCGATCTCAGAATCCTCCTTGGTAATAACCCAGTTCCTGCAGCCAAAAGTTACCTTGTAACCTTCTTCATCCAACTGCCCAACTGAAAGCAGGTTCTTTTTCAAACCCGGAATGTGCCTGACCCCGTGTAGATGTAGGACCTTTCCATCCGATGCTCCTATCCTGACATCCCCCTTCCCCTTGATTTCCAAAGGCTCGCCATCCGCCAGATAGACCTTACCGAAATCACCGGAAGTATAATTCTCCATCTCTTCTGCATGCCCGCAAGAGTGGAATGATGCCCCCGAATCCAGCACCCATGATTCTAGTGCACTACTAACACTCAGAACCAGTACACCATCACCTTCGACTGTCACATTCACCGAATTGCCCCCACGATTGGGACAATCCTTCTTGTAGTGTCCTAACTCCTTGCAATGATAACACTGCACCGATCCTTTTGCAACCCTTGGTTTGTCTCTGATCTCCACGGCCTTTCCTTTACCACCCACTACGTTTTCCCTTGATTCAGTTCTCCGTTTATTGCTAGTACCCGGCCTTCCCCTGCTAGTAGTAGCTAAGGCCGATCCCGAAGTAGACGATGTCCCCAATTTCTTCAAACGATTTTCCTCGCCCAACAGAAAGTCTTTAACATCATCATACTTCAATTTGTTCTTACCCGCTGAAGCGTTGATCGCTGTCACCGTCCCGCTCCAATTTCCTGGTAAAGACGCTAGCAACAAACACGCATGAACCTCATCATCAAACATAATTTCCAACGCAGTCAATGAGTCTATAACATCCATAAACTCATCGATGTGTTTAGCTAAGGATCCTCCCTTTTGCATCTTGAGACTGCCCATCTTGCGTATCAAATCAACCTTGTTTGCAGCAGATGGAGTTTCAAATCTCTCAGTAAGATAATCCAATAGCTCCTTTGTGGTTTTTGCCTTCTTGGTAGTCTTCGCGATCCACTTTGACAAAGTAGATCTAACCACCCCTAGGGCTTTCCGATCCATGAGATCCCAATCTTCTTGCTTTTCTCCTTCCGGTTTGACACCCTTTAGAGGCTTATAGAGATCTTTGTTGTACAAGAGATCCTCTATTTGCATCCTCCAAAACCCGTAGTCAGACCCATCGAATTTCTCCACCGCTTGTTTATCCTTGCCCATTCTTGATTGCTTGACAACACCCAATCGCTCGATGAACCAATCGGTCGATTAACCCTGATCTCCAACCAGAGCTCTTGATACCAGTTGTTGGGACCGCGACCACCACCACCACTTTCCCACATTAGTATGATATTGTCCGCTTTGGGCCTAGCCCGCACGGATTTGTTTTTGGTCATCCCCCAAAAGGCCTCATCCTAATGAAGTGGGTGGGTGCTCTTATATACCTTGCAATTATTTCCTCAATTGCCGATGTGGACTTTGGGTTGCCACCCAACATTAACAAGCATTGTTTGGCTAGGATTTTGTTCTAGCCTGAGTTGTCAGCAACCTTAATCAATAAGGATTAAGGTATCCTTATGTAATTGGAATTAATTAGGTGCTGAAGGCTACTACGTGTATATACGTATATATATACTCCTTCCGTCCTAATTTAATTCAGTAGTTCAATTACTCAGAAAGTAAGAGAGATCAATAATTCTAGATCTAGGGATTTGCATATCTAGGAACTTTGTGATCAAGGTTCATGCAAACATAAATTAGTGTGATCGTCATCTTCTTGTAATTGTTTCTCCGCCATAATAATATCTGTTTCCCTTTGCCCGTGGAGGTAGCCAATAGAGATTGGTGAACCACATATATTCTGTGTTGATTTGCGTTCATTGTTATTTTCTATCTCTTGGGTCTGATTTACTAACATGTTTGATTCTTGAGTATTTTCTTTTCTTCCAATTATTTGAATTGATTGAATGCGTTGGCATGACAATGACAACATAAGTCTTGCAGGTGGTTGCAAAGTTTATCCGGGTCTTAGGTTGCTAACTAATTGATACAAATTAGATCACCCCCTCATCAAAAGGTTCAGTTAGCTCCAGATGAAGAAGTGGCAATACATTGTATTTAAGAACTTCCAATCTACCATGAATAATATTTTGCTTTAAAGGAGATTCCACTCGATCGAGGCTTCATTGCAGAATAACAGTACTTCTGAGAAATGGAATTATGAAGATAGTACCTTGTGAAAATAATAGTGTCATATATGTCTATATTCAAGCATAGGTGTACAAATTATCAGTGCTAATTAATAGCACTGACTATAGTTGAATCCTCTTACCTAATGTATGCTCCCTCCGTCCCATCCGATTTAGGATTTTTTCTCTCGACACGGGGATTAAGAAATACTACTATAACAAGAGGAAAGAGAATGAGTAGAGGAGGTGTTGTAACTATGAAAAGTAAAATAGGAGAGAGAATGAGTGGGAAGAATAGTAAAGGGATTGTTGTTGTGAGTATGACAAGTGGATCCCATTGAATATAAAAGTAATATAACCTTTCCATTTTGGGCCGTCCTAAGTCGAGTGGGATGCCAAAAATGGCAAAACGTCATAAATCAAGTGGGACATAGGGAGTATGTAGTAATGTACTGACAATACAGAACCTCCAATAAAGGAGTAGTTGAAGATATAAAGCCAAGTATTTGAGTTTATGTTGAACATCTGTGTTAGGATGGGAAGGTAGTATATTTGTGATGGAGGAATTTACATAAAGTGGGCAGAAGGTAAGTTTCACTTAGGCGTGATCACGCCTAAGTCTAAAGAGTCTTCTTTAGAATATTTTGAGAAGTATAGATGAGAAGGCTATTTTATATTTCTTCAACTCATACTTTTCATCAACCATTACATCGCTATTTATACTACACATAGGAAAATTCTAGAGTGACTTTACATGATCTCTAACTTATCATTAAAGAGATACATGTTCTACTTTATTCATGAACTAACTAGTAAATGTACTAGACTATTCAAATAACCATAACCACTAAGACCTTTGATATTTCTTGCACATGCACATTAATCAACATACTCCCCCTTTATGTGCTGCCACAACTCCAAGATACTCCCTCAATTGTTGAAACTTTTCTTTTGGAAGTGCCTTTGTAAATATGTCCGCGACTTTCTCCTCACTCTTGCAATAGTTGAGTTTATTTTTATTTTAAAGTCATTTTTAAATACACCGTTACTATTTTCCATCAAATATGATATCTTCTTTAGTTGGAACTTAGAAGTGTATCAAGAATAAAATCTTTGTGAATCTCAATTCCATTATATAAAGGATTAACCTTTTACATTAAGGTAAAGTAGCAACAACTTGTGATATGACAATAGAATGCTCTCTAATATGGTTTGGGAAAATTTCAAATTGGTAACCTGTGTTTGTATCATTTTTGCAATTTGGTTCTTGTGTTTGCATTTCTTGCAACCCGATTCCTGTGTTTGTCATTTTGTTGCAAATTGATATAAAAACTAACAAAATTGTTAGTTTTTTAACGGAAAAATAGTCAAGTGCATATCGCATGACCTTTTAAAGGTATAAATTTCTCAAGTGTATGTGCTAATGAGTGGAAGGGTTGAAGGGAATTGCTCCTTTTGGAAGGATAAAAGTGAGGGTTTTGGTATTTATTGTGTAGGAGTTAATTCCACCATTAATGGAGTGGTGAGGTTATTACCTTTTAATGAAGAAGATGACGACGAACTAGTTCTCATTTACGCATAACACACACGTGCCTTGCACCCTTACACTCGACAATTATACCCTTAAAAAAGTCATGTGATATGCACATGAGTTTTCCCGTCAACAAACTAACATTCGTTAGTTTTATATCAATTTGCAACAAAATGACAAACACAGGAGTCGGGTTCCAAGAAATACAAACGCAGGAACCTAATTGGAAAAGTGATACAAACACAGGTTACCAAATTTCAATTTGCCCATATGGTTTGGTCATCTTTAGTGCAGTCCATTGACTGGACATGTGAGAGTTCAACATCGTCCATACTTTAACATTGCATTGACTTCAGTTATTTCAGCTAAGATTTTGTGCCAAATACTTGAGGTCGGCTCTATGAATCATAGTACACTATTTTGTTTGGTCCAATGTCCCATTGGTCAAATGACCTGAACTGAATAATCACAGAAATTTCAATCAAATATGTAATCTAGGGTGAGCAACGAGACTACGTTTGAAAGACTAGTTAGAAAGTGATACTTTACTTAGTATTGGTTATTTTAATAAATGCTTGGGCATGTATCCAAGTTGTGTATATAAGATGCAGGGGGTTGAGGTTAAAGACAATGAAAAATAGATTGTTTTTAAAATGCACTTTTTAAGTGAAACATCTCCTAGAATGGATAGTGGACTTTTAATGAAATGAAGGGAGTATTGTATATAAGAATGTGCTTGACCATCTAGATCTTGTTCTAGGCGTGCTGCTGGCCACGTTAATATGTTGTACCCTTCTTGGATCTTTTCTAATCACCACAGCTGGCAAAGTATGGGGGTGGCTAAAAAATAAAAGCTAAAACAGTGGCAGTTATTGTAATTTACGAAATAATCAAGCCGGTTCATTAGCCTGCAATACACGTGTAGACGCTAAGTTTACCCTAATTTCTGGCTATAAATACACCTTAACCTGAATGGTATACACATCTGCCTCCATTTCCATTTCTACGGCGGTGATGAATATTTATGTTGATGATGAAGATGATGGTGATGATTGTTGTGAGATGTTGATCTCTTTCAACAATCGTATCAACATGCCATCGAAAATATGGTAGGCGCCAAGTTCTTTTTTTGTAAAGTGATCTGATTTTTTTCATATATTTGTTGATAATTTATGATCCGTTTATCCGATCATTTATGATTTTTGGTGATTTTGTTGAATAGATTTGTCTGAATGAAACTTCCCTAGTTTCCTATCGATACTACTTTTGCTATTAACTCAGATTTGCTCATTAGAATGCATGTAGTTCATCTTAGACTAGGATACGGCAAAGAACCAGAGAGAAATTGGGCCGTTACACGTGCAGGCCCAATGACCCACGATGTTGCTCCGCGCCATCCGTAACAAGTCCACGTTGTATGCCTTTGGCAAAGCCCGGCTACACGTGAGAGGGCGTGTTAGAGACATTATCTCACATCGGGAATTAACAAGCCAAGCACTGACTATATAAAGATCCTGGGGTACTCCTCCCATTGCCAATTGGTTTTACGATGGAACAGTGGCGGAGCCAGGAAATTTTGTCAACGGGGGCAAAAATTGCACAACATAAATATTTTAACTGTATGTTAGTCAATGGGGGCAAAAAAAAATTCTAGTGTATTATTATTTGTATCTTAAAGGGGGAAAATTTCAACAAATTGCACTAAACTCCAAAAATATTGTAAATTTTGCACTAGTAAATTTTTATTTTTTAAAAACTAGTGGGAGCAATTGCCCCCTTTAGCATACATGTAGCTCCGCCTCTGGGATGGAACCACATACTTTATCAGTTCATTGGGCTTGAGTCCTTGTTGGTTTGTTATTTTTCTTTTCAAGTCTTTACTTTTTCTGGATTCTCTGGTTATTATTTGATTCCCTCATTGAATGACTGTTTTATATTGAATGTAAACTTGAAGGCAATTTGTTGCAAGGAAATAGGGAAACGAGTTTTGATAAAAGCTATGGTCATTTGATAAAAGTCGTGGTGTTAGTGGATCCCGCCGCTAAACATAATATTATTTCCCAACTGTTAGTAGAGAAA
Organism: Campanula takesimana; assembly: GCA_026119855.1. Taxonomy (NCBI): domain Eukaryota; kingdom Viridiplantae; phylum Streptophyta; class Magnoliopsida; order Asterales; family Campanulaceae; genus Campanula; species Campanula takesimana. The sequence goes on from JAOWBW010001643.1 coordinate 52,542, forward strand.
TTACAGAAACGACAGCATATAGAGTGACCTAAAACATGCCACTTTTGATTCATTATTACATTGCTAATCTTGATGTTGAGTGAGTTTTAATGTCCCTTCGATTCTTTGTCACTTTCCTGTTGCAATTAATATAATTTGTTAAATGTTTTTTCAGAAATCATGAACCAAGACCAAACGAGTTCAAGAGAAGGAGCACCTGCACCTTCTGCTGATGTCGTGGATGTTCAGACTAGAAACTGTAGCTACGTTATGCGCCTTCTCCTGCCAGGCATCAGCCAAGACAGTAAGTTCTTCTTAAAGACACACACACACACACACACACACTTTTTACATGCACTAACATTAATATTCCATTTTTTCGCATACATATTTTCAAATTAAGCAGAACATATACCTACTGGGGTGCAACCAAAGAGTTCGTTTCTAGGGTTAAGGTAAATAGCTGGTAGAATCATATTTAAAATTGCAATTTTCAGACTATTAACATTCAGTTCAAGGTAGAGGGGATTTTCACGGTGTCTCAATGCATCTGCAAGGGGCCGAAATAGAAGAGGATTTACTACCTTTAGAACTAGGTAGTGTTGACATAGTTGTGGTGTTCAATGCCGCAGAAACTAGGAACCGTGCAAACAAACTATGAGTTTTCAGGTCAGGGATCAAACAGTGACTCTCCAAGGAGATCCTTCACTTGGGTGATTGTTGGTGTCTTTGAATTCATTGATGAAAATCATTCCCGTTACTTATGACTTACTGATGAGCTGTAACACAAGTTATTTTGTGCTCAGGCATTTACAAAACTGGAGCAACATCAGTTATACTCAAATCAGGGACTCCTTCCAAGCAAAGGGGGGGGGGGGGGGGGGAGAGGGAGAGAGAGAGTCCTTTCCATATTTCATACACATATATATATATGGCACACATTAAGGATGTGCTTCAGATCTACTGCTGAACTCGAATTGACTTATGTGTCCTAATTCCAGTCACTTTGAATTGGCTACATGAATCCTTTCCCACCATTGAGTTTGACCCAAAACATGGTCGTCACATCCCCTAGACTCATTTATATCTTTCTTTAGGAATAATTGCAAAACAAAGTACCTCAACTATAGGGTTTGTGTGTTTATAGAAGCTAAACTCATTTTTGTTGCAAATAAAATAACTTAATTAATTATTTTGTGCATATGAGGTCACTGATACTATCTCTTTCCAATTTTGCATGTGAGTTTCTTGAGTTTATTGCCAAAATAACTCGCGTACTATTTCAGAATAACACTTTTACCTCCGTACTGCCCTAAACACTAAATGTATGATGCGTACTATGGTTTTATTAGAAAAATTAACCAGACTACTGTTCAATCCTCAATTTTTCTAACAAATATTATTTTTTCTAATGAACGTTAATTTATTCTAACGAGTATTACTTACCATTTTAACTTTTTTTTTTTACCATTTAAGTGATATTAATTTAAAAAGTATGAAAGTATATTATTAATGTTCATTTAACATTAATTAAATATAAAAACAGTCAAACTATATAAAAAGAAAAATCAATTCATTCCATAATGAATTAAATTTTAAAAAATGTTTCTTCAAAAAACAAAACGTATTAATTTCCTCTTTCAAATCAAGAAGCCACACCACCACCACCACCCAACACCGCCACCAGCTCAACCATCAACACCACTCCCAAAATTCAAATATCCATTTATGCGTAATTCTTTCTTCAACCAATCAACTTGTTTGTAGCTCCACAATTTTAATCAACATTGAATGACTCGTTAGGCCTAAAATTATCAATAAACTTGCAACAAATATTAAACATTAATACGTTGTGAATAAATGATGAAACTATTATAAAGCCCGTATGAGGTAACTATGTCGGCAGTAGCACTGTTGATAACACCACATTTCTGCACTAACACATTCTATAAAGTTCACTGCGCTTAGTGGTAACTCCACTGGATGATCTTCGAGAGTGCTTCTGCAACAGAACAAAATTATTATTTGTATTTGAAAATATCATTGCAAAATTATATTTAAGAGCATTAGTAGAAGAAAACATAAAACCTAAACCTTTTTGGAATTTCATAAGCCTCTTCACAAACTGATTCCATCCCCATATCAAAATACAAATCCTACAGAAGGATGAAAATTTACGGAATATAGTTAATTTAAACAAAAAAGAAAAGAAACCCTAATAGTAAATGACAAAATATGAAGTGTGATGCCACGAGGGAGAAGACATTTCCATCCACCTCCCCAAAAATCATCTTCCATCTTTTCTCACCTCACCTCTCCTCTCAGTATCCCTTTCTACCAACTTAACACTACAAGAGTAATAAAGCGAGTTTCTACACCCAGTCATAACTAATGGAATTTAGGAGGGTTAGATGAAGTCATCACACATGGTAGAGAGAAGAGTTGTAGTGAATGACTCAAATTTATTATGATTCATGAAGTACATTTGTATAGGCTTACAAGGAAGAATAATCTAGAATCCTAATTTAATAAGGAAAACTAAATCTAAAAGGAAAACTAATACAAAAAGGAAACTAGTATTACAAAGAGTGTGCTAGAATAATCTAGCTTGGTTTACAAGATTTGTATCTCCTAATTGATATACACAATCTCTAAGTTTTGTAAGTAAAAAATACAATTTATACTTAATACAATATTATATTCCCGTGAAAAATAGATGATCCTTGCATAAGTCCAATCTTGGAGATTGCTGAGACAGACTGGGTTTGATGAATCGGGTGGAGATGGATGTGTTCCCAGATGTGTATGTTTCTGATGCGATGCGGTTGCTTCTTGGTGGAGCTTGATGCTGCCATGGGGGTTTAGTTGTTAGGATAGTTGTGGGCGGTTGGTCGGCGATATGGTAATGCTAAGGGTGGTGGTTCTTTGGGTGGTGAAGGAAGCCAATGATGGTATGGTGTTGGCAGTTCATGAGCCTAGGGATGCATGTGGTGGGTTTCTTGCCATGTTGGGTTTGCCAAGGGTTTGAGGGTGGGGCACATGGTGTCACCTTGTACGAAACTTTGTATATGTAGGGGTTGCACCCCTAACTTATGGGATTGGGTACATGGTGTCACCTTGTACATCACCATGTACAAGTAGGGGTTGCACCCCTCACATATGAGATAGGGTTTGATCACGTGGACTCACTTTGTAAAAGTAGGGGTTGCACCCCTCACGTGCTGTGTTGGGTTTTTGTTTTACGTCGCAATGATGGGGTTGGGTTTTTACTTTGCATTGACGGGGTTTCTGTTTTTACGTCGCGATGATGGGTTTTATGTGCACCACCTATGGTGGCAGGAGTTGAGGGAAGCCTGAAGTTTTTGAAGGAAAGGCCGAAGGAGAGAGGTTGGGGTTTGCAATTTTGGGAAGTAGTTGGGGGTACAATTGTTGGTATAGTTGAGTGATTAGTTGTGGGTACGGGTGTGGCACAACTATGAGGACAGGTACATGTTTGAAGACCAAGTAGGGTTTTTGTTGATGGAGAAGGGTTGTGGCCACGCTTGTTGTTGGGGAAGGTTTTGTTCAGGACTTGAAAGAAGAAGATGTAGATTGAGGGTTTTGGCTATTGGAATTCAAGGGAGTGTAGTTGTGGGTACAGTTGTTGGTGTAGCGTCAGTTGTGTTGACAGTAGAGGCGACATGTGTGCCAGTGGTAGTAATTTATGCCCCCCCCCCCCATAAATTACTACCACTGGGTGGTGTGCATCAGAAAATTGTGGTGGAGTTAGGGTGGTTTTGGCAAGAAGGGTGGTTGCCGAGGGTGGTGTTGTTAGGGTTTTTTCAGCAAGAAAGGTGGTTGCCGAGGATGGTGGTTAGATGTATGGCAAGTAGTGGTTTTGAAGGTGGGTAGTGGAAGCGAGGAGCGGGTTTTGGTAGAGAAGTCCTTTTATGTATCATATACCTCTGATACCATAATGGAATTTAGGAGGGTTAGACGAAGTCAATCACACATGGTATAAAAAAGAGTTGTAGTGAATGACTCAGTTTTATTATGATTCATGAGGTACATATATATAGGGTTACAAGGAGGAATAATCTTTAGTCCTAATCTAATAAGGACAACTAATTCTAATAGGACACCTAATACAAAAAGGAAACTAGTATTACAAAGAGTGTTCTAGAACAATCTAGCTTGGTTTACAAGATTTGTATCTCCTAATTGATATACACAATCTCTAGTTTGGTAAGTAGATAAATATAATATATACATGATATAATATTATATTCCGAATAAGGACAATAATCAACTATAGAGGACGCAATTTTGAAGGAGTGCGTCGAAAAGTATGGTGAAGGCAACTGGACGGACCCAAAGAATTTTGGGCTAAGGAGATGCAGGAAAAGCAGTAGGCTTTAGTGGGCTAACCATTTGAGGCCCAATCTCAAGAAATGTGCCTTCTCTCCCAAGGAAGAATGCCACATCATTGAGCTTCATGCTAAGTATGGCAACAAATGGGCTCGCATCGCTTTTTATGTATGTTCATATCTCTCTCTCTCTCTCCATCTCTTCTCTTCTCTCTCAATTACACACACAAAAACAGCCCCACACGTGCACACACACGCACTAGGAAGTAGGAACAAAGGTTATTTATGGACTTTCTAATTTTGTTGTGTTTAGGGAGTTCTTGTTATATGAGCTTATACATTTAGTATATATGTGCATTCATCTAATCCTTTTGTTGTTGTTGTTTTTATTATTAATTATTTATTTTGGTGGTGGGAATGGAGCAGAGATGGTTTGTTATGTTAGTTCTGATGAATTTGACTTGTTGAATGACATGCATGACAATTGAATGCTAAATCTTCACAAGGAAATGATGCTCTTAACTAGTTCTTCCTTTGGATATTCAAGATTCTCTTTTTGGTTTTCTTGATTTTTATTCTGTACCTCCACCGGAACACTGAATTGTTCTCACATTGATTCTCTTCTGGGCTGACATTTTCCTCTTCTTAGGGTTTTTCGGAGGCATCTTGCCTGTCATAAACAAGAAATCCTCATCGATCTGTCTTGGAAAGGGTGAGAGAGAAACCATTGACAGAAGAAGCTTTGGGATCAATGAAAGTAGAGCTACAATGTCCTATGTGTTGCTTTCGTTCAATCTTTGTTCTTGGCCTCAAATTCATAAAGCCAGCAACGTAATCTTTCTCCACCACAACAGCATCTTCCTTCTCCTTCCTTTCATTAGTCTTCTCCTCCTGGTACTTCAACCAGAACCGCCTATAAATAGGTTTTACTGGCTCGGGCGTAGTCACATTTACTGCAGAAGAGGAATCCAGGTAATGATTTTGTCTGTTCTCATAGTCTAGATCTTTACTTTGTAGTCTAAATTTGCATACTCTGAACTTCTGTCTTTTGTTTCTTGGTATTAGAAGACTTCTAAAAAAAAATGTTACCAAGAATTTCCTCCATGGATGATGGAAGAAATAATTAATTGTTAATCCTTGTTCCATCTATGCATAGAATGTAATGACTATTTGTCATTAACCTTAATTCATTCGTATTTGAAACCTCATTTCTATGTTTCAGTTCAAACCCAATACAACATGTGGAAACAGGATTTGAAATTACAAGTGAACATGCCCGTTTGTTGGAGGACACTGATTGTGAGGCGCAGGTTGGATTTGGATGGTCACAATTTCAGTGGGTATTTAGGTATTACCCGTATCAACAATTCATCGAAAATTCAGGTTGTATGAAGGTTTATTTTTCGTGAAAAGGTCTTATCTTTTTCCTTGTATTGTTGATAATTTTTATGATGCCTCCATTGATCCGAAACATTTATGGCCTGTGCTTGATTTTGTTTAATATATTTCATTGACTGAAATTTCACTTAATTTCTTTAGGATAAACACCATTTTCCTCACTGTATTTAGCCTGAGTTTCCCTTTTAACCATTATAATTTTTCTTACAAAAGTCGTATACAAGCTTTCTCTTTTTATCCCGAACCAAAACTTAACTCTGGTAGATTAAGATGATGGAAAGCTGATGTGGCATGGAATGGAGGGGTGAAAGTGAAAAAACTAAATTTCTTGGGAAAGGTTTTAAGATGCAAAATTCTGGAATCGAGTTTATTGCAAAAGTGACATGCGTACTTTGTGCAATATATCAATTTGACCCGCGTACTTAATAAACATCAAATGTGACATGTGTACTTATGATTGGCAATATTTTTAGACTAATTTTTAAACCCCATTAAAAACTTAACGGGAATGCTAATAACTTAACAAAAAGTATGACTTTTATTGTAATATCAGATTTATGTTTTAGGATGGGGACATTTTGAATTTACGTCCTAGTCCAAAGAATTATTTTATCTATCCATATAATCCTTAAAAAGTTTGAATAGTAAAATGTGAAGATTATTTTGGGACGGAGGGGAGTAATAAGTACTCCTCAACCTCCCAAATCACACCCAGCTCTCTCTCTGTTGAAAAAAAAAGCTCTATCTCTCTCTAAACTCCCTCTCTCTCTCTCCTTTCTCTCTCTAACTTACCAACTCCGGCGACCCCCTCTAACTCTGGCGACCCCCTCCCTCAATTCCGACGATCCCCTCCCTCAACTCCGGCGACCACTCGCCTCCCCAAATCCGGCGACCACTCGCCTCCCCAACTCCGGTCAAACCCTCCGCTTATCAAACTTCACCGAAGACTCCCTTTTCCGGTCATCTCTCTTCCGCCCAACTCCGGCAACCATCACCCCTTCCCCCATTCCGGCAGCTAACGAATTTGAGAGGGCTGAGTATTTAGAGGGAAGGGGCATCCCAGATCTGGGTTCTGGTTTTTTTTTTGTTTTTTTTTATTTTTTATTTATGATATTATTGTAAATTGGTGTTAAATAGATATAAATTTTACTTGTTATTTTCTGGATTGTTATCAATTGTTTTATGGTGGTGGTGGGTGGATTTGACCGGTGGTGGATGGGTGGGGGTGGGGCGGCACATGGCCGGTAAGATTGGGGCTATGAAGATGGAAGGGAGGAAGTTGATGATGATAAGGGGGGTTTATTTAAAACTTTAGGGTCAATTTTAAAAATATTAATCTAACTTTTCGTTAAGTTATTAACAGACTTGTTAAGTTTTTAACATGAGTTAAAAATTAGTCTAAAAATATTGTCAATCATAAGTACTCATGTCACATTTGATGTTTATTAACTACGCGAGTCAAATTGATATATTGCACAAAGTACGCATGTCACTTTTGCAATAAACTCTTCTGGAATCCCTCCCACTCCAGACACCCATCACATCGCCAAAGTCTAAACACACTCCCCTCAGTTTTGACAATCCTCCAACCCTTGGTTTTTCCAAAAAAAAACCCACAATCAAAGTTTCTGCAACAATTAAACTAAATAATATCACTACCTGTTTCAATCCCACCTTCCATAATTCAGTCTATATGAGATAATAAAATCAAAGCCCTCCAAAGATTGGCCCAACTTCATAAAACAATATAGGTAATGACATTTATATAAATCATACATAGGCTAATTATGTTCTTAAATGGCAGGATTAAATCAGACGCTGGAATTTCGGACAAACACGAGAACAAGAAAAGTGAAGAATCAAGGAATGGGGTTGTACTATTGCAAGATTTTAGAGGTTGATCAGAATGCTAATGATCATGATTTGGAGAAAGCTTACATGAGGCTTGTTATGAAATGGCAACCTGATAAAACTCCCTCTGATTCTACCATTTGCTGAATCCAACTTCAAGCTTGTCTCTAAGGGCTATGATCTATGTCTTCTAGCATGCACCCACATGATTGGTTGACTGATTGATTGATTTAGTTATAATTGCTTAATTGGTAGTTGGTAGTTGGATTCTTTGATTTATGTGGATTCCCTCTTTTGTGGTTCTTCTATTGATTTTGATCTTGATTGATCTGTTGTGCGCGGCACGGAAGCGGTTCTCATGCACACCAACAATTAGGTTATGCTACAACTTTAATTTGGACACGAACAACATGACGGAAAGATAAATAAGACATGATTTTAACGTGGTTCACCCCAACATCAATGGGATACGTCCACAAACCAATCAACAATATATATCTTCAACATTACAAAGTGTATCACCCTCAAATCCGAGTCCCCCTCAAGGATTACAAGAAATGATAACACTAGGCTACTCTCACAATAGTGTACAACTCCTTCAAGATTGTACACATATCTCTCACTTATTCTCCCCTAAGGGAGGACTCGCTTGGCACCACAAGGCACACTTGAACTCTTTCTACATGTCTCTATTTATAGGCACTAGACATCTCCTAGTTCAAACCTTATCTAGATAACCAAACACCAAAAGTCTAATTGGAAAAACCAACCATCACATTCATGATAATCATGAATCACATGAGACAATGTATAATGACTCCTTCTAGAACTTGAGCCATTTTCCAACAATCTCCACCATGGAGAAAGTTCCCAAACACACAGCCAAAGGCAATCGGCTCCACCGAATCATTGTCATCCTCAGAATCTGAATTTCTTCAAATCTGCTGCTTCTGTCCGGACACAACTCCCAATGCTGTATGCCTGGAAATCCAATCGCCACCGTTCAGATTGAAGATCAGTAAGTCCCCAAGCGACACACCTAAAATGAGCACGATCCAACGGTAAACGAATGCGCTACACCAATTCTCCTACCGCTGCACTGAAAAATCTGAACCAGAAAATCTACCACCACCGTGAAACTTGTACCTATGCTATCACTAACGGGACACGCCGCCTGATCACCAATATCAGGAAGACTTTCGACACAAGGCTCCATTCACGAGGTTGCACATCTACATAACTCATCATCCAATCTTGTACTCTTCACAAAACTTTCACGTCCTTCACAACCGTCACAAATTAAGCATAAGCCATTCTCTTCAATATCATCCCGCATCACCCTGAGCTGAATCATCAGCTCTGATACCAATTGTTGTGCGCGGAAGCGTTTCTCATTCACACCAACAATTAGGTTATGCTACAACTTTAATTTGGACACGAACAACATGACGGAAAGATAAATAAGACAAGATTTTAACGTGGTTCACCCCAACATCAATGGCTACGTCCACAAACCAATCAACAATATATATCTTCAACATTACAAAGTGTATCACCCTCAAATCCGAGTCCCCCTCACTCAAGGATTACAATAAATGATAACACTAGGATACTCTCACAATAGTGTACAACTCCTTCAAGATTGTACACATATCTCTCACTTATTCTCCCCTAAGGGAGGCCTGTCTTGGCACCACAAGGCCCACTTGAACTCTTTCTACATGTCTATATTTATAGGCATTAGACATCTCCTAGTTCAAACCTTATCTAGATAACCAAACACCAAAAGTCTCATTGGAAAAACCAACCATCACATTCATGATAATCATGAATCACATGAGACAATGTATAATGACTCCTTCTAGAACTTGAGCCATTTTCCAACATGATCATTGGAAATTTGATGTGTTTTTCTACATGCAAGTTTGGATAACCTCTTTTTGTTTAATCTGGGTTGAGTTTAAACTTGTCATGACAAGTTTCTTGAATTGTTGCATATATTTTGTTTGTGTCTTGTTTTGTAAAAAGCAATAGTTTGAAGATTGCATAAGGCCAAAATATGTTTACACCTCCACGTATCCACCAAATCTCACTTTAATTTTCATCCCAGATTGAAAAGTGGGTCTGTTTGGTAGTTAATGTTTGAAATTATACCACTTTGCTCCCTGTCATGCATCTGGCCAAGGGTAAAGTAGGATGATTTAGAGAGTGCCAGGTGGTAAATTGGGACGATTTTGAAATTAAAGTACCAAACAGACCCACTTTTTAAACCAAGGTGCAAAGTGGTATTTGGTGGACACTTTGGGGGATAATTGTGATTTGGCCATGGCATAAATCGAGGGGAGTGTGTCTGGATTTCGGTGATTTGATGGTGTGGTGGTGGGTAACTAGGTATGGTAGTGGGGAATGGGTCCGGAGGAATTCAAGAGTTTTGCATTTTTACACTTTCCCAATGCAATTTAGTTTGGTTTTTTGTTCCCACTTTCACCCCTCCGTTGTATACTACATCAGCTTTCCTGTCATTTTAATCTAACGGATTCAAAAAAAATTGAGTTGGGATAGAAAGAGGAAAAAAAAAACTCAACTTTTTGAGATTTCTATATTTTATGCACTCTCTATATAAACAATACTCCCTCCGTTCCATAGATGCATTATGTGAATACTTTTGGAATAGAGTTCAACGGCACAATAGCGATCAGAAAAAAAGAAAAGAGGAGAAAAAGGCGAACTGGGATGGAATCGAAAGAATTCGGCCGAACCCTCCTAGGCACTCAGCTGAACCATGGTGGGTTCGGGCAAACCCATTATATGACTCAGCCGAACCTAGGTGATTTTGGCCAAGGATGAATTCCGACATAAAGTTGGGTTCCAGGGCGTTAAGGGTTGGGTTCGGGGGCGTCAAGGGATGGGTTTGGGGCGTCAAGGGTTGGGTTCAGCCGAACCCCCTTGACGTGAAAATTGATATTTTTTTGGTCTTTTTGGGATTTCTTTTTTGTCTAGGTTTTGGACTTATTCTAGGTTGTGTATATAAGCAGGGTTCTACCCCATAACTCATTATAACTCCAAATTTACATATTATAGTGCAAGATTCTGGTTTGGTAGTGCTCCCAGACGTAGTAAAAAATATTGACGAACTAGGTAAACAATTCTTTGTGTCTCTTTAGTGTTTTTGCTTCTTTTATCATTCTTGCTTGTTGGGTTTGCATATTATATTCTTGCGATCTGTTTGGTTTGGAGGGTCTATACCACAACAACTGGTATCAGAGCTTTGGTTAGACGAGCCAATGGTTTATTCAAGCAGTCAAGAATGGGCAAGAATAAACGAGCGGTAGAAAAGTTCGATGGGTCTGACTACGTGTTTTGGAGGATGCAAATAGAAGATCTCTTATATGGTAAGGATCTCTATAAACCTCTATTGAGAGTCAAACCAGAAAGAGAAAAACAGGAAGATTGTGATATCGGAAAACCCGAGGGGTGATTAGATCTACTTTTTCAAAGCGGATTGCTAAAACCACCAAGAAGGCTAAGACCACAAGGGAGCTACTTGATTATCTTACTAAGAGATTTGAAACACCATCTGCAGTCAACAAGGTTGATTTGATTCGCAAAATGGGGAATCTCAAGATACAAGAGGGAGGATCATTAGCTAAACACATCGATGAGTATATGGATGTTATAGACTCACTGGGTGCGTTGGAGATTACTTTCGTACTACAAGAAAAACAGCTTTTTGCGACGGCCTAAATCCATCGCATAAACAACAAAAACAACCGCAGATATCTATTGCAATGGAAAAAGCAGTCGCTAAGGTCTTGTCGCTAAAGGTTTTTGCGATGATTCTAGCAATCGCATATAGAACAAAAGAAAAGGCGATGGATTTAGCAATCGTATAAAATCCTTATTTTTTAGTTTTTAAATTTAGTAATATAATAATAGCCATCGCATATCAATACTAAAGGAGATGGGAACAGCCATCACAAAACACATCCCCCCCCCCAAGGAAAAAAAAAGTATTCTATAATTGTGAATTGGTACTAATAATGATATGAAAACTCAAAATAAAATAGAACTCAAAATTGCATGAACATAATATATTAATATGTCAAAAATCAAACATTTTTCTCCAAAGTATACATTAAGTATCTAATTATAGCTATCACGCTAAGTAAACATATGTCTACACTTGTTCATAAATTTACAAAATTCTCTAGTCATCACACAAAAGAGTAAAAATAATGTTAATGAAGTGCTACCATAATGCCTTTTTCACTTTTCCTTAAGCTAGGGTCCATACATTGACATAGGTCCCAGGGTCCACGCCATTAACGCAAAATTGTATGCACACCTGTACATATTTTCAAACAATCATTTAGGAAAATAATCTAAGACATGAAATAAGATGTATATCAAAGAAAAATTACCTATCACAGTTATGCTGTTCCTACGAAGTAAATTAATCCCGCCAAGAGAAAAAAGTAAAACTTGAATTAGCATGAAAAGGAATACAATGAATCAGAGGGTAGAAATCAGTCATTAATATGGAAATTGCCAAAAAAAAAAAAAAAAAATTAGTGACATCAAAATGAGTTTAAGACGTTTTGTATATTTATGAAATAGCACCTGTGTTGAAGTATTTCAAATAGCATATTTTCTATCTGTCCCATAACAAAGTTTCTAGTTTGACTTTACACGAATATTAAAAAAAAAAAAATTAACTGCTGTTAGTATGAATAACAAGTTACAAATTTTCATTAGGATAATTAAAAGTATCCTAAATTATTGCTCAAAGATCACTCGTAATAACAAAAGAAAAAAGAAAAAAAAAGATAAACTAACTTTCTAGAATAGAGGGAGTAAAACAAGCTCAATTCGGAAGTGACACACGAGGAATATGAGCATTTAAAATTTGAATGAGAGCCGCTTAAGTGCCATTTTGTAGTGTTCTTATCTCAAATCTGTAACCAAATATATGGAAAATATACATCAATCACCAAGCAAGCATTCCTTCTTGCAATGCTTACATGAATCACCATAAGGTAATACTGTATATTAAAAAAAAAAAAAAAAAAGGCAGCTCATTATAATGCGTAGGTCAATCAACCGAGAAACAGACCCAAAATTTGAAAATAATGAACCGCAAGGTCAAATTTACATTTGAAACAATATACCGAAATAGAAACAAAGAGCCCAGGTGTGTATGAGAATTAATACCTGGACTAAAAAGTATATAGAAATTGGTGCGACAAAAATGCACCTACTTTATGTTTCAGAATATCCTTCCATCCAGAGTGTGTCTCCTTGGTTGAAACCTCCCCTGAATCACTTTACAAAATGATGCGGACACAATGGCGCTGACTTTTTTGGACGCGTTTGAGCGACAACGCGGTAATGGGCGTAACGTTTGACTCCAGAGAAGTTACGGGACGCACAACATATCAAAACGAGCGTCTTTTCGAGAGGAACAAAAGTCACCTGGCTTCACCCCATGACGAGGCCCATAAAAATGCCAAAAAACGCTTCTAAGGGCCTCAAACGGCCTTATGAAGTTTTATCCCGTTTTTACAGTTTTTTGGACTTTTTCGTAATTTTGCAGTTTAGGATTTATTTTCGAGTAGGGTTTTTTTACACTTTAAATACATTGTTCTAGGGTTTTTGAAGGTAGTTTATGCCGTTTTATAATATTGATCATTCTCTTTCAATTTTCTCGAGCGAAAATTGTCGATTAATTGCTGAATTTCTCGAGTGAAATACAGTAGTTAATCTCTATCACATCTTCCGCTACGTCACAAAAAAACAAAACAGTATGGAAAAAATAAGGGTAGGAAACATCAAACCTTATAATTTCATACGCAATTTAATTTAATAGCAACAAAAACAGACTTTTAAACTTCTAAATGAGTAGGTAGCATGCTCAACCTAAAGAACTCGAGTTTCTTACCTGTTTCATGCTTCAACAACACTGATTTAGAGCTTAATTAAAACCACTAGTTAGATAAAGATAAATAGTTATATAGAACATAAAATAGGTGAAAGCTTTAAAATTATCTCAGAAGAGTGAGCAAGTGACTCCATGTTTAGTCCCAACACTTAGTCGTGGAGCGGATTCAAAATAATAATAGTTGTAGTTGCTTGTTGATTTCGTATCACAAACGTTTGACAATAAAGAAAATCCACCTCAATCCTACAATGGTGCTTCTTGCTACTGCTACATTACATAAGCGACAAATCAACACCTACTAATACATCAAGTACACATAAGCCCTTTTAAGGAAGCAAAATGGTACCTCTGTTGCTCACCTTAAATGTACAATTATATCAACCAACCTGTGTTAGGGCCACCTTCCAACAAACTAGTGTTTTCAGAGCTTTAGATTTGGAGATACATTGACATTTTATATGAGGAGCTCCTTGTAGATACCCCGGGAAAGCCCACTACTTGGCTAGAGCGGTGGAAGGATCCTAGGATGTCTAATTGATTTTAGTTGTTAGAGTCGCCCCTATGTTATTAAGGGAACATAAGAAAAAACTAAAGATAACCTAATTTATGTACAAAACCAGAGATTCGGGAGAGAAGGGTTCGGGGATTAAGTGACGGAGTGGGAAGTACTTAAACACCCACTCCGCCCCGCTTACGCGGGTCTTGCTACTAAAAGTGTTCTAATGTAAAATGTCCTTCTTGTATTAATATAAAATGTACTAACAATTATAATGGAAAGAAAAGGGGAAAATTCTTTATATATTGATTTGTGTCAAAGATTACATGTAACAACTATGCTAGCAATTACATTAAAAGATAAATGGTAAATTAAAAAGGGAGTTTAGAATGTTGGAATGTAACCTTGACCAAACTTCAATAGTGAAGTGGCCTTTTTGGTTGTATTCCTTTTTATGGAGATTGCACACACATAAGAGAGATAGGAAGATGAAGAAAGCGAAGCAAGAGTTTGTTTAAGAAAAGATGAAGAGATTTAACAAAACAAGAATAATAGTTTTAGAAGAAGAGAATGAACATTGTACCTTGTGCTTGAATGGGGAATAACCGATTTGTCTATAGTAACCACTCTTGAAAATGAACTTTTAGTGTGAGAGAGTTTTTGAGTCAAGAATTGGTGATCCTTTTGTGTTCAAAGAGTCCTCCCTTGCCAAGAAATGTTCCTGCCTTTCCATGGTGGAATGAAAATGTATAATTATAGGTGTAGGGAGAGAGTTTGTGGTCACAAAGATGGCCTTTCCCCGGATCAAGCCAAGGCATAATGGTTTTGGGGGTTACAAATCAGAAAATGAGAGAAATTTGCCAAAATCTGATATTTTGGAAGCGGAAGGCACGCTCGTCCCACCCCCCTATGGGATGCGCACGCCTCCCACAAAGGAGGGAAAAGGCGCGCTCGTCCCATCATCAGAAAATCCATATTTTAGTTCAAAAGTTAACTCCGTTATGCAGTTAAGCCTCGAAACTAACGAAATCAGTCCGAAACTTAACGAACGACACAAAAGTCAACAAAAACCAAAGTAAACAAAGACTCAAGGTTGACCTTGTCACTTAGTCAAGTCCAAGACTAACGGAGTAAGTCAAGAACTTAACAGAAAGTCCAAGGCAGGGTGTCTACAGAGCCCCTCGGTGACGTGGATTGCAAAGCAAAATGCGTCGACGAAAAAAAGACAACCATCAAGGACATCGACAAGAGAAAATAGAGACTCGATAAAAATGGGATATTGAAATAACAAGCGATAGAGGTGCACCCCTGTGTGGGCAACTTGGATGGTTGTTGATGGAGGGGACGATGATCTCCGCGATTCACCGTGGATGAAATATTTGATAAAATGTCAGTGATATGAAACGGCTCACCGTGCCAAAGTTTAGAGTCCGATTAGCAGACTTTTGTAGTCTTTTATGCCTCACCTGGAAGCTGACTCTTCGGGCGTAGTCCTTTGATGTCTCACCTGGAGACGAACCCCTTTTATGTAGTCTGATTCTTCGGGCGTAGTCCTTTGATGTCTCACCTGGAGACGAACCCCCTGTAGTCTGACTCTTCGGGCATAGTCCTTTGATATCTTTACCTAGAGACGGACCCCCTGTATGTAGTCTGACTCTTCGGGCGTAGTCCTTTGATGTCTCACCTAGAGACCAAACCCCTGTAGTCTGACTCTTCGGGCGTAGTCCTTTGATGTCGTCACCTGGAGACGGACCCCCTGTATGTAATGTAGTCTTTTATGCCTCACATGGGGCTGACTCTTCGGGCGTAGTCCTTTGATGTCTTCACCTAGAGACGGACCCCCTGTACGTAATGTAGTATTTTATGACTCACATGAGGCTGACTCTTCAGGTGTAGTCCTTTGATGTCTTCACCTGGAGATAGACCCCTGTATGTAATTACGATTGTATTTGTTGCGGTGGTATCGGATGCCAAGGGACTCACTCCTTTACCTGTTATGTGTGTGCTTTGCAGATATATGTGCTTGTGTGAGATGTGAAATAAAAATTGCGAGAGAAAATTGTGATTGTGGTGTGATGATGTGATTTACAGAAAGCGTGAATGATGTTCATACCTTCACTTACCATTTCCGCTTGATTCGGGATGGATTTTGGATGTTGTGGAGGATGCTTTGATAGAGAATGCTGGCTGGAGTGTCGGTGAGATGACATTCTTGATGATGGGTTGGTCGTGCCCAACGGCTGCCTACGTATCCCTTAAAAGGAATCAGACCATCTGTTTTTTTTTTCCGTATATATGTTGATAATTGATGCTCCTTTTATCCGATCATTTATGATTTCTGGTGATTTTGTTGAATAGATTTGTCTAAATGAAACTTCCCTGGTTTCCTATTGATACAACTTTTGCTATTAACTCAGATTTTCTCATTAGAATGTATGTAGTTCATTGGTTGTTGGTTTCTGTTTTTATTTTCAAGCTTTTACTTTTTCTGGATTCTCTCGTTGAATCACTGTTTTATAAAATGTAAACATGATGGCAACTTTTGGGTACATTCTATAATCTCACCTTTGAGACAGTTATTTCTTAAACATTTTTGTCTACAACTAATAACTGAAAACTTTGCTCTGTGAAGATTTGTGGTGTTTTGTTAAGTTTAATGCCTTTGAATTTTGGGACGTCAATTTAAATGGATTAAATTAACAAGTTCATAATTCCAGGAGAGAAAGAGTATGGCTAAGGCTTGTGGCAAAGGCCATAAACTCCGAGAGTTGTTGCCATTGTGCTTGTCGCCTATGACTTTTGTTGTGTGGGATGGACATGGTGGGCCAACTAACAAGCATTGTTTGGCTAGGATTTTGTTCTAGCCTGAGTTGTAAGCAACCTTAATCAATAAGGATTAAGGTGTCCTTATGTAATTGGAATTAATTAGGTGCTGAAGGCTACTACATGTATATACGTATATTGTTTCTCCGCCATAATAATATCTGTTTCCCTTTACCCGTGGAGGTAGCCAATAGAGATTGGTGAACCACGTATATTCTGTTTTGATTTGCGTTCATTTTTATTTGCTATCTTTGTTGTGGATATGGCCCTCCACTACCCAAGCAAACCCACAAGAACAATAAGAGCACACAAAACAAAGCACAAGAAATCAAAGCACAGTAAGAACACAGAAATTGTTAACCCAGTTCGTCAATATGTTTGACTACGTCTGGGGGCACTACCAAGCCAGGATCTTGCACTATAATATCTTAAATCTGAGTTACAATGAGTATGGGGGTGGAACATTGCTTATATAGGCACCCTAGAATAAGACCTAAACCTAAACATAAGAGAAATCCCGAAAATACTGCTATTCCCGAATTTACTGTGCGTGGCACCAGGCGCCCGCCTGGATAGGCACAGGCGCCCGCTTACAAGCCTCCTCCAGAAATCGGACCAACTGATCAAACCGAGCGCCCGCCTGGTATGGCCCCAAGCGCCCGCCTGGAATGCTGGCATATTTTCTTCTCTTTGTTTCTTTGATGATCTCTATTCTAACAATCTCCCACCTAGAGATCAACCGTATATATTAGCCCCATGTCCGTCTTCAACTCATCCTTGGTGTCTTCCTAGTGCTCACCTCGATCATGGTAGTGTCTTCCTCCTCTCTTATTCTCCAAGCCCAATTGAAGCTATGCATAGCTTCAACTTTTCAAGGTTTACCACCTTGGTCAGCATGTCAGCCGGGTTCTCCGATCCCAAAATCTTCTCCAGCCTTAAGATCTTCCTCTCCAAGAGATGTCTGATGTAGTGAAACCTCAGCTTAATGTGCTTCATCCTAGAATGAAACGCCGGATTCCTTGCCAAATGTATTGCACTCTGACTGTCACTGTAGAGAGCATTACCACTTCGCGTCTTCCCAAGTTCACCCAAGAAGTTCTGCAACCATACCATCTCTTTACTAGCCTCTGTCACTGCCACATATTCTGCTTCTGCAGTCGACTGAGCCACGATCTTTTGCAATTTAGAAGCCCAGGAGATAGCCGTACCACCCAATGTGAAAACATAACCCGTGGTACACCTCCTCTTATCAAGATCACTTGATGCCAAATCCGCATCCACATAACCCGCTAACATGACGTCCTTGCTTGAGAATCACAGAGCCTTACCAGTAGTACCCTTTAAGTAACGCAGGATCCATTTAACCGCTTCCCAATGTTGCTTCCCAGGATTGCCCATGTACCGGCTGACTACTCCCACCGCATGTGCAATATCCGTCCTTGTACACACCATTGCATACATTAGACTCCCCACTGCTGAAGCATATGGAGTCCTCTCCATCTTGTCACGCTCCTCCTTGCCCTTAGGTAAGTCTTTCTCGGATAGCTTGAAGTGCATACCCAATGGTGTCCCTGTTGGCTTTGCCTCTTCCATGCAAAACCTTGCCAAGACTTTCTCAACGTATTCTGCTTGTGAAAGAACCAACTTACCCGACTCCCTATCCCGGTCAATCCGCATGCCCAAGATTTTTCTGGCCTCCCCCAAATCCTTCATCTCGAACCGTTCTGACAACTGAGTCTTCAATCTGTTTACCTCTCTAACACTAGAGCCCGCTATTAGCATGTCATCCACATATAACAGCAAGATTATGTACCCATTGTCCGTGTTCTTGAAGTAGCAACAATGATCCGCCTCACATCTGACAAAGTTAATGTCATGCATGAATCCATCGAACTTCCTGTCCCACTGCCTAGGAGCTTGTTTAAGGCCATACAAGCTCTTAGTCAACCTGCAAACCAGTTCCTCATTACCCTTAGACAAATATCCTTCTGGTTGTACCATGTAAATTTCTTCCTCCAAATCCCCATGAAGAAAGGCTGTCTTTACATCCATTTGCTCCAGCAACAAGTTATCCGCCACTACTAACCCCAGAACCATTCTGATAGTGGTCATCTTCACAACAGGAGTGAATACCTCGGTGTAGTCAATACCGTACTTTTGCTGAAAGCCCTTTACAACCAACCTTGCCTTGTAACGCTTACTGCCGTTTGCCTCCTCCTTGATCCGGTAAACCCACTTGTTATGCAATGCCTTTTTCCCCTTAGGCAGTCTAATCAACTCCCAAGTTTTGTTGGCTTTCAATGAGTCCATCTCATCATCCATCGCAGCTTTCCACTTATCACAAAGTGAACTACGAACAGCCTCCGCATAACATTCTGGTTCCCCACTATCTGTCAACAACAAATAGTAATTTGAAGGAGTATACCTGTCAGGTGATCCACGCAACCTGCTGGATCTACGCAGCGGAATGTCTGG
Source organism: Campanula takesimana (assembly GCA_026119855.1). Classification (NCBI taxonomy): domain Eukaryota; kingdom Viridiplantae; phylum Streptophyta; class Magnoliopsida; order Asterales; family Campanulaceae; genus Campanula; species Campanula takesimana. The sequence continues at coordinate 71,848 of JAOWBW010001643.1, forward strand.
TTCCGGAGTATGTGGTTCATCTTCAGTGACCCCCTGACCATGGTCATCATGAACCATCCTGCTCCCACCCGAGTCTGGAATATCCACCTCTACAACCTCCGGTTCCGAACTAATATCATCAGATGCCCCCTTTCTGTCCTTGTACAAAACCTGTTCATTGAATACCACATCTCGACTATGAATAATTTTATGGTTTTGATCATCCCAAAACTTATACCCGAAGTCATCCCCGCCATACCCAATAAACGTACATTTTACAGATTTTGCATCTAATTTAGTTCTATCAGCAGAATCAATATGAACATATGGAACGCAGCCAAATATGCGAAGAAAGGACAGATTTACCTGCTTGACACTCCATGCTTCCTCTGGAATTCCATTCCCCAATGGTACCGATGGTCCCCTATTGATCAAGAAAGCCGCCGTGTCAACTGCATATGCCCAAAACGTATTCGGAAGTCCACACTTCAACCTCATACTTCTAGCCCGCTCGTTCAATGTCCTGTTCATCCTCTCTGCAATCCCGTTGTGTTGTGGTGTGCCCTTTGGAGTCTTCTCCATACGAATCCCATTCGCTGCACAATATTCCCTAAACTCCCCGAGCTCATACTCCCCTCCGTTATCTGATCTCAAGCACTTAAGCTTAAGTCCCGTCTGATTCTCCACCAAGGCCCTCCACTTCTTGAATACCTCGAAAGCTTCATCTTTCCCCTTCAAGAAGTAGACCCAGACCTTCCTTGTTGAATCATCAATGAAGGTCATGTAATATGACGCACCACCCAGAGAAGTTACCGGAGATGGTCCCCACAAATCCGTGTGAACCAGTTCTAACTTTGCTTCCCTCAAAGCCCTACCTGTCCTCGAGCAATTACTTCTCGCCTGTTTGCCAAACACACAATCTTCGCAGATCCCCACGTCGACTGTCTTCAAACCCGGTAGTAGTCCCTTTGAGCAAAGTACCTTCATCCCCTTCTCACTCATGTGACAAACAGTGCCACAAATCAGTATCACCCTTGGCTGACGCCACCGCGATACTATCCTTGGTGTTATTCGCCAAATACAATGTCCCCTCCTTATTACCCTGAGCGATCTCACGATCCTCCTTGGTAATAACCCAGTTCCCGCAGCCGAATGTTACCTTGTAACCTTCTTCATCCAACTGCCCAACTGATAATAGGTTCTTTTTCAAACCCGGAATGTACCTGACCCCGTTCAGACGTAAGACCTTCCCGTCCAATGCTCCTATTTTGACATCCCCTTGATTTCCAAAGGCTCGCCATCCGCCAGATAGACCTTACCGAAATCACCGGAAGTATAATTCTCCATCTCTTCTGCATGCCCGCAAGAGTGGAATGATGCCCCCGAATCCAGCACCCATGATTCTAGTGCACTACTAACACTCAGAACCAGTACATCATCACTTCGACTGTCACATTCACCGAATTGCCCCCACGATTCAGACAATCCTTCTTGTAGTGTCCCAACTCCTTACAATGATAGCACTGAACTGATCCCTTTGCAACCCTTGGTTTGTCTCTGATCTCCACGGCCTTGCCCTTACCACCCACCACGTTCTCCCTAGATTCAGTTTTCCCTTATTTGCTAGTACCTGACCTTCCCCTGCTAGTAGTTACTAAGGCCGATCCCGAAGCATCGATGTCCCCAACTTCTTTATGCGATTTTCCTCACCCAAGAGAAAGTCTTTAACATCATCATACTTCAATTTGTTTTTACCTGCTGAAGCATTGATCGCTGTCACCGTCCCGCTCCAACTTCCTGGTAAAGACGCTAGCAACAAGCACGCATGAACCTCATCATCAAATGTAATCTCCAAAGCAGTCAATGAGTCTATAACATCCATAAACTCATCGATGTGTTTAGCCAAGGATCCTCCCTCTTGCATCTTGAGACTACCCATCTTGCGTATCAAATCAACCTTGTTTGCAGTAGATGGAGTTTCAAATCTCTCAGTAAGATAATCCAATAGCTCTTTGGTGGTCTTCGCCTTCTTAGTAGTCTTCGCGATCCACTTAGACAAAGTAGATCTGACCACCCCTAGGGCCTTCTGATCCATGAGATCCCAATCTTCCTGCTTTTATCCTTCCGGTTTGACACCTTTTAGAGGCTTATAGAGATCTTTGTTATACAAGAGATCCTCTATCTGCATCCTCCAAAAACCGTAGTCAGACCCATCGAATTTCTCAACCGCCTGTTTGTCCTTGCCCATTCTTGATTGCTTGACAACACCCAATCGCTTGATAAACCAATCTTACGATTAAACCCTGATCTCCAAACCAGAGCTCTGATACCAGTTGTTGTGGATATAGCCCTCCACTACCCAAGCAAACCCACAAGAACAATAAGAGCACATAAAACAAAGCACAAGAAATCAAAGCACAGAAAGAACATAGAAATTGTTAACCCAGTTCGTCAATATGTTTGACTACATCTGGGGGTACTACCAAGCCAGGATCTTGCACTATAATATGTTAAATCTGAGTTACAATGAGTATGGGGGCGGAACATTGCTTATATAGGCACCCTAGAATAAGACCTAAACCTAAACATAAGAGAAATCCCGAAAATACTGCTATTCCCGAATTTACTGTGCGCGGCACCAGGCGCCCGCCTGGATAGGCACAGGCGCCCGCTTACAAGCCTCCTCCAGAAATCGGACCAACTGATCAAACCGAGCGCCCGCCTGGTATGGCCCCAAGCGCCCGCCTGGAATGCTGGCATATTTTCTTCTCTTTGTTTCTTTGATGATCTCTATTCTAACAATCTCTTGGGTCTGATTTACTAACAAGTGGCACCAGAGCCTGGTTAGTTGAGAAAGATCAGGGCATTCCGCTGCGGTAGAAGGGATAGATTCCGGGATGGACCAAAAAATTGACAAGTCTGACAGGAAGAACAGATTTATTTTATGGTAGAAGATTATGCATTGGGCGTGCAAATTGCGGGCAGAAAAAGTGCAAATCGCGTGCAGTTTTGGTGCAGATCGCGTGCAGTTTTTGTGCAGCGTACGTGCAGTCCGCGTGCAGTGTCCGTGCAGAAATCTAGGTGTCTAGGTTGGACACATCTGGTATTGTATTCTGTTGCCTCTGACATATTTGAGTTTGGAATTTTCCTGGTTATTCTGAAGCTCTTCACTGTAGAGGATCGAGAATCAATAGATCTGAGAGCAGTCAGCGATTACTCATCTGTGCTTGAAATAGCAAATCTGGTAGATCTGAATCTAAAAGTTCGTCTGGTGTTCTTTGGTGATCCAAGAACGCAACTAGAACGTTTCGGTGTCTGGTATCTACATCTAAAGACGGAGATTTGAAGCTAGGGTTCTGTGATCAGAAGTTAGCTGTCTGGTATAATCTGAAGATCTAACATCTGTTGTAGTCTATTCTAGTGATCTAGATGTAGATATAAAATCTGTGTTGCCCGAGACAATAATCTGGTTAGATTTCAGAGTTGTACATCTGACTCCGCGTCTGAAGAATTCTGAGTCGGCTGCAGCGATGGCGAGAAGTGACAATCTGGATGAGGATTGTGATTAAGCCCTGGTGACCGAAGAAGAAGCGTGTAAAGAAGTTGCATGGGTTCTAGATTCAGGAGTTTTTTATCGCATGTGTTTGCGCAAGGAGAAGTTTACAATGTACGAGCAGAAAGATGGAGACCGTATTTATATGGCTAATAGATTTGTCTGCAAGGTAGTTGGCATGGGCTCCGTATGGGTGAGAACTTCTGGTGATAAATTTCTCACATTGAACAAGGTGAGACACGTTCCACAAGTAGCAAAGAATCTGGAATCACTTAGTTAGTTGGACAAGAAGGGATACAGTTTCAAAGGTGAAGGTGGAGTCCTGGATGTCTACAAAGGATCAGATGTGATTCTGAAGGGCAGAAGAAAAGGTTCCTTGTTTATCCTCCAAGGTTCTGAGATTGGTGAGGGTGTTGACGAGCAGGTGGAGCAGAGTTTTACTCTAGGCCGGAGTAAACTACTCAAGCCACGGCTAGAAGATCAACACACCGGTTTTATCAGTCATGGTTGGCAAGATCTAATGTCGACTGGATGGGCCACGTCTAAATGACTGTTAGTCGCTCGTTGGGGTGATTCTGAGTGCCCGTAGGTGCACGTCTGGGTGTCTGGTAAGATACATGAATGCAAAATATCTGATTGTCCAGAGGAAAAAGTTGTTTGTCTGGTGAGGCAAATTCTGAGTGTCTTGAAGATACATGGTGCACGCAAAATCTGGTTGTCCGGAGGAAAAATCTAGTATCTTTGACGAAAGACAGACTGGGGCAAAGGTGGAAAAATATGTTTCTAGTACGAAGGATGTGGCTCAAGGTCGAGTCTATGTCAGCAGTTCGTGCATCTGAATTATTAAGGAAGATTCAAAGTCAAGGTGGAGATTGTTAAGTTTAATGCCTTTGAATTTTGGGACGTCAATTTAAATGGATTAAATTAACAAGTTCATAATTCCGGGACAGAAAGAGTATGGCTAAGGCTTGTGGCAAAGGCCATAAAAGCCGAGAGTTTCTGCCATTGTGCTTGTCGCCTATGACGTTTGTTGTGTGGGCTGGACATGGTGGGCCAACTAACAAGCATTGTTTGGCTAGGATTTTGTTCTAGCCTGAGTTGTCAGCAACCTTAATCAATAGGGATAAGGTATCCTTATGTAATTGGAATTAATTAGGTGCTGAAGGCTACTACGTGTATATACGTATATATATACTCCTTCCGTCCTAATTTAATTCAGTAGTTCAATTACTCAGAAAGTAAGAGAGATCAATAATTCTAGATCTAGGGATTTGCATAGCTAGGAACTTTGTGATCAAGGTTCATGCAAACATGAATTAGTGTGATTGTCATCTTCTTGTAATTGTTTATCCGCCATAATAATATATGTTTCCCTTTGCCCGTGGAGGTATCCAATAGAGATTGGTGAACCACATATATTCTGTGTTGATTTGCGTTCATTGTTATTTTCTATCTCTTGGGTCTGATTTACTAACATGTTTGATTCTTGAGTATTTTCTTTTCTTCCAATTATTTGAATTGATTGAATGCGTTGGCATGACAATGACAACATAAGTCTTGCAGGTGGTTGCAAAGTTTATCCGGGTCTTAGGTTGCTAACTAATTGATACAAATTAGATCACCCCCTCATCAAAAGGTTCAGTTAGCTCCAGATGAAGAAGTGGCAATACATTGTATTTAAGAACTTCCAATCTACCATGAATAATATTTTTCTTTAAAGGAGATTCCACTCGATCGAGGCTTCATTGCAGAATAACAGTACTTCTGAGAAATGGAATTATGAAGATAGTACCTTGTGAAAATAATAGTGTCATATATGTCTATATTCAAGCATAGGCGTACAAATTATCAGTGCTAATTAATAGCACTGACTATAGTTGAATCCTCTTACCTAATGTATGCTCCCTCCGTCCCATCCGATTTAGGATTTTTTTTCTCTCGACACGGGGATTAAGAAATACTACTATAACAAGAGGAAAGAGAATGAGTAGAGGAGGTGTTGTAACTATGAAAAGTAAAATAGGAGAGAGAATGAGTGGGAAGAATAGTAAAGGGATTGTTGTTGTGAGTATGACAAGTGGCTCCCATTGAATATAAAAGTAATATAACCTTTCCATTTTGGGCCGTCCTAAGTCGAGTGGGATGCCAAAAATGGCAAAACGTCATAAATCAAGTGGGACATAGGGAGTATGTAGTAATGTACTGACAATACAGAACCTCCAATAAAGGAGTAGTTGAAGATATAAAGCCAAGTATTTGAGTTTATGTTGAACATCTGTGTTAGGATCGGAAGGTAGTATATTTGTGATGGAGGAATTTAGATAAAGTGAGCAGAAGGTAAGTTTCACTTAGGCGTGATCACGCCTAAGTCTAAAGAGTCTTCCTTAGAATATTTTGAGAAGTATAGATGAGAAGGCTATTTTATATTTCTTCAACTCATACTTTTCATCAACCATTACATGGCTATTTATACTACACATAGGAAAATTCTAGAGTGACTTTACATGATCTCTAACTTATCATTAAAGAGATACATGTTCTACTTTATTCATGAACTAACTAGTAAATGTACTAGACTATTCAAATAACCATAACCACTAAGACCTTTGATATTTCTTGCACATGGACATTAATCAACATACTCCCCCTTAATGTGCTGCCACAACTCCAAGATACTCCCTCAATTGTTGAAACTTTTCTTTTGGAAGTGCCTTTGTAAATATGTCCGCGACTTTCTCCTCACTCTTGCAATAGTTGAGTTTATTTTTATTTTAAAGTCATTTTTAAATACACCGTTACTATTTTCCATCAAATATGATATCTTCTTTAGTTGGAACTTAGAAGTGTATCAAGAATAAAATCTTTGTGAATCTCAATTCCATTATATAAAGGATTAACCTTTTACATTAAGGTAAAGTAGCAACAACTTGTGATATGACAATAGAATGCTCTCTAATATGGTTTGGGAAAATTTCAAATTGGTAACCTGTGTTTGTATCATTTTTGCAATTTGGTTCTTGTGTTTGCATTTCTTGCAACCCGATTCCTGTGTTTGTCATTTTGTTGCAAATTGATATAAAAACTAACAAAATTGTTAGTTTTTTAACGGAAAAATAGTCAAGTGCATATCGCATGACCTTTTAAAGGTATAATTGTCATTTCTCAAGTGTATGTGCTAATGAGTGGAAGGGTTGAAGGGAATTGCTCCTTTTGGAAGGAGAAAAGTGAGGGTTTTGTTATTTATTGTGTAGGAGTTAATTCCACCATTAATGGAGTGGTGAGGTTATTACCTTTTAATGAAGAAGATGACGACGAACTAGTTCTCATTTACGCATAACACACACGTGCCTTGCACCCTTACACTCGACAATTATACCCTTAAAAAAGTCATGTGATATGCACATGAGTTTTCCCGTCAACAAACTAACATTCGTTAGTTTTATATCAATTTGCAACAAAATGACAAACACAGGAGTCGGGTTGCAAGAAATACAAATGCAGGAACCTAATTGGAAAAGTGATACAAACACAGGTTACCAAATTTCAATTTGCCCATATGGTTTGGTCATCTTTAGTGCAGTCCATTGACTGGACATGTGAGAGTTCAACATCGTCCATACTTTAACATTGCATTGACTTCAGTTATTTCAGCTAAGATTTTGTGCCAAATACTTGAGGTCGGCTCTATGAATCATAGTACACTATTTTGTTTGGTCCAATGTCCCATTGGTCAAATGACCTGAACTGAATAATCACAGAAATTTCAATCAAATATGTAATCTAGGGTGAGCAACGAGACTACGTTTGAAAGACTAGTTAGAAAGTGATACTTTACTTAGTATTGGTTATTTTAATAAATGCTTGGGCATGTATCCAAGTTGTGTATATAAGATGCAGGGGGTTGAGGTTAAAGACAATGAAAAATAGATTGTTTTTAAAATGCACTTTTTAAGTGAAACATCTCCTAGAATGGATAGTGGACTTTTAATGAAATGAAGGGAGTATTGTATATAAGAATGTGCTTGACCATCTAGATCTTGTTCTAGGCGTGGTGCTGGCCACGTTAATATGTTGTACCCTTCTTGGATCTTTTCTAATCACCACAGCTGGCAAAGTATGGGGGTGGCTAAAAAATAAAAGCTAAAACAGTGGCAGTTATTGTAATTTACGAAATAATCAAGCCGGTTCATTAGCCTGCAATACACGTGTAGACGCTAAGTTTACCCTAATTTCTGGCTATAAATACACCTTAACCTGAATGGTATACACATCTGCCTCCATTTCCATTTCTACGGCGGTGATGAATATTTCTGTTGATGATGAAGATGATGGTGATGATTGTTGTGAGATGTTGATCTCTTTCAACAATCGTATCAACATGCCATCGAAAAATATGGTAGGCGCCAAGTTCTTTTTTTGTAAAGTGATCTGATTTTTTTCATATATTTGTTGATAATTTATGATCCGTTTATCCGATCATTTATGATTTCTGGTGATTTTGTTGAATTGATTTGTCTGAATGAAACTTCCCTAGTTTCCTATCGATACTACTTTTGCTATTAACTCAGATTTGCTCATTAGAATGCATGTAGTTCATCTTAGACTAGGATACGGCAAAGAACCAGAGAGAAATTGGGCCGTTACACGTGCAGGCCCAATGACCCACGATGTTGCTCTGCGCCATCCGTAACAAGTCCACATTGTAAGCCTTTGGCAAAGCCCGGCTACACGTGAGAGGGCGTGTTAGAGACATTATCTCACATCGGGAATTAACAAGCCAAGCACTGACTATATAAAGATCCTGGGGTACTCCTCCCATTGCCAATTGGTTTTGCGATGGAACAGTGGCGGAGCCAGGAAATTTTGTCAACGGGGGCAAAAATTGCACAACATAAATATTTTAACTGTATGTTAGTCAATGGGGGCAAAAAAATATTCTAGTGTATTATTATTTGTATCTTAAAGGGGGAAAATTTCAACAAATTGCACTAAACTCCAAAAATATTGTAAATTTTGCACTAGTAAATTTTAATTTTTTAAAAACTAGTGGGAGCAATTGCCCCCTTTAGCATACATGTAGCTCCGCCTCTGGGATGGAACCACATACTTTATCAGTTCATTGGGCTTGAGTCCTTGTTGGTTTGTTATTTTTCTTTTCAAGTCTTTACTTTTTCTGGATTCTCTGGTTATTATTTGATTCCCTCGTTGAATGACTGTTTTATATTGAATGTAAACTTGAAGGCAATTTGTTGCAAGGAAATAGGGAAACGAGTTTTGATAAAAGCTATGGTCATTTGATAAAAGTCGTGGTGTTAGTGGATCCAGCCGCTAAACATAATATTATTTCCCAACTGTTAGTAGATAAATTACAGAAACGACAGCATATAGAGTGACCTAAAACATGCTACTTTTGATTCATTATTATATTGCTAATCTTGATGTTGAGTGAGTTTTAATGTCCCTTCGATTCTTTGGCACTTTCCTGTTGCAATTAATATAATTTGTTAAAAAAAATTTCAGAAATCATGAGCCAAGACCAAACGAGTTCAAGAGAAGGAGCACCTGCACCTTCTGCTGATGTCGTGGATGTTCAGACTAGAAACTGTAGCTACGTTATGCGCCTTCTCCTGCCAGGCATCAGCCAAGACAGTAAGTTCTTCTTAAAGACACACACACGCACACACACACACTTTTTACATGCACTAACATTAATATTCCATTTTTTCGCATACATATTTTCAAATTAAGCAGAACATATACCTACTGGGGTGCAACCAAAGAGTTCGTTTCTAGGGTTAAGGTAAATAGCTGGTAGAATCATACATTAAAATTGCAATTTTCAGACTATTAACATTCAGTTCAAGGTAGAGGGGATTTTCACGGTGTCTCAATGCATCTGCAAGGGGCCGAAATAGAAGAGGATTTACTACCTTTAGAACTAGGTAGTGTTGACATAGTTGTGGTGTTCAATGCCGCAGAAACAAGGAACCGTGCAAACAAACTATGAGTTTTCAGGTCAGGGATCAAACAGTGACTCTCCAAGGAGATCCTTCACTTGGGTGATTGTTGGTGTCTTTGAATTCATTGATGAAAATCATTCCCGTTACTTATGACTTAGTGATGAGCTGTAACACAAGTTATTTTGTGCTCAGGCATTTACAAAACTGGAGCAACATCAGTTATACTCAAATCAGGGACTCCTTCCAAGCAAGGGGGGGGGGGGGGGGGGGGGAAGAGGGAGAGAGAGAGTCCTTTCCATATTTCATACACATATATATATGGCACACATTAAGGATGTGCTTCAGATCTACTGCTGAACTCGAATTGACTTATGTGTCCTAATTCCAGTCACTTTGAATTGGCTACATGAATCCTTTCCCACCATTGAGTTTGACCCAAAACATGGTCGTCACATCCCCTAGACTCATTTATATCTTTCTTTAGGAATAATTGCTAAACAAAGTACCTCAACTATAGGGTTTGTGTGTTTATAGAAGCTAAACTCATTTTTGTTGCAAATAAAATAACTTAATTAATTATTTTGTGCATATGAGGTCACTGATACTATCTCTTTCCAATTTTGCACGTGAGTTTCTTGAGTTTATTGCCAAAATAACTTGCGTACTATTTCAGAATAACACTTTTACCTCCGTACTGCCCTAAACACTAAATGTATGATGCGTACTATGGTTTTATTAGCAAAATTAACCAGACTACTGTTCAATCCTCAATTTTTCTAACAAATATTATTTTTTCTAATGAACGTTAATTTATTCTAACGAGTATTACTTACCATTTTAACTTTTTTTTTTACCATTTAAGTGATATTAATTTAAAAAGTATGAAAGTATATTATTAATGTTCATTTAACATTAATTAAATATAAAAACAGTCAAACTATATAAAAAGAAAAATCAAATCATTCCATAATGAATTAAATTTTTAAAAAATGTTTCTTCAAAAAACAAAACGTATTAATTTCCTCTTTCAAATCAAGAAGCCACACCACCACCACCACCCAACACCGCCACCAGCTCAACCATCAACACCACTCCCAAAATTCAAATATCCATTTATGCGTAATTCTTTCTTCAACCAATCAACTTGTTTGTAGCTCCACAATTTTAATCAACATTGAATGACTCGTTAGGCCTAAAATTATCAATAAACTTGCAACAAATATTAAACATCAATACGTTGTGAATAAATGATGAAACTATTATAAAGCCCGTATGAGGTAACTATGTCGGCAGTAGCACTGTTGATAACACCACATTTCTGCACTAACACATTCTATAAAGTTCACTGCGCTTAGTGGTAACTCCACTGGATGATCTTCGAGAGTGCTTCTGCAACAGAACAAAATTATTATTTGTATTTGAAAATATCATTGCAAAATTATATTTAAGAGCATTAGTAGAAGAAAACATAAAACCTAAACCTTTTTGGAATTTCATAAGCCTCTTCACAAACTGATTCCATCCCCATATCAAAATACAAATCCTACAGAAGGATGAAAATTTACGGAATATAGTTAATTTAAACAAAAAAGAAAAGAAACCCTAATAGTTAATGACAAAATATGAAGTGTGATGCCACGAGGGAGAAGACATTTCCATCCACCTCCCCAAAAATCATCTTCCATCTCTTCTCACCTCACCTCTCCTCTCAGTATCCCTTTCTACCAACTTAACACTACAAGAGTAATAAAGCGAGTTTCTACCCAGTCATAACTAATGGAATTTAGGAGGGTTAGATGAAGTCATCACACATGGTAGAGAGAAGAGTTGTAGTGAATGACTCAAATTTATTATGATTCATGAAGTACATTTGTATAGGCTTACAAGGAAGAATAATCTAGAATCCTAATTTAATAAGGAAAACTAAATCTAAAAGGAAAACTAATACAAAAAGGAAACTAGTATTACAAAGAGTGTGCTAGAATAATCTAGCTTGGTTTACAAGATTTGTATCTCCTAATTGATATACACAATCTCTAAGTTTTGTAAGTAAAAAATACAATTTATACTTAATACAATATTATATTCCCGTGCAAAATAGATGATCCTTGCATAAGTCTAATCTTGGAGATTGCTGAGACAGACTGGGTTTGATGAATAGGGTGGAGATGGATGTGTTCCCAGATGTGTATGTTTCTGATGCGATGCGGTTGTTTCTTGGTGGAGCTTGATGCTGCCATGGGGGTTTAGTTGTTAGGACAGTTGTGGGCGGTTGGTCGGCGATATGGTAATGCTAAGGGAGGTGGTTCTTTGGGTGGTGAAGGAAGCCAATGATGGGATGGTGTTGGAAGTTCATGAGCCTAGGGATGCATGTGGTGGTTTTCTTGCCGTGTTGGGTTTGCCAAGGGTTTGAGGGTGGGGGACATGGTGTCACCTTGTACGAAACTTTGTATATGTAGGGGTTGCACCCCTAACTTATGGGATTGGGTACATGGTGTCACCTTGTACATCACCATGTACAAGTAGGGGTTGCACCCCTCACATGTGAGATAGGGTTTGATCACGTGGACTCACCTTGTAAAAGTAGGGGTTGCACTCCTCACGTGCTGTGTTGGGTTTGTATTTTACGTCGCAATGATGGGGTTTGGGTTTTTACTTTGCATTGACGGGGTTTCTGTTTTTACGTCGCGATGATGGGTTTTATGTGCACCACCGATGGTGGCAAGAGTTGAGGGAAGCCTGAAGTTTTTGGAGGATAGGCCGAAGGAGAGAGGTTGGGGTTTGCAATTTAGGGAAGTAGTTGGGGGTACAATTGTTGGTATAGTTGAGTGATTAGTTGTCGGTACGGGTGTGGCACAACTATGAGGACAGGTACATGTTTGAAGACCACGTAGGGTTTTTGTTGATGGAGAAGGGTTGTGGCCACGCTTGTTGTTGGGGAAGGTTTTGTTCAGGACTTGAAAGAAGAAGATGTAGATTGAGGGTTTTGGCTATTGGAATTCAAGGGAGTGTAGTTGTGGGTACAGTTGTTGGTGTAGCGTCAGTTGTGTTGACAGTAGAGGCGACATGTGTGCCAGTGGTAGTAATTTATGCCCCCCCCCCCCATAAATTACTACCACTGGGTGGTGTGCATCAGAAAATTGTGGTGGAGTTAGGGTGGTTTTGGCAAGAAGGGTGGTTGCCGAGGGTGGTGTTGTTAGGGTTGTTTCAGCAAGAAAGGTGGTTGCCGAGGATGGTGGTTAGATGTATGGCAAGTAGTGGTTTTGAAGGTGGGTAGCGGAAGCGAGGAGCGGGTTTTGGTGGAGAAGTCCTTTTATGTATCATATACCTCTGATACCATAATGGAATTTAGGAGGGTTAGACGAAGTCAATCACACATGGTATAAAGAAGAGTTGTAGTGAATGACTCAGTTTTATTATGATTCATGAGGTACATATATATAGGGTTACAAGGAGGAATAATCTTGAGTCCTAATCTAATAAGGACAACTAATTCTAATAGGACACCTAATACAAAAAGGAAACTAGTATTACAAAGAGTGTTCTAGAACAATCTAGCTTGGTTTACAAGATTTGTATCTCCTAATTGATATACACAATCTCTAGTTTGGTAAGTAGATAAATATAATATATACATGATATAATATTATATTCCGAATAAGGACAATAATCAACTATAGAGGACGCAATTTTGAAAGAGTGTCGAAAAGTATGGTGAAGGCAACTGGACGGACCCAAAGAATTTTGGGCTAAGGAGATGCAGGAAAAGCGGTAGGCTTTAGTGGGCTAACCATTTGAGGCCCAATCTCAAGAAATGTGCCTTCTCTCCCAAGGAAGATTGCCACATCATTGAGCTTCATGCTAAGTATGGCAACAAATGGGCTCTGTCACGACCCGAAATATAGGCTCTATTTTATTAGTAATTAAATGATTTTTATTTAAATTATTTGCTTATTTATTTATTTAAATTATTATTTATTTAAATAATTATGTGTGCAATTTATGCGTTATAATATTTATGCCTAGCATTTTATTTGGGTCATTTGTGCTAGTGTAGATTTGTTGGGTCTTAATTGTTAGTAGGGAGTGTAGTGTTTGTGTGTAGTGTAGTGGAGGGGGCCTAAGTGTAACTCTTTTAGATTATTTCCCTACTCCCTCCCTACTCCTCCCCTTCTCCCTCATACACTCCATCTCCCTCACTCTCTTCTCTCTCCCAGACACTCTCTCTCTCTCTAGCTTTGGTAAGCATTTCTTCTCTTTCCTTCTCTCTTCATTTACTCCTTCTTCCTCTCATCTTCTCTCATTTCTTAAAACGTGAACATTGTTTAGATCGTCGATAGGATCGCGTAGAATCAAAAAGATTTGAAATCCATCAACTTTGAGAATTTGCAAGTAAGTTACTTTTCCCCCATTTTAATGCTAAAATGTTCATATCATGTTTAGATAATGTTTGATGTGTTACATTTGAAGTTTGGATGAGTTTTGAATTTGTTTGGAATTTATTGAGTTTTTGGTTGAAAATGGTGAATTGATGAATACCTTGATTCAATCTTGGTTTTGGTTGATAAAGGGTGTTCTTAAGGTCCCCTCTTTGTTTAAATAATGTTTGGGTACCTTAGAAATCTTGTTGGGAGTGTTGGATTTTGGGTGTTATGTGTTTTGGGTTTGAAAATGGAAGAACCCCTGTTGTTCTTCCCGATTCTGGCAATTCCGGAGTATTGGGCGACCGCCTAAAATAGTATGGGCGACCGCGCATCTTTCTGAAAGATTTTGTGCTTGGTTGAGGGCCTTGTTGGGCGGCCGCACAGTCCCTTTTGGGCGGCCGCACAGAACCCCTGAAAATTTACATTTGTTAAAATTGTGTGAATGAAGGATGCGTTTTGGTCTAAGTCTTGAGTGTCCTTCTAGTTGACCTTAGTGAACATTGTAGTACCCTTTAGTGATAGAATTGGGTCCTTTGTGATCAAGTTTGTGTTTGGAATTCATTAATGGTTAATTGAGATTTTGAAGCACCTTTGTTGTGTGTTGTTGGTTCATCTCATCTTCTTGGTGATTATTTGGCATGATTCCCTACTTTGGAATCCTTTGTTGTTTATCGTGCTAGTATTTTATTACTTAGCCTTTACGTGAAAGCCCAGCTGGCATTGTGTGTGTTTCGGGCGATGCGAAATATTATGATGGCACAAGCCAAGTCCATTATGATGTTGACCATTGTTTTGCCCAATTATTACCCTCCTCCAGATTGGCCTTGGATGTGAGAAGAGCTAGCTCCTTTGTGTGCATTTTAGGTTTACTTGGAGCATGACTTTGTGGCATGTCTCCCGTCCCTTGTGACACTTCATTGGTTATTGGTTCCGGTACCGGGGGTTTTCTCTTCGGCTTTCATGCTATTATGAAGATGATGATTTGTTGTGTAATGCCCATCCTTAATTTCGTTAAATATTTGACTTATTTGTTAAATTTTTGACTTGCTTGTTAAATTCTTGACTAGCATATTTATATGCTATTTTATTTGAGTTAATTATTTAACTACTTTAAAAAGTTAAGGTGGTTAAATGTCAAAGTTGAAAGTTTAGGGGCCTTTTTGTCAAAGTTAGAACTTGAGGGGCCTAGGTGTCATTGTTGAAAACTTGCAAGTATATCAAGTTGCTTTCTCCTCAGAGAAAGCATTCTTAAACTTTCTCGTACGTTCTTTCCTCTGTTCCATTTAAGGGAGTTCAGTTTTACCCTATTCTCGACTCCTCGCGATTAATTATTCCTCTGTTCGTGATTCCGGTCCCGGATAAATATTCGTGGCGTTGAATAGAGCGTTCCAGACCGATCAAAATTAATTTGGGTCAACTTGATTTTTGACTAGGTAAGCTATTAGCTCCCCCTTACTTGTAATAACATGTATATATGTTATTCCCGCTACTTGTTCTTGTTAAAATTGTGTTTTGAGCAATTTTTGTGATACTTGTAATTTTGGGACGAAGGGAGTATTTCTATACTAGTGCAGAACAGAGAACGTGAACCTAAGTACTAAATGGGTTTGTAAATCTATAAGAAATTTATACTCCTATTCGTGAGACGGTAAAATAGTAACTTGATTTAAATATTATTAGAAAAATTGTACCATTAGTTGTGGTACGGGGAAATGAATGGAAGTATCCCTAGATGGGTATATTAGTATAAAATAAAATTGTACTTATACTTTTGGGGACGGTGAAATATTAAATAGGAATAAAAGGAAATTGTCCTATTATTTATGGGACGGTAAAAGAAATGAATTGGGCTTGAAATAGGAGTGCTAAATTTGTTAGTATACTCCTGAGAATGTTAGGAGTGTTAGTTAAATATTACTCCTACGTGTGGGACGGAGAATTTATAAGTATAAAAGTCTCTGTTAAAATAAGAAAGTATAATTGAAATGAGTGAGTTAGGCTTGTTATTGTACTCCTGGGTTTGATAATATATTGATAAAAATTATACTCCTACGCTTGGGACGGAAAATTATTTAACCTGGGAAAGAATTCGGATTTTGGCATTTTTGGGCCTTGGACGACCGCCCATTTTGGGCTGGGCGACCGCCCATCTATCTGAAGTATTTTGTTCTTGGAAAGCCTGATTTTGGGCGACCGCCCACACCATTTTGTGCGGCCGCCCATATGTCCTGAAAAATTGTAAAACTTGTTAATGATTGTATAAGTTGGAAATAACTCTAGTTAAGGTATATAACCTTAGTACAAGATGTCCTAGCAAGTGTTGTGACACCTTAGGGGCATCAGAACTTGGTTTTAAACGTGTATACTCATTAAATTAAAATGAGAACTTGAGTATAAAAGGAAGAACTCTTTTATATGTCTTAAAAGTGCTATGAACAAGCACTTATGTGTTATGCTTGTCTTGAAGCCAATGATTGTGCACCTTAGGGGCATTAAAACAATGACTTGAGACTAAATATCCTATGTAGGGGACTAAGAACTTGTAAGTATGAGTTGTATAGCTCATTGACTTAATTTGAATTCGAAGTATTCTTGGTCTAGGTTTAGGGTACTACCCTAGATGGCCTAGATGATTTTGTAGAACACTCTAGTACTGAAAAATAGTCCCTTTGTGAACAAACGAAAGGTGGACTTGAATCATAATTAAATGATAACTTGAGTACAAGAGTAGTAACTCTTTTATGTGTCTTGAAGTTAATGTTTGTGTACCTTAGGGGCACCAACTAATGTCTTGATCTTGAATGTCCTAAGAAAAGGATTGGAAAATAATTCGTGAAAGATGTATAATTCATCTTCCTAGCTTGAACTTGAAGTATAAGATAATTAACTCTTGTACATGTTTAATCATCCAAAGAAATGGATTGAGAACTTAGATATAAGATGATAAAATATTGTATATGTCTTGAATGTCTTAAGATGAGACAGTAACTTAAAGTATAAGACAATAAAATCTCGTACATGACTTGAACATCCAAATAATTGGATTAAGACTTGAATATAAGATTATAAAATCTTGTACGTGCCTTGACACCAATATAGGTGTATGGTAATAAACTTGAAAGAGTCTTGATGTGTATATGCAAATCTTGCATATATTTACTTGATAGAATGTGGCTTCTTGATTGATTGGTACAGGGTATGAATAACCAAAGAATTGGGTTATGGAGCTAGATAGAGAATGATTAACTCTACTACATACTTGAACTTGATACGTGTATATTGGAAGTGCTATAAATAAGCACTAAAGTGTAAATGATTTAGTTTTTAATCGTGTATATACTCAATGAAGTATATAAAATATAAAGAAGATATCTTGTCTTGAAATGAGTTCCTAAAGGAAATAAGGACTAGTGTAATATGAAGATCATTCATATAATCGTGAATACTACGATTTAAGTTAATAAGAGTAACTACAGAACACAATATGTGTGGAAAATGTATTCGATTACTAACGATACATATACGTGAGATATGACTGTGACTAGGTATGATGTGACCTATTCTACGTATTTAGAGTATAATGTATTGAGCTCTATTTGATAGTAAGGGTATCGTGATAGACACTTTAAGGTGTTAAACGTGATATGAATATGTACGTGCAAACTTGGCATGTGACAAAGTGAAATACCCTACTACTTGACTGGAGTCTGTTATAAATGGACTCTTACTTGGATTGATCGTGTTACATGGACACTTATGTGCCATAGTTAAACCTGATTGGTATTTGCAATAATTGAGTATGGATACTTATATTCTCGTGAGCACATGATACATAGTTACATGGTGCATATTCTCGTGAGCACATGATACATAGTTACATGGTGCATATTCTCGTGAGCACATGATACATAGTTACATGGTGCATATTCTCGTGAGCACATGATACATGATTACATGGTGCATAAAGAGTAGTCCACTAATAAGGGACTGAGTTCTGTTCTGTAGTTCAAGTAAATATCTACTTGTGCATTCTTGGTGAGTCCAGCTGGTTCTCCTTGCTTGTTCGAAAATATATAGGTTCACGCTTGTCGCGAGAGCTGGGGTTTAAGTGACAATCGGGTCCCTATGTATTTCCGCCCGACCCCTTACTACTGGCCATAGTAAGGGCATAGCTTCCTTGGTTGGAGCAATAAGCCTGACCTAAGTGAATGCTAACTCCCGTCCCGAACACCATGTGGATCTTGTTATTGTGGATGACACTGAATACCAGGTCTCCTTATATACTGTTCTCCCGTCCCGAACACCACGTGGATCTTGTTATTATGGATGACACTGGTTACCAGGTCTTCTTATATACTGCACAGCAGTCTCTTGTTCCTGTTCTTGGTTGTCCTCAGCTAGAAAAGCATCGACAACAAATGGTATTCTTGGGAGAAATAAGGAAGGATTCAGGTACAATGCGTGATAGGCCTATGTGCATCTTGTGAGCTGGTTTAGCCTCTAACTCTACTTGACTACTTGTTACCTGAACCTTTCTTGAGCTTGATTACTTGTTGAGTGGGCTTAGCCTCTCCTATACTTGTTACTTGATGATACTTGATATATGTTTAGTTGAGTATCTACTTGTATTGCATGATAACATGACATATAGTTGCATGTTAATAGCTTACTGAGATTTATCTCACCCTTTATTTGTTTAATTGTTCCCCCCCCCAGGAAAGCAGGGGATAGTACGCAGTGAGGCTCGACTTAGCTGGGAATTTACTCAGCAGGATATTCTTGTTCGAAGTTAGTGTCCTTTTATATTTTGGTAAGGACGATCTTGTATGAGTTAATTAAACTCTGGGCTTGTATTGGGGTAGTATTTGTTGTCCCTAGACAGTTCTTGATGCCTGCTTATTTACTAGGCATGTCTTCCGCTGTATGTAACCTTGTTTGGTTTTAATTTTCTTGGTCTAGAACTCGTGTGAGCTATCTTAGCTCCCTACTCTTGAGTATATACGTCATGTCAGTTGTGTTTTTAACAGGTATTGTTCCTGTTTCCCGTTAGTTTCTTGTTTCTTGTTAGTTACGCGCACCAGGTTCGAGGTTCTATTAGGGAATCCCGGGACTTGGGGCGTGTCAGGGTGGTATCAGAGCTATGGTTTAGCTCTAAGCCTGGATATGGTCTATGGCCTAGGTTGGGTTAGTCTTGGGTGTGTTTTCGACGCCGAGTGCTTCGTTACTTGTTGTTATACCAGGCATAGGACTGGTATTAATAGTGTTGATCCAATTGGATTAGATGGTTTGAGAATCGAGAGCGCGAGTCTTTAAAGACTTAGGCGTATCTATCTTGTCTTGTGGACATTGTTTCGTGCTATATATGCATGCTTGTCCTTATCTCGTGAATTACGTAGAAGTATATTCTCTAGTAAGAGACTACGTGTTGATATTGTTATTAGTAAGAGCTTGATAGAAGTGTGGGTGATAACACCCTATACATTATAAGTTGACTTGGTCATGTTACCTAGATGGGACATTGATGTGATATGTGTTATGGCTTGGCTCTTACGTGTTATGACTTGGCTTTCTATGTGGTAGGCCAATCTTGTTTACCATAATAGATGGTAATTAATTCTCTGCTAGTATGCTTGACTATTTATGTGAGCATGATAGATTTATGCATATCATTCATATTTTGCATTGAAAGTCTAGAAAGGGTTCTTGAGGTTGTACTGGGTATTTAACCTATGTGATTGACAGTGGAATTTCTACTGAGTACTACCTGTTACTTGATGAGAAATTTGGATTATCTTGAGTTGTTACAGTGCGAATACAGTGTTGACACCTGGATTAATGTTCTTGACCTCGATTGAGTTAAACGAGTTGAAGATTCAACTTGAGAATTTCTTGATAGAGGATATATCTACCTTGTAGTGGATGTCTAAAGTGAGTATCTGTGTTGACCTATAAGTGGAAACAACCAAGGTACGTGTGTTCTTGAGATTTCGTGGTCTTGTTAGAGATTCATGAATGAATTTCGAAGGCAGCTCCATTGTTAACTATTTGACACCGAGAGCTACATCTTTTGATGGATTGTCTTGATGGATTGATATACGTAAAGTCAGTTTTGAATATTGAAACGATGGATAACCACGACTTCAGTATCTGAGATTGCCTAGTGGATTTGACTAGTATTACAGTGATCTAGAGGATATGACCAGTCCTATTATTTTTAGTGGATATGTCAAGTTTCACCAATATAGTGGATTGACTAATCGAGTCTGCTTGACTTTATGTGTTTCGATGTTATAATTGATACATCTAAATTGCATAGAATATTTGTGAGTATCTGTGCATAGTCGTGATGTTCTTGAGTTCTACTTGTTGATTATATATGTTATAATCTTAATCTAGTAAAAAATTCGAGGACGAATTTTCTTTAAGGTGGGGAGGATGTAATGCCCATCCTTAATTTCGTTAAATATTTGACTTATTTGTTAAATTTTTGACTTGCTTGTTAAATTCTTGACTAGCATATTTATATGCTATTTTATTTGAGTTAATTATTTAACTACTTTAAAAAGTTAAGGTGGTTAAATGTCAAAGTTGAAAGTTTAGGGGCCTTTTTGTCAAAGTTAGAACTTGAGGGGCCTAGGTGTCATTGTTGAAAACTTGCAAGTATATCAAGTTGCTTTCTCCTCAGAGAAAGCATTCTTAAACTTTCTCGTACGTTCTTTCCTCTGTTCCATTTAAGGGAGTTCAGTTTTACCCTATTCTCGACTCCTCGCGATTAATTATTCCTCTGTTCGTGATTCCGGTCCCGGATAAATATTCGTGGCGTTGAATAGAGCGTTCCAGACCGATCAGAAATTAATTTGGGTCAACTTGATTTTTGACTAGGTAAGCTATTAGCTCCCCCTTACTTGTAATAACATGTATATATGTTATTCCCGCTACTTGTTCTTGTTAAAATTGTGTTTTGAGCAATTTTTGTGATACTTGTAATTTTGGGACGAAGGGAGTATTTCTATACTAGTGCAGAACAGAGAACGTGAACCTAAGTACTAAATGGGTTTGTAAATCTATAAGAAATTTATACTCCTATTCGTGAGACGGTAAAATAGTAACTTGATTTAAATATTATTAGAAAAATTGTACCATTAGTTGTGGTACGGGGAAATGAATGGAAGTATCCCTAGATGGGTATATTAGTATAAAATAAAATTGTACTTATACTTTTGGGGACGGTGAAATATTAAATAGGAATAAAAGGAAATTGTCCTATTATTTATGGGACGGTAAAAGAAATGAATTGGGCTTGAAATAGGAGTGCTAAATTTGTTAGTATACTCCTGAGAATGTTAGGAGTGTTAGTTAAATATTACTCCTACGTGTGGGACGGAGAATTTATAAGTATAAAAGTCTCTGTTAAAATAAGAAAGTATAATTGAAATGAGTGAGTTAGGCTTGTTATTGTACTCCTGGGTTTGATAATATATTGATAAAAATTATACTCCTACGCTTGGGACGGAAAATTATTTAACCTGGGAAAGAATTCGGATTTTGGCATTTTTGGGCCTTGGACGACCGCCCATTTTGGGCTGGGCGACCGCCCATCTATCTGAAGTATTTTGTTCTTGGAAAGCCTGATTTTGGGCGACCGCCCACACCATTTTGTGCGGCCGCCCATATGTCCTGAAAAATTGTAAAACTTGTTAATGATTGTATAAGTTGGAAATAACTCTAGTTAAGGTATATAACCTTAGTACAAGATGTCCTAGCAAGTGTTGTGACACCTTAGGGCATCAGAACTTGGTTTTAAACGTGTATACTCATTAAATTAAAATGAGAACTTGAGTATAAAAGGAAGAACTCTTTTATATGTCTTAAAAGTGCTATGAACAAGCACTTATGTGTTATGCTTGTCTTGAAGCCAATGATTGTGCACCTTAGGGGCATTAAAACAATGACTTGAGACTAAATATCCTATGTAGGGGACTAAGAACTTGTAAGTATGAGTTGTATAGCTCATTGACTTAATTTGAATTCGAAGTATTCTTGGTCTAGGTTTAGGGTACTACCCTAGATGGCCTAGATGATTTTGTAGAACACTCTAGTACTGAAAAATAGTCCCTTTGTGAACAAATGAAAGGTGGACTTGAATCATAATTAAATGATAACCCGAGTACAAGAGTAGTAACTCTTTTATGTGTCTTGAAGTTAATGTTTGTGTACCTTAGGGGCACCAACTAATGTCTTGATCTTGAATGTCCTAAGAAAAGGATTGGAAAATAATTCGTGAAAGATGTATAATTCATCTTCCTAGCTTGAACTTGAAGTATAAGATAATTAACTCTTGTACATGTTTAATCATCCAAAGAAATGGATTGAGAACTTAGATATAAGATGATAAAATATTGTATATGTCTTGAATGTCTTAAGATGAGACAGTAACTTAAAGTATAAGACAATAAAATCTCGTACATGACTTGAACATCCAAATAATTGGATTAAGACTTGAATATAAGATTATAAAATCTTGTACGTGCCTTGACACCAATATAGGTGTATGGTAATAAACTTGAAAGAGTCTTGATGTGTATATGCAAATCTTGCATATATTTACTTGATAGAATGTGGCTTCTTGATTGATTGGTACAGGGTATGAATAACCAAAGAATTGGGTTATGGAGCTAGATAGAGAATGATTAACTCTACTACATACTTGAACTTGATACGTGTATATTGGAAGTGCTATAAATAAGCACTAAAGTGTAAATGATTTAGTTTTTAATCGTGTATATACTCAATGAAGTATATAAAATATAAAGAAGATATCTTGTCTTGAAATGAGTTCCTAAAGGAAATAAGGACTAGTGTAATATGAAGATCATTCATATAATCGTGAATACTACGATTTAAGTTAATAAGAGTAACTACAGAACACAATATGTGTGGAAAATGTATTCGATTACTAACGATACATATACGTGAGATATGACTGTGACTAGGTATGATGTGACCTATTCTACGTATTTAGAGTATAATGTATTGAGCTCTATTTGATAGTAAGGGTATCGTGATAGACACTTTAAGGTGTTAAACGTGATATGAATATGTACGTGCAAACTTGGCATGTGACAAAGTGAAATACCCTACTACTTGACTGAAGTCTGTTATAAATGGACTCTTACTTGGATTGATCGTGTTACATGGACACTTATGTGCCATAGTTAAACCTGATTGGTATTTGCAATAATTGAGTATGGATACTTATATTCTCGTGAGCACATGATACATAGTTACATGGTGCATATTCTCGTGAGCACATGATACATAGTTACATGGTGCATATTCTCGTGAGCACATGATACATAGTTACATGGTGCATATTCTCGTGAGCACATGATACATGATTACATGGTGCATAAAGAGTAGTCCACTAATAAGGGACTGAGTTCTGTTCTGTAGTTCAAGTAAATATCTACTTGTGCATTCTTGGTGAGTCCAGCTGGTTCTCCTTGCTTGTTCGAAAATATATAGGTTCACGCTTGTCGCGAGAGCTGGGGTTTAAGTGACAATCGGGTCCCTATGTATTTCCGTCCGACCCCTTACTTCTAAGGGCATAGCTTCCTTGGTTGGAGCAATAAGCCTGACCTAAGTGAATGCTAACTCCCGTCCCGAACACTATGTGGATCTTGTTATTGTGGATGACACTGAATACCAGGTCTCCTTATATACTGTTCTCCCGTCCCGAACACCACGTGGATCTTGTTATTGTGGATGACACTGGTTACCAGGTCTTCTTATATACTGCACAGCAGTCTCTTGTTCCTGTTCTTGGTTTTCCTCAGCTAGAAAAGCATCGACAACAAATGGTATTCTTGGGAGAAATAAGGAAGGATTCAGGTACAATGCGTGATAGGCCTATGTGCATCTTGTGAGCTGGTTTAGCCTCTCACTCTACTTGACTACTTGTTACCTGAACCTTTCTTGAGATTGATTACTTGTTGAGTGGGCTTAGCCTCTCCTATACTTGTTACTTGATGATACTTGATATATGTTTAGTTGAGTATCTACTTGTATTGCATGATAACATGACATATAGTTGCATGTTAATAGCTTACTGAGATTTATCTCACCCTTTATTTGTTTAATTGTTCCCCCCCCCCAGGAAAGCAGGGGATAGTACGCACTGAGGCTCGACTTAGCTGGGAATTTACTCAGCAGGATATTCTTGTTCGAAGTTAGTGTCCTTTTATATTTTGGTAAGGACGATCTTGTATGAGTTAATTAAACTCTGGGCTTGTATTGGGGTAGTATTTGTTGTCCCTAGACAGTTCTTGATGCCTGCTTATTTACTAGGCATGTCTTCCGCTGTATGTAACCTTGTTTGGTTTTAATTTTCTTGGTCTAGAACTCGTGTGAGCTATCTTAGCTCCCTACTCTTGAGTATATACGTCATGTCAGTTGTGTTTTTAACAGGTATTGTTCCTGTTTCCCGTTAGTTTCTTGTTTCTTGTTAGTTATGCGCACCAGGTTCGAGGTTCTATTAGGGAATCCCGGGACTTGGGGCGTGTCATGTTGATTATTGAAGCTGCACAGCGATCCTTTATTTGGATGTTCCGGTTTGGAAAACCTTGGCTATATCCTTTGTTATGTGTTTATTTCCGCTGCTATCTGTTATGTGGTAAATGCTATGTGCTATATGATATTTATTATTGCTTCTTGCACCATAGCATGTCATGTAGTTGCATTAGTAACTTATTGAGATTTATCTCACCCCTTTTCTTTTATCCTTGTTTTTCCTTAACCCCCCCAGGTGGTAAGGATTAGTCTCGCTGATCACGAGAAAGAGGACGTCGAGTGTGGATCTATTCTTTTGGGGAAGGTTGTTATAGGTTGGTTTACATTATGTAAATGTGTAACTATTTTGGGGTAGTTGTACTAAACAATGACGTCACTAAGGATTGTATATTTTTATTTTGTTGGGCATAAACTTGTGGAAGTTTATGATAGTTGTATTTAGTCTTTATCAAACTTGGTTTTGTAAAACTTTGGATTATCACCTTTTGGTATTAAATGAAATTTTTAACTTCAGTATTTCATAGTTTTGGTTTTAGAGTCGACGTCCAGCTCGCGGTCCCGGGGCCCGCGGGGTCCGGGGTCGCGACAGTTGGTATCAGAGCTATGGCATTAGCTCTATGTATAAGTCTAGGTAGATTAGTATGACCTAGGTGGGTAGTAGTGTGCGGAGTGATTAACGGTTGATGTCTTATGCAGGTAATTGTTCTCAATGTCTGGAAGAAGAAACAGAGGAGGTACTAGCGGGGCACAGAATCAGAATGATACAAGGGATGAAGCCCGTGCCATGTTTCAAGGCATGTTTGAGGCGGCCATGAAAGCCATACATGATCAAGGTCCGAGGGTAGAACAAGCACCATCCCGCTATGGGTTGGAGCAATTTCTGAAGTTGAAACCGGTTGAATTCAATGGGGAACCCGATGTTCGGAAAGCTGAGTTGTGGATTGAATCGATGGAGAAGATTTATGATGTATTTGGGTGTTCGGATGAGGACATGGTCCGGTTTGCGGCTTACAAGCTTGTGGGAGCCGCCGAGCATTGGTGGAAAGGTATTAAAGCTACTTGGGATGATACTCGCACGGTTTATGCGTGGGAGTTGTTTGTGCGCAAATTCAAGGAGCATTTCATTCCGGTTGTCGATCAAAACCGAAAGGAGATCGAGCTACTCAACTTGGAGCAAGGACTGTTGTCTATAGCACAATACTCGGCTAAGTTCATAGAATTAGCCCGGTATTGCGACTATTTGGTGAGGACCGAGGAACAAAAATCTATGAGATTTATTCGGGGATTGAAGACCTCCATCCGTACTCAACTGATTGCTCAACGGATTGTGACGTTTCAAGATGCGGTGGACCGAGCCTATTTGATAGAGCAAGATATTGGGGAGCATAAAAGGAAGACCGAGGTGGCCAACCCGAGTAAGCAAGGAGCGCAGAGCAAGTCACAACCAAGGATTGAAAATCGAGGTAACTTTGGGGGACAATCTCAGTTCCGAGGGCAACCGATCCCAAGGAACCCGGGTACCACTTCCGGGAACCAAGGGAACCAAGGGAGCCAATTAGGAGGCTTTGTTCGTATTGTCAAAAGGAAGGTCATTCTGAAGACCGTTGTTGGAAGAAGCAAGGAAGGTGCACCAATTGTGGTCAAATGGGGCATTTTGCAAGAGATTGTACTAGAGGCAAGGGACAAGCATCCGGGTCAGGAGTTGGTACTAATCAGGGTCAGAAAAGGGATGCCGCCGGGAAGCCCAAGGTCCAAGGGAAAGTGTTTGCAATGAATCAACAACAAGCGACCGATGATCCATCCGTTATTGGAGGTATTATTTCTGTGTCTAATGTGAGCGCGCGAGCGTTAGTAGATCCAGGATCATCTCATTCATACATTTCTGTGCAATTTGCTTCCATGTTAAATGTTGCATTCGAGTCTTTACCGTACGTGCTAGAGGTGTCGACCCCTATAGGAGAATGCTTGATTACTGATCGAGTCTTTCGTGCTTGTGATGTGGTTATTTGTGGTCGAGTCCTTCGTGCGGATTTGGTAGTTCTTCCTATCCAAGACTTTGATGTCATTTTGGGTATGGATTGGTTGAGCAAGTTTCATGCTTCCGTTGATTGCCGTAAGAAAACTGTTACTTTTTCTATTCCCGATGTGCCTAAGTTCGTTTTTGAGGCTAGTCCTCTGAGTAGGAAGGTTCGCTTAATTTCTTTTTGAAAGCGAGAAAATTATTGCATAGTGGTTGTGAAGGGTATTTGGCTAGTGTTCTTGATACTAGGAAAGAATCCCCTAGTTTTGATAGTGTTCGGGTAGTTCGAGAGTTTCCCGATGTTTTCTCTACCGAGTATGATATGCCTCCCGATCGTGAGATTGAGTTTTGTATAGATCTTTTGCCGGGTACGGCTCCAATTTCGAAAGCACCTTATAGGTTAGCTCCCGCAGAGTTGAAGGAATTAAAGGTTCAGTTGCAAGAGTTGCTTGATCGAGGGTTTATCCGCCCTAGTGTTTCCCCGTGGGGAGCACCGGTTTTATTTGTGCGAAAGAAAGATGGTTCGTTGAGGTTGTGCATCGATTACCGAAAATTGAATCAGGTTACGGTGAAGAATAAGTACCCTCTACCCCATATTGATGATTTGTTTGATCAGCTTCAAGGGTCCGTGGTTTTCTCTAAGCTTGATTTGAGGAGTGGGTACCATCAGTTGAAGGTTAGATCGGAGGATATTCCGAAGACTGCTTTTCGCACTCGTTATGGTCATTATGAGTTCTTGGTTATGCCGTTTGGGTTGACTAACGCGCCGGCCGTGTTTATGGATTTGATGAACCGGATTTTCCATCCTTATCTTGATTCGTTCGTGGTGGTTTTCATCGACGACATTCTTGTTTATTCGAAATCTCGAGATGGGCACGAGCAGCACTTGAGGACAGTTTTATCCGTTCTTGCGAGGGAGAAATTATTTGCGAAGTTCAGTAAGTGCGAATTTTGGCTCGAGAAGGTGTCATTTCTGGGCCATGTGATTTCTAAAGATGGGATTTCGGTGGATCCGTCAAAGATTGAAGCTATAGTGGATTGGAAGAGACCCGAGTCAGTGACAGAGATTAGAAGCTTTCTTGGTTTAGCCGGTTATTACAGAAGGTTTATTGAAGGGTTTTCGAGGATTGCTACTCCGATGACTCAGTTAACCCGGAAGAATGTTCCGTTTGTGTGGACCGAGAAATGTGACAAGAGTTTCGAGGAATTGAAGAAGAGGTTGACTACAGCACCGATCTTGACCTTGCCTAATGGGAGCGATGGCCTAGTGATTTACAGTGATGCTTCGAAAGAGGGTTTGGGTTGTGTGTTGATGCAGAATGGGAAAGTAATTGCGTATGCTTCGAGGAAGTTGACCCCTAGTGAGCAGAATTACCCGACTCATGATATGGAGTTAGCGGCTATAGTATTTGCGTTGCACAAATGGAAGCATTACCTTTATGGAGCGAAGTTCGAAATTTTTACGGATCACAAGAGTTTGAAGTACCTATTCTCTCAGAAGGAATTGAACAACCGACAGCGCCGATGGATGGAATTGTTGAAGGATTATGATTGTACGATTTCTTATCACCCGGGGAAGGCGAATGTGGTAGCCGATGCGATTAGTAGAAAGTCTTATGTGGCTTCGATGATGGTTCGAGAGTGGAAAATGCTTGAGGATGTTCGAGATTGGTCTCCTTGTGAATCGAGACATGGGGCTATTTTTGCGAATATTAGGGTGTCTCCGACCCTAATTCAGAGGATAAAAGAGGCTCAGAAATAAGATCCCGAGTTGCTGAAGTTAATGGGTAAATTGAAAGAAAAGAATTTCGAGGATTTTTCATTGAGTTCGAGTGGAGTTTTGACTTTCCGTGGTCGTTTGTGCATACCCGATGTTGATGGAATTAAACAGAGAGTTCTTGATGAGGGTCACAAATCGAGGTATACTATTCATCCGGGCAGTACGAAGATGTATCAGGATTTGAAGCAACAATTTTGGTGGATTAATATAAAAAGGGAAATAGCCGAGTATGTTTCGAGGTGTTTAACGTGTCAGCAGGTCAAAGCCGAGCATCAGAGACCCGCGGGATTGCTTCAGCCGTTAGAGATTCCCGAGTGGAAATGGGAGCATGTGACTATGGATTTCGTTACGGGATTGCCTCGTACCCGTAGGAAGTATGACAGTGTTTGGGTAATAGTGGATAGATTGACCAAGAGTGCCCATTTCGTGCCTATTGACATCAGATATTCAATGGAGAAGCTTGCGACCCTTTATATTGATGAGATCGTTAGGTTGCATGGGGTTCCGGTTAGCATTGTGTCAGATCGAGACCCGAGGTTTACTTCTAGATTCTGGAAGGCGTTTCAGGAAGCTTTGGGTACAGATTTGCGATTTAGTACGGCTTTTCATCCTCAAACCGACGGTCAATCCGAGAGGACTATTCAGATTTTGGAGGATATGTTGCGAGCTTGTGCTATAGACTTTTCTGATTCTTGGGATTCGCACCTGCCGTTAGTGGAATTCTCCTCAACAACAGTTATCAGGCTAGTATCGAGATGGAACCGTATGAGGCTTTGTATGGAAGAAAGTGTAGATCGCCTATTTGTTGGGATGAGGTTGGTGAAGCGAAAGTTTTGGGTATTGATTTGCTTCGGGATTCGGTTGAGAAAGTTAAAGTTATCCGGGACAGATTGAAGACAGCCCAGAGTCGACATAAGAGCTACGCAGATAACCGAAGGCGAGATCTTAGTTTTCAGGTTGGTGATTTGGTATTCTTGAAAGTGTCTCCGAAGGTGAGTATTCGTAGATTTGGGAAGAAAGGCAAGTTGGCTCCGAGGTTTATTGGTCCGTTTGAGATTTTGGGAAAGGTTGGACTTCTAGCGTATCGTCTTGCGTTACCGCCATCTTTGGATCGGTTACATGATGTGTTCCACGTTTCTATGCTTCGGAAGTATGTTCATGATCCGTCTCACGTGTTACCGAGGATACCAGAAGATATTGAGCCCGATATGTCTTATGAGGAACGACCGGTTCGGATCTTAGATTTCAAAGTTCAAGAGTTGAGAAGCAAGAGCATTGCATTGGTTCGAGTTTTTTGGAGGAATCATGATATCGAGGAGTCGACGTGGGAGCTTCGTGATGAGATCGAGAGGAAATTTCCGTGGCTTTTTGTTTAAGGTGAGTCTCGTTAAAATTCGGGTCGAATTTTCTTTAAGGGGGAGTGAATGTCACGACCCGAAATATAGGCTCTATTTTATTAGTAATTAAATGATTTTTATTTAAATTATTTGCTTATTTATTTATTTAAATTATTATTTATTTAAATAATTATGTGTGCAATTTATGTGTTATAATATTTATGCCTAGCATTTTATTTGGGTCATTTGTGCTAGTGTAGATTTGTTGGGTCTTAATTGTTAGTAGGGAGTGTAGTGTTTGTGTGTAGTGTAGTGGAGGGGGCCTAAGTGTAACTCTTTTAGATTATTTCCCTACTCCCTCCCTACTCCTCCCCTTCTCCCTCATACACTCCATCTCCCTCACTCTCTTCTCTCTCCCAGACACTCTCTCTCTCTCTAGCTTTGGTAAGCATTTCTTCTCTTTCCTTCTCTCTTCATTTACTCCTTCTTCCTCTCATCTTCTCTCATTTCTTAAAACGTGAACATTGTTTAGATCGTCGATAGGATCGCGTAGAATCAAAAAGATTTGAAATCCATCAACTTTGAGAATTTGCAAGTAAGTTACTTTTCCCCCATTTTAATGCTAAAATGTTCATATCATGTTTAGATAATGTTTGATGTGTTACATTTGAAGTTTGGATGAGTTTTTAATTTGTTTGGAATTTATTGAGTTTTTGGTTGAAAATGGTGAATTGATGAATACCTTGATTCAATCTTGGTTTTGGTTGATAAAGGGTGTTGTTAAGGTCCCCTCTCTGTTTAAATAATGTTTGGGTACCTTAGAAATCTTGTTGGGAGTGTTGGATTTTGGGTGTTATGTGTTTTGGGTTTGAAAATGGAAGAACCCCTGTTGTTCTTCCCGATTCTGGCAATTCCGGAGTATTGGGCGACCGCCCAAAATAGTATGGGCGACCTCGCATCTTTCTGAAAGCTTTTGTGCTTGGTTGAGGGCCTTGTTGGGCGGCCGAACAGTCCCTTTTGGGCGGCCGCACAGAGCCCCTGAAAATTTACATTTGTTAAAATTGTGTGAATGAAGGATGCGTTTTGGTCTAAGTCTTGAGTGTCCTTCTAGTTGACCTTAGTGAACATTGTAGTACCCTTTAGTGATAGAATTGGGTCCTTTGTGATCAAGTTTGTGTTTGGAATTCATTAATGGTTAATTGAGATTTTGAAGCACCTTTGTTGTGTGTTGTTGGTTCATCTCATCTTCTTGGTGATTATTTGGCATGATTCCCTACTTTGGAATCCTTTGTTGTTTATCGTGCTAGTATTTTATTACTTAGCCTTTACGTAAAAGCCCAGCTGGCATTGTGTGTGTTTCGGGCGATGCGAAATATTATGATGGCACAAGCCAAGTCCATTATGATGTTGACCATTGTTTTGCCCAATTATTACCCTCCTCCAGATTGGCCTTGGATGTGAGAAGAGCTAGCTCATTTGTGTGCATTTTAGCTTTACTTGGAGCATGACTTTGTGGCATGTCTCCCGTCCCTTGTGACACTTCATTGGTTATTGGTTCCGGTACCGGGGGTTTTCTCTTCGGCTTTCATGCTATTATGAAGATGATGATTTGTTGATTATTGAAGCTGCGCAGCGATCCTTTATTTGGATGTTCCGGTTTGGAAAACCTTGGCTATATCCTTTGTTATGTGTTTATTTCCGCTGCTATCTGTTATGTGGTAAATGCTATGTGCTATATGATATTTATTATTGCTTATTGCTTCTTGCACCATAGCATGTCATGTAGTTGCATTAGTAACTTATTGAGATTTATCTCACCCCTTTTCTTTTATCCTTGTTTTTCCTTAACCCCCCCCCCCCAGGTGCTAAGGATTAGTCTCGCTGATCACGAGAAAGAGGACGTCGAGTGTGGATCTATTCTTTTGGGGAAGGTTGTTATAGGTTGGTTTACATTATGTAAATGTGTAACCATTTTGGGGTAGTTGTACTAAACAATGACGTCACTAAGGATTGTATATTTTTATTTTGTTGGGCATAAACTTGTGGAAGTTTATGATAGTTGTATTTAGTCTTTATCAAACTTGGTTTTGTAAAACTTTGGATTATCACCTTTTGGTATTAAATGAAATTTTTAACTTCAGTATTTCATAGTTTTGGTTTTAGAGTCGACGTCCAGCTCGCGGTCCCGGGGCCCGCGGGTCCGGGGTCGCGACAGGCTCGCATCGCTTTTTATGTATGTTCATATCTCTCTCTTTCTCTCCATCTCTTCTCTTCTCTCTCAATTACACACACAAAAACAGTCCCACACGTGCACACACACGCACTAGGAAGTAGGAACAAAGGTTATTTATGGACTTTCTAATTTTGTTGTGTTTAGGGAGTTCTTGTTATATGAGCTTATACATTTCTTATATATGTGCATTCATCTAATCCTTTTGTTGTTGTTGTTTTTATTATTAATTATTTATTTTGGTGGTGGGGATGGAGCAGAGATGGTTTGTTATGTTAGTTCTGATGAATTTGACTTGTTGAATGACATGCATGACAATTGAATGCTAAATCTTCACAAGGAAATGATGCTCTTAACTAGTTCTTCCTTTGGATATTCAAGATTCTCTTTTTGGTTTTCTTGATTTTTATTCTGTACCTCCACCGGAACACTGAATTGTTCTCACATTGATTCTCTTCTGGGCTGACATTTTCCTCTTCTTAGGGTTTCTCGGAGCAACGTCACATAATTTGGCACGCGGTCCGATTCGCGATACGAATTCGCATACGGAATTCGCTACCCCCGAGTGAATGCGATTCGCTTAGGTATTTTCGTTAAGAATTCGATTCATAATTCGCTTCGTGTATTAGTAAGGTTAACTTTGATTTGAGGACTTATTTATTAGAAAATATAAAAATAAACTAATGGTGTCTTCAAAATAACAAGAGTAAAAGATACTATTATCCAGAAAAAAAAAAAAAAAAAAAAAAAAAGATGTTGGCTTATTGACTTGATTTGGAAATCAAAGAACTATATTAAATTAAAAAAAGTAGTAAGATAGATAGCAAAAATACAAAGCTGTACTTTTTTTTTTTTTCGAAACAAGCTGTACGTTCGTTGGTTGAAAGTAAAAGAAGAAAACAATAAATTAATCTTTTATTTATCAGGAGAGAGAATAAAGAAATTGCAACAAACAATAAAAAGAAAAAGAAATAGAAAAGGGTGTTGTTATACACACCCGTAAAACTTATGAATACACCCGTAAGTAGCTTGAAATTTTAAATGGTACAACACTGTAAAGCACAGTTACGGGTGTATTCATAAGTTTTACGGGTGTGTATAACAACACCCAATAGAAAACTAAGACGAGAAAGACGAATTTTTTCTCAAATAATTCACTTTTAAAATTATAATTCCCAAAATACCAACCCTCCCAAACTATTTGCAAAAATGTTCAGTTTTTGAAAACTCGCCACCACCAATGGCGAGTTCAATTTTTTTTCGGGAAAACTCGCCTCTGTGGTTAGCGAGTTTATTTTTCTTGAAATTTCTTTTTGCCATTTTTTTTATTTTACAGAAAATGGCAGAAATTAATTTCAAATTTAATTAAACTCGCTATTTACAATAGCGAGTTTTACCAAAGTTAAACTCGCTATTTCCATTGGCGAGTTTGACTAAAGTTGACCATGACTTATTTTGACTAAACTCGCCATTTGTAGTGGCGAGTTTGAGCGAATTTTGAGATAAAGCAGCAGATTCTATTCTGATTGAAACAGTTTTCTAAACACCACAAAATTGGTTCCGAAAAAACCCCCATTTTTTTTCATCTTTCAACTCCATTATTGGTGAAGACTTTAAGGTAAAACAATAACAATTCATTGATATACTCTTGTCATTTGTTATGTAAACTTGTTATTTTTTCTATTTGGTGTATTACAGGTATAGATGTTGAAATTAGGGTTTGAATGATTTTAACACTATGATTTCTTAATGTAGGGTTATACATGAACGGGATTTCACTCATTTACATGTGCTATTGGGGAGGTGATGATGAAAATCCATTTGATGGTCCTCATTTTCATAAAGGGCCTAAATGTGCGATTACAGCTCATTGTAGGTGGAGATACAATCAATTGATTGATGAATTATATAGATTGATGGATGTAGATCGAACACAATATGAGTTGGAAGTTATTTGTAGATATCCCCATTCATTTGATAGCGGGATTGGTGAGTATTTCCCATTTCGTATCAAAGATGATGCAGATATGGATATAATGTTCGATGTTTCTGTTAAATTTGGTGGGTTGAGTAGCTTGCAGTTGTATGTGGTCAAGAAATTCATTGAAAATCGACGTTTTGAAGAGGTTGGATTTGTATGTGGGAATTCACCGAATCGTGATGCAGGCATTGGTCCAAGTACTCAAACCCTTCTATCAACCCAAACATCAAATACTGATTTTGGGGCATGCACAAATGATCAAGTTGAAGATGAGAATTCGGAAGATGATGAAGATTATGAAGAAGAGGAAGAAACAGATTTAGATGCAGAACTAGATGATGTTGATGATGGATATGAAGAGTGTAGTAGTGATTCTGATATAGATTTGGGGGAGGGTGAAGATGGCCCGATGGATTACGATGTGGAGACAAATTTGGTTCGTTATGAAGCGCCGGAAAATCGGATGTATGAGAGAGGAGATTATGCTTTTTACAGTGATATTGGTGATCTTGCTCGAGAAGAAGAAGGCTTGATTGATTTTCAAACTCAAACGGGTTTTCCAATTTGGGATCCAAAGAAAGATGAAATTGCTAAAGGTGTACGCTTTTCTACCAAGAGTGAGGCGCAATTTGAGATAAAGAAGTACCATATTAATTCCAACCAGCGGTTCAAGGTAAAAAATAGCACACCTCATAGATGGGTAATAGAATGTCTACTGAAAAATTTTCCGTGCAATTTTCATGTTCGTGTGAGTCGGAAGAAGCTTGGGTATTGGGAAGTGACCCAATACAAGAGTCCTCATTGCTGCTTGTATTCTGGAGAAAGTCAAGATCACCCCAACCTAGATGCGAAGTTCATTGGTCGGCAAGTAGTAAGTTTTATTAAGAAGGATCCAGATGTGAAGATTGGGGTTATTATTGCACATATAAATGAAATGTACGACAAGACAATTACCTATAGGAAGGCATGGTATGGGAAACAGAAGGGTATAGCAGAGGTATTTGGAGATTGGGAGGAATCTTATAAAAGGTTACCCCGCGTCCTAGCAGCCATTCAAAAATACAACCGAGGAACAATTGTTGAGTATGCTCTTCTTCCTGGTTGTCCTCTTCCTCTTGATGTCGATCTCTACTTTGAACGTGTTTTTTGGGCATTTGGGCCTTGTATTGAAGCTTTCTCTCATTGTCGGCCTGTCATTTCAGTTGATGGTACATTCCTACACGGTAGATATAGTGGAGTAATACTGATTGCAATGGGTGTTGACGCCCAAGATAGTATAATTCCTCTCGCATTTGCTATAGTTGAAAAAGAGGACCATAAGAACTGGAGTTGGTTCTTAGATCTTGTTTGCAAACATATCATCAAGAGTCGTGAGGTATGCTTGATATCCGACCGTCATTGGGGCATTCTTAAGACTATATCAGAAGATACTTGGTCGCCAAATGTGCATCATCGATATTGCTTGAGGCATATGAGAGCAAACTTCTTGGACAAGCACAGTGGGTCAGATTTGAAGTATTTGTTTTGGAAAGCTGGTAAAGCAAGTCAAGATAGGAAATTGCAGAATACCTTGGAGACTATCCGTTTCATTAAGCCTGAGGCAATTGCATGGATCGCTAATTTAGATGCCAGAAAGTGGACATTGGCTCATGATGGTGGTTATAGATATGGCATTATGACTACTAACATGTCTGAGGTTTTTAATGGTGTCATGAAAGGAGCCCGTGGGATGCCAATAACAGCAATTGTTGATACTGCATTTTACCGGTGTGTGGAATACTTTCAGGTTCGACACGGGTTTTCACTAAATGCCTTAGGAGGTAATCCTGATAACCCAAGTATCAATCCCTTGCAACAATTCAGCCAAAAGATTCACTATCGATACAGGAAGAACAGCGAGAAGGCAACCAAACATTTTGTTAGAAGGTTCAACACTCATGAAATGGGGGTGTATCAAGTGACAACCGCACGTCGTGGTGAAAAGGGTGGAAATATCCAAATTGTCCGATTTAATGATCGCACTTGCACGTGTGGTAAATGGGTTGCATATCACATGCCTTGTTCGCATCTTCTTGCATGTTGCCAAGCTCAACATATGGACGGTCGTTCTTTCGTTGATCTATTTTACACTCTTTTCGAATACTACAAGACATGGAAGGGAACATTTGAACCACTACCTCATGAGGACTATTGGAATGTGAGTCATTTGGTGCCAAGTTTTCTACCTAATCCCAGACTGAAACGTGCTGCAAAGTCCGGACGGCCCAAATCTAGACGATTTCGAAACTCGATGGACTTTCAATCAGATAAACGAAAGACTCAGTGTTCAACATGCAAGCAAGAAGGCCACAATCGTCGTAGATGTCCAAATAATAGGGCATAGAGATTTCATGTAATTTCTATTTGAGTTGGATGTAATATTTGGATTATTTTCTTTGAACTTCATTCTGACCTCGATGAACTATTTTATTTGACTTTAATGAATTTCCTTTTAGTTGAGTTTGATTTATTAGTCATTTCATTTCTTTTTCGTACTTGACATTAGTCATTTAAGTCTCAAATTTTAGCCTTTTGATTCCCAACCGCATTTGAATTTTTTTTTTTTTTTTTTTTTTTTTTTTTACAGAAACAGTCCCAGTCCAGTAGAGAAGAAACAGTTGGGGAATTTCAAGTTCACTAAACTCGCCACTGGTAGAAGCGAGTTTAGTGAAACTCGCCACTACCAGTGGCGAGTTTAGTGAACTTGAAATTCCCCAACTGCTGCTTCTACAGATTACCCACCTACAAAGAAAAAAAAACTCGCCACTTGACCATTGCAAAGATATATGACCATCAAGCCACTAGAACAAATGGGATCCATCAGAAGCCTTTGAAAGTGATGTAATTGGCTTTTTATGGCCAGTTTCCTTGTCTGATTCTTTTATCAACTTTCCTGTCTGTCAGTTAGAGTAGTGCAAAGCCAAAACATTAACTTCATATACAGCATAAACAGCTACGGAGTGAGTGAAAATCATTGCAGAAACTTAACCATCAAGCCACCCTCAAGTCTCAAATTAAAAATTTGGCTTTGTTTTATTAGCAACTAATATAATACTATATAGCAGATTATTACAGTGCAATATAGATAACTTTAGACAATAATGTCACCGATAAGAATACTTTTTTACCGCCAGTTAATATAATGTATATTTTACTAGATCATTTTAAGAAATCAACTAAAATTCATAGATACACATTTCACTAGTTGCCACACATAATAAGCTCTTACAGATTTTTACTCTGGACAAAAACCCAATGCTTTTCTCTTTCTGTAGTATGAGAGCAGAGATGTCATGAATTCCAATGATACTAGACCTCAAAAAAATACTCCATCCGTCTCAAAATGATCTTCTCATTTGCCATTTTTCATTGTCCCAAAAAGTTCTTCTCATTTGCCATTTTTCATTGTCCCAAAAAGTTCTTCTCATTTCTACAATTTAGGCTTAAATGTTCATAATCACAAACTTGGCTAGTGAAGCAAGTGTTCCTATCCTTAAAAAGTTTGAATAGTCAAATGTGAAGATCATTTTGGGACGGAGGGAGTATATTGCAAATACCAACTAATAACGAACAGCAACAATAAACAAAAAAAAAATCAATTGCATAATCCTATCAAAGATAATAACATACCAACTTATCAGCTTCACTTGACCATACCAATCATAAGCAAAGCAGACTACCAAGGTTTAATAAATTTACATCATATAAAAACAAAAGCATAATTTATGATGTATGGAGCTAGAATCATACTCATTTGCGGACTGGTGGATAAAGTTATTCAGCTGTTGAAATGCAGTTCCAGTGATTATGCTCCCAAGAAAGACATTGATAAATTGGAAAATATAGTATCTAGTAGCAGATCTCCTCTCCAGAGCTGATATGGAGCTAAATCCTTCAAACTTAGACATTGCCATTAAAATTGAAGGTAGAAGAATGAGGAAAATCTTCAAAGCAATTCCGGGCAGAAACCCTTGGATAAATGACTTGATAAATTTCCTGCAATAAACCTTCTTGTTGTCAGATTATGAAATGATCACGAAAAATATTAGCTTTATTATTAATTTAAGAAGATAAATAACAAACACAACCATAGATAGCAGACCATGACTGTACACAAACACTTCAATTACATTGCAAGAGCATGGCTGGACATTCCTAAATACCTAATTGACTATCATATGCAGGAACGGTTGTAGCCAATGACATAACATGTACAACAAACACAAGGAACTTGATGAAGAGTAACCACCCTGATGTTCTGTTTTTGGATACAACCTAGGAGTTTGGGTAACATTCGGTGTCAAATTCAGATATTACAGCATTCACCTCATTTGATTTACCAACTTAGATGGTCTCT
This sequence comes from Campanula takesimana, assembly GCA_026119855.1. NCBI lineage: Eukaryota > Viridiplantae > Streptophyta > Magnoliopsida > Asterales > Campanulaceae > Campanula > Campanula takesimana. The sequence continues at coordinate 110,077 of JAOWBW010001643.1, forward strand.
CATACTGAGCTTAATTTTATGTTGACTAACACCAACCAATACAACAATCTCTACCCCCACAAAATAAGGCACGCATTTTACCTATTTGTCCTTGAGGCCCTCCGGCAGGATAGATTTATTTGGGGAAAATCCAGCCCGTTCCAGAATCAGACTGCAAAAAAAAATAAATAAATAAATAAATAAATAAAAAACAACAAGACTGGGAATTATACAAACAAAATGGGTAAATGGGACTACCTTTTTGGGACGGAAGGAGTATACTCAAATCCAACTTCTACACCTGCAAAAAGAATAAAAAAAAAAAAAAAACGAAAACAAATACAGCAATTCCAACAACAAAAGCACTAACATAAAAAATGCATAAATACATGTAATTGTTTCAAAGAAAACATAAAGACATATCAAGTTTCGTGACCACAACCCGGTCACGTAGGGACAATGTCTCACTTCTTCTTGTCATACGCAGACGGGGTGTACTTGTTGGTTGGATGTCGCTCCCTTGACCCTTTCCTTACATATGTCTGTCTCCTCAATTCCTCCCTCTGCTCGTTACTGAGCCCGGATGAGGTCCCAGACGGATCGGCAAATGGTCGAAGTTGTCCCCGTGAAGAAGATGTAGGAACACTAATACCACTCCCTGAATATCGTACTGCAGAGGCTCTAGATGGGGGCTGAAAATCATCATCATCTTGCTCAGGAACACGGGCTCTACTAACCTCCTGCTGCTGTCGATAAACACGAGGAGGTGGGCGGGGGGGACGAGGAGTACGGTCAACAAAGTCGTCATCATCTGGATCTGGAACACGGGCTCTACTAACATGATGTTGTGGACGTAGTGGAAGAGGTAGAGGGGGAGTGGGAAAATCATATCTGTGTCTCTGTGGCTCCGTCCCCTCAAATATAGAAGAAGCTACCTCATCTAACTGACTCTCTGAAAATAAAGGTGGAAATCTGGAAGTATCAATCCCCTCCTCAACCAGTAGCCTAGCCTCCTCCTCCGCCTCCTCCACCTGACTAGCTGTCCATCTGTCTCCCTGCTCCTCGGGCTCCTCGGCCTCATCCTGTAAGTCCATATCTCCATGTCCATGTCCCTGGACATCTCCATGTCCTTGTCGTTGTCGCTGCCGCCGCTGTCCCTGTCCCTCTCCATCTCCCTGTGCTCTCCTCCTCCTCTCCCGACGTTGTGGAGCAACTACCCCCTGAACACGATCAACAGGCGGTTGAGGTGCAGGTGCCTGAAGTCTCTGCTGATGCTGAATAAGCCGGAGAGTATCCCTAATTTGCTTCTTTACCTTACCTCTAGACTCGTCCAGCTCTACCATTGCAGCAGCATCATGTGCAATGCCCTCTTCATTGCTCACATACACATTCTGTAGCGATTGCACCTACAGTTGTAAAACAAATAATATTTATTAAGAATCTTTAAAAAAACATTGCTCTGACAAAATAATACTTAAAATTGCTTACCAATCCCTCTAAGAAAGCGGCAGACGACTGATATCCAACCGGCTGGATATGGCTAGGGTTCTGGACAAATAGGCATGTTATCTTCCTGAACCACATGTAATATGGATGGGTGTAATCCATATACTCAACACCACGAACCCCATCTACCACACGATCCCGCCGGGCACGCCATAATTCTATAGACCTCTGGTGGCGTTGACTCCAAACAACAAGTGAATTACCTCGGCGATCAAGCTTGTGCAACTCCACGTCAGTGTCACAAGGGTCGGGAACGGTCTGCTGGATACAAAACTGTCTCAAGACACGGTCTGTGAAATGCCACTCTACCCTCTCGAAACATATCAGAGGCACCCTCGACCTCCAGACGTCCTGACCCTGACGACAATAATCTGGAGCGTGCTGAGCTCTATTCCACAGAGCTCTCGATATAAGAATGCCAACGCGGCACTGCCCCAACTATACATCGAAATCTTGTCTACATCTCTAAGTAATGGTAGGCAGTATAACTTTACCCTACTGTTTGTCTTATGCCGACATCACAACAGACCCGCAGGCATAACAAATGATAGGCAACGCGTGTATACCTACATCTCTAACAGTATAACTTTACCCTACTGTTTGTCTTATCTCACAACAGACCCGAGGCATAACAAAATGTAGGCACGCGTGTACCTATCAACAATGTCCTGTGGGGACTCTTCCGCAAGCGTCTCAAACTCACTAAAGTGGGTCAGAATCCACTTAATCTTTAGACTACTCCCCTCAATCTCTCCATCAGGTGGGACAGCACCTAAAAGCTCCTGACATAATGCCTTCCAATCTGGAAACGGCGGATAGTCAGCATCAGTGACAGGCTCTCCATCTATCGGCAACCCGGAAAGCAAGCCAATATCCTCTAATGTGAGAGTCATCTCACCGATCGGAAAATGAAACGTATGAGTTTCGGGACGCCATCGCTCGACCAGTGCCTCAAGCAAACCACAGTCATAATGCAACCTCCCTATATGGTGGACCCCCACGAACCCAGTCAATGTTACTCTCTCCAATATAATAGGAGCCAACCTCGGTGGTAGAGCCGGACCGTGTCTAAAACTCAAACTCTGCACCGGCTGTCCTGCCCAAATGTATCGAGCTCGGTGATTGTAATGTGCAGTCAAAACGGTGTCCTCAATAGGGCCAGGATCAACCAAAGCCATCTGTTTAAAAAAAAACAACTAGAATTATATGTACACCCAAATACATTTGTTAACAAAACTCACTTTGGGACAGAGAGATAGTATAACAATGCAAATCCAACAAAAATTGATATACACTTCTTTAATATACACTTGATTTTGTCAAAATTAACACCACAAATGTTGTTCAACAATGTCAAATACATCAGATCGAATTTTTTGTTAAGGAAACCCTAATTTATCAATTTTTCATACACACTTTAATTTATCAATTTTACACCACAAATGTACAAATTTTATCGAAAAATTGGAATACTTACACTTGATTTTGACAATGGCGAGTTTCAAGGAGTTGATTTGAACAACAATGGAGTATATTTCGCTAAAACTCGCCTTCTTCTCTTCCTCTACCGTCGGTCTCTACTCTTTGAATGAAATTTGAAATGAAATGAAAATCCCGACAAGCCACTGGTATTTCGCTGGAATTCGTCTTTGCCAGAAGCGAGTTTTAAACTTAACAAATTTACAATTTTGCCACTCGCTGGTGAGTCAACTTTGGTCAAACTCGCCATTTACAATAGCGAGTTTAATTAAATTTGAAATTAATTTCTGCCATTTTCTGTAAAATAAAAAAAATGGCAAAAAGAAATTTCAAGAAAAATAAACTCGCTAACCACAGAGGCGAGTTTTCCCGAAAAAAATTTGAACTCGCCATTGGTGGTGGCGAGTTTCCAAAAACTGAACATTTTTGCAAATAGTTTGGGAGGGTTGGTATTTTGGGAATTATAATTTTAAAAGTGAATTATTTGAGAAAAAATTCCGAGAAAGACAGATTTTCCCAAAAAAAAAAGAAAAAAAAAGAAAAAGACGAGACGAGACAGAGACGCAGACGGACGGTACCAGAAAACGCAGAAATTGAAGAGCCGATGTCGCAGAAATTGAAGAGCCGACGTCGTGGAAATAGAAGACTTCGAGGTCGCTGTTCGCAATTCGCAATTTGGGTTTCTCGTCGTCGACAATTTCACGGTATTTCCTTCTCGCCGTACGTACGTCTTTTGAGGAATTAGGTTTCCGGCCGTGTCCGACGGCAATACGGCGTCTCCGGCGAACTCAGTCGCGAATTTGGCGTTTTGATTCGGAATTGAATTCCGATTCGATTCGATCGAATGTATTCGGAATTGGACCCCGTTCTGGGCGAATTCTGTGACCCTGTCTCGGAGGCATCTTGCCTGTCATAAGCAAGAAATCCTCATCGATCTGTCTTGGAAAGGGTGAGAGAGAAACCATTGACAGAAGAAGCTTTGGGATCAATGAAAGTAGAGCTGCAATGTCCTATGTGTTGCTTTTGTTCAATCTTTGTCCTTGGCCTCAAATTCATAAAGCCAGCAACGTAATCTTTCTCCACCACAACAGCATCTTCCTTCTCCTTCCTTTCATTAGTCTTCTCCTCCTGGTACTTCAACCAGAACCGCCTATAAATAGGTTTTACTGGCTCGGGCGTAGTCACATTTACTGCAGAAGAGGAATCCAGGTAATGATTTTGTCTGTTCTCATAGTCTAGATCTTTACTTTGTAGTCTAAATTTGAATACTCTCAACTTCTGTCTTTTGTTTCTTGGTATTAGAAGACTTCTAAAAAAAAATGTTACCAAGAATTTCCTCCATGGATGATGGAAGAAATAATTAATTGTTAATCCTTGTTCCATCTATGCATAGAATGTAATGACTATTTGTCATTAACCTTAATTCATTCGTATTTGAAACCTCATTTCTATGTTTCAGTTCAACCCGAATACAACATGTGGAAACAGGATTTGAAATTACAAGTGAACATGCCCGTTTGTTGGAGGACACTGATTGTGAGGCGCAGGTTGGATTTGGATGGTCACAATTTCAGTGGGTATTTAGGTCTTACCCGTATCAACAATTCATCGAAAATTCAGGTTGTATGAAGGTTTATTTTTCGTGAAAAGGTCTTATCTTTTTCCTTGTATTGTTGATAATTTTTATGCTGCCTCCATTGATCCGAAACATTTATGGCCTGTGCTTGATTTTGTTTAATATATTTCATTGACTGAAATTTCACTTAATTTCTTTAGGATAAACACCATTTTCCTCACTGTATTTAGCCTGAGTTTCCCTTTTAACCATTATAATTTTTCTTACAAAAGTCGTATACAAGCTTTCTCTTTCTATCCCGAACCAAAACTTAACTCTGGTAGATTAAGATGATGGAAAGCTGATGTGGCATGGAATGGAGGGGTGAAAGTGAAAAAACTAAATTTCTTGGGAAAAGTTTTAAGATGCAAAATTCTGGAATCGAGTTTATTGCAAAAGTGACATGCGTACTTTGTGCAATATATCAATTTGACTCGCGTACTTAATAAACATCAAATGTGACTTGTGTACTTATGATTGGCAATATTTTTAGACTAATTTTTAACCCCCATTAAAAACTTAACGGGAATGCTAATAACTTAACAAAAAGTATGACTTTTATTGTAATATCAGATTTATGTTTTAGGACGGGGACATTTTGAATTTACATCCTAGTCCAACGAATTATTTTATCTATCCATATAATCCTTAAAAAGTTTGAATAGTAAAATGTGAAGATTATTTTGGGACGGAGGGGAGTAATAAGTACTCCTCAACCTCCAAAATCACACCCAGCTCTCTCTCTGTTGAAAAATAAAAGCTCTATCTCTCTCTAAACTCCCTCTCCCTCTCTCCTTTCTCTCTCTAACTTACCAACTCCGGCGACCCCCTCTAACTCTGGCGACCCCCTCCCTCAATTCCGACGATCCCCTCCCTCAACTCCGGCGACCACTCGCCTCCCCAAATCTGGCGACCACTCGCCTCCCCAACTCCGGTCAAACCCTCCGCTTATCAAACTTCACCGAAGACTCCCTTTTCCGGTCATCTCTCTTCCGCCCAACTCCGGCAACCATCACCCCTTCCCCCGTTCCGGCAGCTAACGAATTTGAGAGGGCTGAGTATTTAGAGGGAAGGGGCATCCCAGATCTGGGTTCTGGTTTTTTTTTTATTATTATTATTTATGATATTATTGTAAATTGGTGTTAAGTAGATATAAATTTTACTTGTTATTTTCTGTATTGTTATCAATTGTTTTATGGTGGTGGTGGGTGGATTTGACCGGTGGTGGATGGGTGGGGGTGGGGCGGCACATGGCCGGTAAGATTGGGGCTATGAAGATGGAAGGGAGGAAGTTGATGATGATAAGGGGGTTTATTTAAAACTTTAGGGTCAATTTTAAAACTATTAATCTAACTTTTCGTTAAGTTATTAACAGACTTGTTAAGTTTTTAACAGGAGTTAAAAATTAGTCTAAAAATATTGTCAATCATAAGTACGCATGTCACATTTGATGTTTATTAAGTACGCGAGTCAAATTGATATATTGCACAAAGTATGCATGTCACTTTTGCAATAAACTCTTCTGGAATCCCTCCCACTCCAGACACCCATCACATCGCCAAAGTCTAAACACACTCCCCTCAGTTTTGACAATCCTCCAACCCTTGATTTTTCCAAAACCAACCCACAATCAAAGTTTCTGCAACAATTAAACTAAATAATATCACTACCTGTTTCAATCCCACCTCCCATAATTCAGTCTATATGAGATAATAAAATCAAAGCCCTCCAAAGATTGTCCCAACTTCATAAAACAGTATAGGTAATGACATTTATATAAATCATACATAGGCTAATTATGTTCTTAAATGGCAGGATTAAAACAGCATGCACCCACATGATTGGTTGACTGATTGATTGATTTAGTTATAATTGCTTAATTGGTAGTTGGATTCTTTGATTTATGTGGATTCCCTCTTTTGTGGTTCTGGTAGTTGGATTCTTTGATTTATGTGGATTCCCTCTTTTGTGGTTCTTCTATTGATTTTGATCTTGATTGATCTGTTGTGCGCGGCACGGAAGCGGTTCTCATGCACACCAACAATTAGGTTATGCTACAACTTTAATTTGGACACGAACAACATGACGGAAAGATAAATAAGACAAGATTTTAACGTGGTTCACCCCAACATCAATGGGATACGTCCACAAACCAATCAATAATATATATCTTCAACATTACAAAGTGTATCACCCTTAAATCCGAGTCCCCCTCAAGGATTACAAGAAATGATAACACTAGGCTACTCTCACAATAGTGTACAACTCCTTCAAGATTGTACACATATCTCTCACTTATTCTCCCCTAAGGGAGGACTCTCTTGGAACCACAAGGCACACTTGAACTCTTTCTACATGTCTCTATTTATAGGCACTAGACATCTCCTAGTTCAAACTTTATCTAGATAACCAAACACCAAAAGTCTAATTGGAAAAACCAACCATCACATTCATGATAATCATGAATCACATGAGACAATGTATAATGACTCCTTCTAGAACTTGAGCCATTTTCCAACAATCTCCACCATGGCGAAAGTTCCCAAACACACACCCAAAGGCAATCGGCTCCACCGAATCATTGTCATCCTCAGAATCTGAATTTCTTCAAATCTGCTGCTTCTGTCCGGACACAACTCCCAATGCTTTAGACCTGTAAATCCAATCGCCACCGTTCAGATTGAAGATCAGTAAGTCCCCAAGAGACACACCTAAAATGAGCACGATCCAACGGTAAACGAATGCGCTACACCAATTCTCCTACCGCTGCACTGAAAAATCTGAACCAGAAAATCTGCCACCACCGTGAAACTTGTACCTATGCTATCACTAATGGGACACGCCACCTGATCACCAATATCAGGAAGACTTTCGACACAAGGCTCCATTCACGAGGTTGCACATCTACACAACTCATCATCCAATCTTGTACTCTTCACAAAACTTTCACGTCCTTCACAACCGTCACAAATTAAGCATAAGCCATTCTCTTCAATATCATCCCGCATCACCCTGAGCTGAATCATCAGCTCTGATACCAATTGTTGTGCGCGGAAGCGTTTCTCATTCACACCAACAATTAGGTTATGCTACAACTTTAATTTGGACACGAACAACATGACGGAAAGATAAATAAGACAAGATTTTAACGTGGTTCACCCCAACATCAATGGCTACGTCCACAAACCAATCAACAATAAATATCTTCAACATTACAAAGTGTATCACCCTCAAATCCGAGTCCCCCTCACTCAAGGATTACAAGAAATGATAACACTAGGCTACTCTCACAATAGTGTACAACTCCTTCAAGATTGTACACATATCTCTCACTTATTCTCCCCTAAGGGAGGCCTGTCTTGGCACCACAAGACCCACTTGAACTCTTTCTACATGTCTCTATTTATAGGCATTAGACATCTCCTAGTTCAAACCTTATCTAGATAACCAAACACCAAAAGTCTCATTGGAAAAACCAACCATCACATTCATGATAATCACAAATCACATGAGACAATGTATAATGACTCCTTCTAGAACTTGAGCCATTTTCCAACATGATCATTGGAAATTTGATGTGTTTTTCTACATGCAAGTTTGGATAGCCTCTTTTTGTTTAATCTGGGTTGAGTTTAAACTTGTCATGACAAGTTTCTTGAATTGTTGCATATATTTTGTTTGTGTCTTGTTTTGTAAAAAGCAATAGTTTGAAGATTGCATAAGGCCAAAATATGTTAACACCTCCACGTATCCACCAAATCTCACTTTAATTTTCATCCCAGATTGAAAAGTGGGTGTAACGACCCCAAAACCCGTCCCTATTTATTTTATATTTTTTGAGAATTTTAATTTAAACTTATGTGTGCATTTTATGTGTTGCATCACATTTTATGATTTGCTTATATTATTTGCTTAATTATGTTATTTATTTTGTTAGTAGTAATAATGGTTAAAAGGAATAAATGAGTTAGTTGAAACTTTAGGGTCCAAAGTGTAACTTTAAAAGTTTGGGGGTTTAGTTATTTGAAATGGAAGTAGAGGGGCTTAAATGGAAATTTATAAATATCAAAACATTCTTATCCCATTTCCTTTCTCTCTCTGCGTTGATACTCACACAAACACATATACTTTCTCTGGTTCATATGAAGGTTGAAGACGAAGGGAGTAAGTTTATTTTCCTATCTTAATTTATATCTTTTTAATTACTTCTCCGTTTTAAAAACTAATTATATATAAATGTTCAGGGTGTTGATTAGATCATTTCTAACCGAACAAATATTATTTCTGTGACACTTTTCCGGAAAATAGGTAAGTTACTAATTCCCCTTAAATAGTAAAATGGTCATATATTTGCTATATGTGTGATATGTGATGAAATTATTGTGAAAAGAATTTATTTGTGATAGTTGTTTATTTGGGACGGAGGGAGTAGTAATAACTTTTATTATACTTGTAAATTTGGGACGGAGGGAGTAGTAATAACTTTTATTATTATGGGTATATGCTAGATGAGGTTGGTATGGTAGTGTTGTGAAGTTATAATGATGTTGTTGTGCTTTAGGATTGGGTAACAACTTGGTAATGAAAGTGAACTTTGTTAGATTTTTCCTGGGAATTGGCCATTCTGCAGTGGAGCGGCCGAGTCAGTAAATTAGAGCGGCCGATCCCCTTATTGTCGAATGTTGAGTTCCAGGAGAGCGGCCGATCAAAGTAAAGGACTCGACCGATCCGCTCGGCCGAGTCAAGTAAGTAGAGCGGCCGAGCAGTCTGAGTTTTAACAACTTGTTTGTTTTTCGTTAAGTATTGGGCTAGGTCTTAGGCGATGTCCTAGGATGCCTAGATAATTTTTATGAGGTATCAAAATGATAGAATTGGTCCTTTGTGATCGGGTTTGACTTAATGTGATTGTGTAGATGGATTGTGTGGTGACTTAAAGTCAAGATTGTGCACATTATTGTGAAAACGTGTTTACTTCTCTATGATGAGCTTGTGTGGTTTCCTTCTATGGAATCATGCCCTGGTTGTTGTTTTAGCAAGTATTTATTATTGTGCTCTTTGTTGAAAGTCCAGCCGGTTTTGTGTGTTATCGAGTGGAGGTGGAAAGCATTATAGTGGCACACTAGCCAAGTTCACTATAAGGTTTTTCCACTGGTCCTATTTCCCAGGTTTGGGATGTTATCGAGTGGAGGTGGAAGGCATTGTAGTGGCATCAGTTAAGTGCACTATAAGGCTTTTCCACTGGACCTATTTCCTCAGTCCAGATTGGCCTTGGATGGGATGAACTCGCTCCCTCGTGTGAGCATTTAGGGGTATGAATTTGTGTCATTTTCTCCCGCTATTGTTGATGTTATGTTATATGGTTCCGGAACCTGCTTCAGCTATTGATGCTGCCCCGTTGTTACTTTGGTTCTATTGGTTATGGTTTGGTTTTCGGGATCCCGGCTTCAGCTATTTATGCTGCTCAGATGGTTTTCTCAACTGGTTTTCTCAGATGGTTATGTTACTTCGGTAAACCTTGGCTTGGTATTCTCGTAGGAGTGTTTACTCCTACACTATGTGTTGTATGATGAGTTGGTCGTTATTTCCAACCGGTATGGGACGGTTAGCGATAGGGAGCCTCTCATGTTATGTGCTATATGCTATATGATTATTTGTTGATATTGTTTCTTTATGATTATCATATCAGCATGTAACGTAGTTGTATTTTAGTAGCTTACTAAGATTCATTCTCACCCCTTATTTGTTTACTGTTTTAGATAAAAGCAAGTCCAGGGGATAGGACACTTTAGCACGGGAGGACGTTGAAAGTGGTAAGAGTTGGGTTTTGTTTTGTCAAGGTTACATTACATAAATGTATAACCTTTTGGGTAGAGTTTCCTTGACTTCATCGTCTTGTAACACCTATATTTTGGATAATGTTGGTGTGAGTACATTTGTATAAAGGTTTGTAAGCCTTCGGGCTAAATAGTTTCGTTTGTGAAAGTTTGTTTGAAAGTCAGTGGAAGTCTTTGAACTTCAAGTGTGGATTTGTTAAACTTTATGAAAGTATATTTCGAAAAAAAATTCTAAAGGTGTTTTATAACGTCTTCCAATCGTGTCCCGAGTGTGGGACCAAGTAGGACCACGGGTCTGGGGTGCGACAGTGGGTCTGTTTGGTACTTAATGTTTGAAATTATACCACTTTGCTCCCTATCATGCATCTGGCCAAGGGTAAAGTAGGATGATTAGAAAGTGCCAGGTGGTAAATTGGACGATTTTGAAATTAAAGTACCAAACAGACCCACTTTTTAAACCAAGGTGCAAAGTGGTATTTGGTGGACACTTTGGGGGATAATTGTGATTTGGTCATGGCATAAATCGAGGGGAGTGTGTCTGGATTTCGGTGATTTGATGGTGTGGTGGTGGGTAACTAGGTATGGTAGTGGGGAATGGGTCCGGAGGAATTCAAGAGTTTTGCATTTTTACACTTTCCCAATGCAATTTAGTTTGGTTTTTTGTTCCCACTTTCACCCCTCCGTTGTATACTACATCAGCTTTCCTGTCATTTTAATCTAACGGATTCAAAAAAATTGAGTTGGGATAGAAAGAGGAAAAAAAAAACTCAACTTTTTGAGATTTCTATATTTTATGCACTCTCTATTTAAACAATACTCCCTCTGTTCCATAGATGCATTATGTGAATACTTTTGGAATAGAGTTCAACGGCACAATAGCGATCAGAAAAAAAGAAAAGAGGAGAAAAAGGCGAACTGGGATGGAATCGAAAGAATTCGGCCGAACCCTCCTAGGCACTCAGCTGAACCATGGTGGGTTCGGGCAAACCCATTATATGACTCAGCCGAACCTAGGTGATTTTGGCCAAGGATGAATTCCGACATAAAGTTGGGTTCCAGGGCGTTAAGGGTTGGGTTCGGGGGCGTCAAGGGATGGGTTTGGGGCGTCAAGGGTTGGGTTCAGCTGAACCCCCTTGACGTGAAAATTGATATTTTTTTTGGACTTTTTGGGATTTATTTTCTGTCTAGGTTTTGGACTTATTCTAGGTTGGGTATATAAGCAGGGTTCTACCCCATAACTCATTGTAACTCCAAATTTACATATTATAGTGCAAGATCCTGGCTTGGTAGTGCCCCCAGACGTAGTAAAAAATATTGACAAACTAGGTAAACAATTCTTTGTGTCTCTTTAGTGTTTTTGCTTCTTTTATCATTCTTTCTTGTTGGGTTTGCATATTATATTCTTGCGATCTGTTTGGTTTGGAGGGTCTATACCACAACAACTAGTATCAGAGCTTTGGTTAGACGAGCCAATGGTTTATTCAAGCAGTCAAGAATGGGCAAGAATTTGAATAAACGAGCTGTAGAAAAGTTCGATGGGTCTGACTACGTGTTTTGGAGGATGCAAATAGAAGATCTCTTATATGGTAAGGATCTCTATAAACCTCTATTGAGAGTCAAACTAGAAAGAGAAAAACAGGAAGATTGTGATATCGGAAAACCCGATGGGTGATTAGATCTACTTTTTCGAAGCGGATCGCTAAAACCACCAAGAAGGCTAAGACCACGAGGGAGCTACTTGATTATCTTACTAAGAGATTTGAAACACCATCTGCAGTCAACAAGGTTGATTTGATTCGCAAGATGGGGAATCTCAAGATACAAGAGGGAGGATCATTAGCTAAACACATCGATGAGTATATGGATGTTATAGACTCACTGGGTGCGTTGGAGATTACTTTCGTACTACAAGAAAAACAGCTTTTCGCGACGGCCTAAATCCATCGCATAAACAACAAAAACAACCGCAGATACCTATTGCGATGGAAAAAGCAGTCGCTAAGGTCTTGTCGCTAAAGGTTTTTGCGATGATTCTAGCAATCGCATATAGAACAAAAGAAAAGGCGATGGATTTAGCAATCGTATAAAATCCTTATTTTTCAGTTTTTAAATTTAGTAATATAATAATAGCCATCGCATATCAATACTAAAGGAGATGGGAACAGCTTTCGCAAAACACATCCCCCCAGGAAAAAAAAAGTATTCTATAATTGTGAATTGGTACTAATAATGATATGAAAACTCAAAATAAAATAGAACTCAAAATTGCATGAACATAATATATTAATATGTCAAAAATCAAACATTTTTCTCCAAAGTATACATTAAGTATCTAATTATAGCTATCAAGCTAAGTAAACATATGTCTACACTTGTTCATAAATTTACAAAATTCTCTAGTCATCACACAAAAGAGTAAAAATAATGTTAATGAAGTGCTACCATAATGCCTTTTTCACTTTTCCTTAAGCTAGGGTCCATACATTGACATAGGTCCCAGGGTCCACGCCATTAACGCAAAATTGTATGCACACCTGTACATATTTTCAAACAATCATTTAGGAAAATAATCTAAGACATGAAATATGATGTATATCAAAAAAAAATTACCTATCACAGTTATGCTGTTCCTACGAAGTAAATTAATCCTGCCAAGAGAAAAAAGAAAAACTTGAATTAGCATGAAAAGGAATACAATGAATCAGAGGGTAGAAATCAGTCATTAATATGGAAATTGCCAAAAAAAAAATAAAAAAAATTAGTGACATCAAAATGAGTTTAAGACGTTTTGTATATTTATGAAATAGCACCTGTGTTGAAGTATTTCAAATAGCATATTTTCTATCTGTCCCATAACAAAGTTTCTAGTTTGACTTTACACGAATATTAAAAAAAAAAGTAACTGCTGTTAGTATGAATAACAAGTTACAAATTTTCATTTGGATAATTAAAAGTATCCTAAATTATTGCTCAAAGATCACTCGTAATAACAAAAAAAAAAAAAAAGATAAACTAACTTTCCAGAATAGAGGGAGTAAAACAGGCTCAATTCGGAAGTGACACACGAGGAATATGAGCATTTAAAATTTGAATGAGAGCCGCTTAAGTGCCATTTTGTAGTGTTCTTATCTCAAATCTGTAACCAAATATATGGAAAATATACATCAATCACCAAGCAAGCATTCCTTCTTGCAATGCTTTCGTGAATCACCATAAGGTAATACTGTATATTAAAAAAAAAAAAAAAAAAAAAAAAGCAGCTCATTATAATGCTTAGGTCAATCAACCGAGAAACAGACCCAAAATTTGAAAATAATGAACCGCAAGGTCAAATTTACATTTGAAACAATATACCGAAATAGAAACAAAGAGCCCAGGTGTGTATGAGAATTAATACCTGGACTAAAAAGTATATAGAAATTGGTGCGACAAAATTGCACCTACTTTATGTTTCAGAATATCCTTCCATCCAGAGTGTGTCTCCTTGGTTGAAACCTCCCCTGAATCACTTTACAAAATGATGCGGACACAATGGCGCTGACTTTTTTGGACGCGTTTGAGCGACAACGCGGTAATGGGCGTAACTTTTGACTCCAGAGAAGTTACGGGACGCACAACATATCAAAACTGTAAGCAATGATTGTGGAAATCAATCACAACCACTGGAAGATTCATGACAGCCAAATTATTTCCTAACCTGATGATTCCAAATATTGTAAATTACCTATAGTTTAGCCAAATCCCGTAATGGTTGCATAAATTGATTCAATGTAATTTGTAATTAGCTGTAACTTATCACTATATATGAAAGGATCACAACAGCCCAAACATTATCTTGGGCATTCAAAACTTTCTCGTTTCCTAGAGCGTCTTTTCGAGAGGAACAAAAGTCACCTGGCTTCACCCCATGACGAGGCCCATAAAAATGCCAAAAAACGCTTCTAAGGGCCTCAAACGGCCTTATGAAGTTTTATCCCGTTTTTACAGTTTTTTGGACTTTTTCGTAATTTTGCAGTTTAGGATTTATTTTTGAGTAGGGTTTTTTTCACACTTTAAATACATTGTTCTAGGGTTTTTTGAAGGTAGTTTATGCCGTTTTATAATATTGATCATTCTCTTTCAATTTTCTCGAGCGAAAATTGTCGATTAATTGCTGAATTTCTTGAGCGAAATACAGTAGTTAATCTCTATCACATCCTCCGCTACGTCACAAAATAACAAAACAGTATGGAAAAAATAAGGGTAGGAAACATCAAACCTTATAATTTCATACGCAATTTAATTTAATAGCAACAAAAACAGACTTTTAAACTTCTAAATGAGTAGGTAGCATGCTCAACCTAAAGAACTCGAGTTTCTTACCTGTTTCATGCTTCAACAACACTGATTTAGAGCTTAATTAAAACCACTAGTTAGATAAAGATAAATAGTTATATAGAACATAAAATAGGTGAAAGCTTTAAAATTATCTCAGAAGAGTGAGCAAGTGACTCCATGTTAAGTCCCAACACTTAGTCGTGGAGCGGATTGAAATTATAATAGTTGTAGTTGCTTGTTGATTTCGTATCACAAACGTTTGACAATAAAGAAAATCCACCTCAATCCTACAATGGTGCTTCTTGCTACTGCTACATTACATAAGCGACAAATCAACACCTACTAATACATCAAGTATACATAAGCACTTTTAAGGAAGCAAAATGGTACCTCTGTTGCTCACCTCAAATGTACAATTATATCAACCAACCTGTGTTAGGGCCACCTTCCAACAAACTAGTGTTTTCAGAGCTTTAGATTTGGAGATACATTGACATTTTATATGAGGAGCTCCTTGTAGATACCCCGGGAAAGCCCACTACTTAGCTAGAGCGGTGGAAAGATCCTAGGATGTCTAATTGATTTTAGTTGTTAGAGTCGCCCCTATGTTATTAAGGGAACATAAGAAAAAAACTAAAGATAACCTAATTTATGTACAAAACCAGAGATTCGGGAGAGAAGGGTTCGGGGATTAGGTGACGGAGTGGGAAGTACTTAAACACCCACTCCGCCCCGCTTACGCGGGTCTTGCTACTAAAAGTGTTCTAATGTAAAAAGTCCTTGTATTAATATAAAATGTACTAACAATTATAATGGAAAGAAAAGGGGAAAATTCTTTATATATTGATTTGTGTCAAAGATTACATGTAACAACTATGCTAGCAATTACATTAAAAGATAAATGGTAAATTAAAAAGGGAGTTTAGAATGTTGGAATGTAACCTTGACCAAACTTCAATAGTGAAGTGGCCTTTTTGGTTGTATTCCTTTTTATGGAGATTGCACACACATAAGAGAGATAGGAAGATGAAGAAAGCGAAGCAAGAGTTTGTTTAAGAAAAGATGAAGAGATTTAATAAAACAAGAATAAGAGTTTTGGAAGAAGAGAAGGAACATTGTACCTTGTGCTTGAATGGGGAAAAACCGATTTGTCTATACTAACCACTCTTGAAAATGAACTTTTAGTGTGAGTTTTTGAGTCAAGAATTGGTGATCCTTTTGTGTTCAAAGAGTCCTCCCTTGCCAAGAAATGTTCCTGCCTTTCCATGGTGGAATGAAAATGTATTTATAGGTGTAGGGAGAGAGTTTGTGGTCACAAAGATGGCCTTTCCCCGGATCAAGCCAAGGCATAATGGTTTTGGGGGTTACAAATCAGAAA
Source organism: Campanula takesimana (assembly GCA_026119855.1). Taxonomy (NCBI): domain Eukaryota; kingdom Viridiplantae; phylum Streptophyta; class Magnoliopsida; order Asterales; family Campanulaceae; genus Campanula; species Campanula takesimana. Next base: position 126,185 of record JAOWBW010001643.1, read on the forward strand.
ATGAGAGAAATTTGCCAAAATCTGATATTTTGGAAGCGGGAGGCGCGCTCCTCCCACCCCCCTATGGGATGCGCACGCCTCCCACAAAGGAGGGAAAAGGCGCGCTCGTCCCATCATCAGAAAATCCATATTTAGCTCAAAAGTTAACTCCGTTATGCAGTTAAGCCTCGAAACTAACGAAATCAGTCCGAAACTTAGCGAACGACACGAAAGTCAACAAAAAACAAAGTAAACAAAGACTCAAGGTTGACCTTGTCACTTAGTCAAGTCCAATACTAACGGAGTAAGTCAAGAACTTAACAGAAAGTCCAAGGTGGGGTGTCTACAGAGCCCCTCGGCGACGTGGATTGCAAAGCAAAATGCGTCGACGAAAAAAAGACAACCATCAAGGACATCGACAAGAGAAAATAGAGACTCGATAAAAATGGGATTTTGAAATAACAAGCGATAGAGGTGCACCCCTGTGTGGGCAACTTGGATGGTTGTTGATGGAGGGGACGATGATCTCCGCGATTCACCGTGGATGAAATATTTGATAAAATGTCGGTGATATGAAACGGCTCACCGTGCCAAAGTTTAGAGTCCGATTAGCGGAATTTTGTAGTCTTTTATGCCTCACCTGGAAGCTGACTCTTCGGGCGTAGTCCTTTGATGTCTCACCTGGAGACGAACCCCTTGTATGTAGTCTGATTCTTCGGGTGTAGTCCTTTGATGTCTCACCTGGAGACGAACCCCCTGTAGTCTGACTCTTCGGGCATAGTCCTTTGATATATTTACCTAGAGACGGACCCCCTGTATGTAGTCTGACTCTTCGGGCGTAGTCCTTTGATGTCTCACCTAGAGACTAAACCCCTGTAGTCTGACTCTTCGGGCTTAGTCCTTTGATGTCTTCACCTGGAGACGGACCCCCTGTATGTAATGTAGTCTTTTATGCCTCACATGGGGCTGACTCTTCAGGCGTAGTCCTTTGATGTCTTAACCTGGAGACGGACCCCCTGTACGTAATGTAGTCTTTTATGACTCACATGGGGCTGACTCTTCAGGTGTAGTCCTTTGATGTCTTCACCTGGAGGCAGACCCCCTGTATGTAATTACGATTGTATTTGTTGCGGTAGTATCGGATGCCAAGGGACTCACTCCTTTACCTGTTATGTGTGTGCTTTGCAGATATATGTGCTTGTGTGAGATGTGAAATAAAAATTGCGAGAGAAAATTATGATTGTGGTGTGATGATGTGATTTGCAGAAAGCGTGAATGATGTTCATACCTTCACTTACCATTTCCGCTTGATTCGGGATGGATTTCGGATGTTGTGGAGGATGCTTTGATAGAGAATGCTGGCTGGAGTGTCGGTGAGATGACATTCTTGATGATGGGTTGGTCGTGCCCAAGGGCTGCCTACGTATCCCTTAAAAGGAATCAGACCAGCGTAGTTCAAGGATGGTGGAGAGTACTGGGGAAGAAGTTAGGAGCAAAGAAAAATGAAGCACATGCTTTTTACACAAGTAAGGAGAAAAGAAAAATAAAAGTCTTTTTTTTTCTTTTTTTTTTTTTGTTTTTTTTAGTTCGTGGGTGAACCATTTTAACCATTGTGTGTTTGTAAAGCCAACCCAAAATTAAGTCATATTCAATCGAAGTCCGAATTGCCTCGCTTGAATTCTGTTGTCATTGTTATGCCCAACGAAGATTGATGTCTAGCCCCAAGAGATTTGTCGATTATGGGGCTTCAAAGACTTTCGATGCCGAGATAAGGGGTTACTTATTGTGAAGCCTCTAGAATGCCTTTGATGCCAAACTTTGAGTGACTCGTGAAGCCCTAAGATAGATCAGCTCTTGACCCATTCAAATAAATCGTCTTTTGTTGTTGACGTGAGCAAGCCCCAAGAGAAGATTATTTATGTCATGTACTTGTTGTTTGCGAGCTTCAAGATGGCGGGATGTGAAGACCTATCGATGTAAAGCCTCAAAATTGTCTTGGAATCGGCTTGGCATTATATTGAGAGCGGATGCACCGTTTGGCAGAACTCTTGATAGTGATCTCCCTCTTTCTCTTACTGGGGAGATGAATAGCCTCATTGTGGTCGGTACCCAAATGGCAGAAAGCTTACGTCAAAAGATGTCGTAATGTCTTGTGGTGTCGTCGAGGTCGTGGATGATAAGGTCTTGGTGTGATAAGGTCCCAAATGGGTATGCTTGCTTGAGTCTTCTTTAGTTGAACTAATGACGGATCTTCAGATGCAACTAGTGCTTGAGACGCAACTTTGTCTGACCCACACTTTTTGCTTTTGATCTTGGAAAAGGGGGTGCTGTATTGCAGAAATATTGGGATTTTTACCCGCAATAACCCTGTTTTGATAGAGTTTAGCATATTGAATCTTTTTCCTTTTATCTAAGACTTCCTTCATAATCTCGTCGTAAGTCCTAACAAGAATTACCAATTTCATTCATAACATCGGAGCCCTTATTTCAAACCAAAAGACCTTTGACGTGAAGTACCAAGAGACCCTTGAAGCTTGCTTGGTTCCATGAAGCCATAAGACCATTCCCCATATTGAATTTCTCGGGTATCATCCCCCAAAAAGATTGTCAATTACGAATCCCCAATATTGCCCTTTGTTTGGATTACGGTAATGTCGTAGCCCAAGAGATTATAGATTGCGAAGCCCCTTGAGACCTTTGGTGCCAAACTTATTGAGGAAGCTTCCAATGTTGCATATGACTTTGTTGGGGCCATCGTTGGGAGGTGACGTGAATTGCTTCTTGCTGAGGGAGCCTTTCAAACTTGATTGTAGTCCCTAGTATGCCACCATTGATTGCAAGTAGAGCGAGAAAGGCTTATCCTTGATTGGGGGAACAGGCACGAGCACACATGACATGAAGGCTTTTCGACATTCCTTTTGAGAGACTTTGGGGATAGTCTCACACATCTTTCTTGAGCCTAGCCCCTAGGGCTCATTAACTATCAAATGAAGGAGAAGAAGCTCTCGTTCTTGAGTCACATAGCCCCTAGGGCGTCATCATTTGTCTAGCAAGAGACTCGTCCTCGTGTGGGGGAACAAGCATAAGAGGACATGGCAAGAGCTACTCCATTTCTCGGGAAGCTTTTCGACATACTTTAGAGGAAAATGCTTGAAGAAGCTTGAATTACATGTTGTTGCTACTCGCTGCCCAAACCAATTGACTTTACTAGGGACTATTTGTGCAACCTCGTACCCCTTAATGATGGGCTCATTCTTAGACGGATCTCGGTTACCACGGGCCTTCTTTCTCATGAGCCCAAAAAATGCACATTGCAAGAACAATATCTCTTATGCCAATAACCCAAAATGACCTTTGATCGTGCCATATTTTGTCGAACCTTTTGCAATTCCAAAGTTGACTCAGTGGGGAATTGACTTGTTGAGGAGATTCAATGTAGAACTTGTCTTCTTTAGAGGCCGGGGATCTCCATTTCTCTTTCCCTTCTCTCTCTCACTTCTCTCATTTTTTTATGACGCACCCTGTTTTTTTCCTAGACCGCCCTTTTGGGTTTTCAATCTAGCGGGCATCTCTTTGTGTCTTCATTTTGACTCGATTAATGAGGAATTGTGCATTAACTCTAGCTAAGGATAAGAGATATGTGATTTTACGGTGGAGACCTTTTGTTACTAGTGATGAGTGACATTGACTCAACTAGGGAGGTAGCCCCTAGTAATGACATTAGACGTGTCCATGCCGGTTAACCGGCGATTAGCCGGTTATAACCGGCGGTTGAAAAGTGTTGGTGTTATGCCCTAGGCATGTTGTTTGTAAAATTAGTGTTATTATTTATAAAGATATTGAATGTTTGATTATTATATATTTTGCATATTTTATTATAATAATCCCCGTCCCTGATAATTATGATTAACTATTAGTATACGTTTAATAGATAATCATATGATGATTATGGTGTATGGGATACAATTAAACTTATGGGTATTTGTTGGAGAACAAATATTGGATTGACCCCTATGAGATTTATGTCATGGTCACAATGTCATAATTAAGTCTCATATAGTTATATCACTGGAATCTCTAGACCTGAGGTTATTACAGTCTTCCACATGGTGAACATTACGTTTGACATATTCAAACGTTATCCCTAACCGGATAGCTATAAAGAATATGATTGGCGTAATCGGAATCATGTAGGGAAGAGTAATAAGTCAAGATGGGATTTGTTCCTCGTCAAGAGAGATGTCAAGCTTTGGCCAAACTTCAATAGTGAAGTGGCCTTTTTGGTTGTATTCTTTTTTATGGAGATTGCACACACATAAGAGAGATAGGAAGATGAAGAAAGCGAAGAAAGAGTTTGTTTAAGAAAAATGAAGAGATTTAATAAAACAAGAATAAGAGTTTTAGAAGAAGAGAATGAACATTGTACCTTGTGCTTGAATGGGGAAGAACCGATTTGTCTATAGTAACCACTCTTGAAAATGAACTTTTAGTGTGAGAGAGTTTTTTAGTCAAGAATTGGTGATCCTTTTGTGTTCAAAGAGTCCTTCCTTGCCAAGAAATGCTCTTGCCTTTCCATGTGGAACGAAGAGGTATTTATAGGTGTAGGGAGAGAGTTTGTGGTCACAAAGATGGACTTTCCCCGGATCAAGCCAAGGCATAATGGTTTTGGGGGTTACAAATCAGAAAAGGAGAGAAATTTGGAAAAATTTGATATTTTGAAAGTGGGAGGCGCGCTCGTCCCACCCCCTATGGGATGCGCGCGCTCGTCCCATCTTCAGAAAATCCATATTTTAGCCCAAAAGTTAACCCCGTTATGCAATTAAGCCTCGAAACTAACGAAATCAGTCTGAAACTTAACGAACGCCACGAAAGTCAACAAAAAACAAAGTAAACAAAGACTCAAGGTTGACCTTGTCACTTAGTCAAGTCCAAGACTAACGGAGTAAGTTAAGAACTTAACAGAAAGTAACGAAAGTTAACAAAAAGTGACAAAACTTAACAGAAAAGAGGAAGACAAAGAATGTGTATGCAATCGGGACATGAGAGGTCCAAGGCGGGGTGTCTACACTCCTCTGTTGAAACTAACTTCAACACACGCTAAAATAGAGTAACTTTAGGCTTAATCAACTTAAACACATATTGGTATTTAATGCTATTGTTGTTGCTGGTTTGCCTTTAACTATAATTTGAGCACATAAGGTTGTGTTCTTGTCTAAATGAGTTTCAAAGAGAATCTTCAAAGAAATACAATAAGAAAAAGAATAAATGCACCAAAGATTAACTTAATAATTACTCATCCAAACTTCAAAAATCATAAATTTGAGTACCTGTAAGGTGGATCGATAGGAAAGTGAGGTGGATCGATAGGAAAGTGGGAATGTGTATTTCATGCCCTAAATTGCAGAAAAGAAAAATTATTGTAATGTAAATCAGATCGGATACCAGCGAGGGTTTCAGGTATGTAAAACTAGTTCTTGTAAATCATAACAGATACAGGGGAGGTTTCACGACATATGAAACTATCGTTTCGAGAAACACTTGAAAGCTTGGAGAACAGATAAACAAAGATAGATCTGAGAACAGAGAAGAGGGGAAGATATGTAAATAGCGTACTTACTATAAGACGATGAGGTGGAGATCTGAAGATGACTAACAATCCGAGATTAGCGATGCAGATCGATAAGAAAATGATTGGGGTGGCGCCGATTGTAGAGAGAGAAGGAGTAGATGGGTATGGGTTGCATAAGAAATCTGGAAGAGAAAGAGAGAGAGAGAGAGAGAGAGAGAGAGAGAGTGAAAGAATCGTGTAGGTTTTATAATGAGGAATACAATTCATATATTAAAAATAAAACCCTTTGTTTTTGGTAGAATAATAGAAACCCACCCTTATGCGATGTAAAAGTCAGTCGCTTTTTAAATAAATTACTTATTTTATTACTTTCAGGATCCAAACACCCGTCCCGCCATCTATTTGCAATTTTTCTGTGTAAACTTTGAATTGCCGCGTGTGAAAAAACACATTATGCGATTGCTTGTTTATTAATTAATTAAAAATCGACTTTTTTAACTGTGATTGCCAAACCCATCGCATAATTCAAGGCTACTGTGATTGCCTGATTGGCCATCGCAAAAAGCCATCGCATAATGACATTTTTCTTGTAGTATCGGTGATGAGGTTCATGCTTTTGTTTTGCTAGCGTCCTTACACTACTACATTTTTGAGCAAATGAAACACATCTAATTCATCTAATGCAACAATGCGTGAGAATGGCGTTGCATTATTTCATCTATGTAACAGCTTATTTGAGCTATTGCAACGGCTACGGCCTATGTGTTGCGTTAAGTCTCTAGGCGTTGCATTAGAGTCTTCCATTGCAACGCCTTCAATAACACCCTTGCATTAGGTTACTTGGCGTTGCATTATGTTTTTCTAATGCAATGACTATATTAGTAACGCAACGCGTTCAACAACACCCTTGCATTAAGTTAATTGGTGTTACATTATCTTTCTAATTAATATATATATACATATACACGTATAATTATTTAATAGAAATAATGGAATGAGACTGATAATATTCTTTAATTTTGAAGTATGTTTTTTTTTTGGTCACTAGAAATAAATATTTTGGACTCCTTTTAGTGTTGATGTTTTTTCAAAAAGTTATAAAAAAAAATAAAGTTATAAAATATCTAAACAAATGAAACTATAATACAAGAATGAGAGACGGAGAGTACTCTTTAGCTTTTATGTATATATGCATATGTTTTTTTATTCTTTGTGAATAGACATAAATATTTTAGACTTTTAGTGTTGATTTTTTTTTTCAAAAAGTTATAAATATAAAGTTAGAAAATAACTAAACAAATTAAAGTATAATAAAGAAATGAGAAGAGGACAATGCTCTTTAATTTTTATGTATATATGTGTAGATGGAGTATATTGTGTGAGTTTATGGTTGTATAGGACATGGGTATATCTTATAGGGGATATATGTGGTATATATGGTAATGGATATACTATGGTGTATGGGGGTATATGGTACATAGTATAGGGTACATGTGTAAATGGCGTATATGGTATGTAGTATCGTGTACGGGTATATGGTATATTTGGGTATATTGTATAGTAGGGATATGGTTATATGGTGTACAAGGTGTATATGGTATGTGTATATGAGTACAGGGTATATGTATATTGATGTATATGATATATGGTATAGGGTATATATGAGTATAAACTATAGAGCCGGGGTATGGGTATATGATATTTGGTATATGGTACAATTATATGGTATAAAGTATACTCCCTCCGTCTTTTTAGTTTGTTCACACTTTGACCAATGCACGGGTTTTAAGGAAAAATATTTTATATTAGTAGTTGAGTGGGTGTTGTGAGTATGAAAAGTATGATGTGATATGTGAGTAGGGTTGGACTTGTCAGTGAGATAGTTGTTGTGAGTATGACAAGTGTGTCCCATTGAATAAAGAATAATATAAACCTTCCTCTTTGGGAGTGTGAACAATCAAATGAGACACCCAAAATGGCAAAAAGTGAACAGACTAAAAAGACGGAGAGAGTATGATATAGGGTATAGTATATACTGAATCGAAAATTTTTCTATTGATTTTGTAGATTAAAAAGGGACGGAGGGAATATGATTTACTATGGTTTTGGGTGAATATATGTGGTTTAGTGGGGTGGACAATATATATTTTTTTAGAAAATCATTATTGTTCTAGTAACAAGCTAGTATTATTACTAATTTTGTTTGAAGCAGTATTATTACGAATTAAGTATTATTATAGTAGTAAGTATTTACTCTAATTATACAGTTATTATTAAATACTGAAGATATATTATAAAGAATTATTATTATTTATTTTAAATGTTAAATTATTATTTTTTTATTTTTTTACTCCCTTTTCCTTAAATGAGTGTTAATTTTATGAAATATTTTATCCCAAATGAGTGTCCATTTTGATCATAACTTTGCCTCTAAATGTTTTTTTTTTCAAAAAAAAATTCATCGGTCTCTTTATACTTGCAAAAACTACATATTTTCAAGAGGATTACAAGATTACATATGAGTCTTGCCACCAAATTGAATAAAAAGTTATGATCTTTAAAATGAAATTTGGACACATTTAGGGACGGAAGTAGCATAATTTATTACTATTATTCTAACAATGACATTTTTTTCATTAAATCCTTGGCTTTCACAAGGATTGCCATCTTAACCATCCATAATGTAACATTTAAACTAAATCCAATGGTCCATATTGTAACAATAAATTTCACTTGGATAACCGTCCATTTCACTTGGGATCAATGGCAGAAAATCAATCACCCAATTAAATGATCCTAATTTACAAATCAAACCCACTACTAGCTCTTCTCCATTTCTCTCTCTCTCCAAACCCTAAATCTCTCAATTCTCTCCTCCCCTAATCTCACAGCCACCAGCCCTCCCACCCCCGTCATACTTCCACCGTCCACCGCCCCAAGCTCCGCCGCGCTTCTCCTCCTCTCTATCCCTCGGAATCTCCTAAGCGGATCAAATGGCGCCCTAGAAGGAGAAGGCTCCTCCGCCGTCATCCAAGCCCGCCAAGTCCGGCGGCGGCAAGCAGAAGAAGAAGAAGTGGAGCAAGGGAAAGCAAAAGGAGAAGGTGAACAACATGGTGTTGTTTGACAAGGCCACATATGACAAGATCCTTTCTGAAGCACCCAAGTTCAAGCTCATCACTCCTTCCATTCTCTCTAACCGTTTAAGGATTAATGGATCCCTTGCAAGGAAGGCAATAAGAGAGTTGATGTCGAGAGGTGCAATCAGGATGGTATCTGCCCATTCAAGCCAGCAGATTTACACCAGGGCAACCAACACTTAATCAGCGAGTGTCTCTTTCGAAGAGCTAGGCATATGAGCTGGGGATTCAGATGCTGCTACTTTTTTAGTCGGTGTTGGTTTCACCCCTTTCTTGTGATGTTTTGCTATGTGCAATGGCTACTCGTAAGAGGGTTTTGTCTCGATTTTTTTTTTAAACAAGGACTAATCTAGTCTCGTGAAATTGATTCTGGTCATTGTTGAATATCTCAAGAGTTGTGTTAGCTACTCTGTGTTTTGGTCCGACATTTTATGATTTTGATATTTAATCTGTTTCGGTATGTTTTAATTTAGTTTGTTCTATCGAGTGCAGTACTATCTTTATTAAATTGATCAACTATTGGTTCTTAGAGGCACTAATATATTATTATTACTATTATTATTACCATTATTATTATAATTATTATTACATTTGTTGTTGTTGCATCAGGTGTCTATGATGTAGCTATAGGTAGGTTTAATGGCGTTGCATTAGTAGTGAGCCGTTGTTTTATTTTGCCAAACCGTTGCATCATGATATTCCTGTTTAGTGCAACGGCAAAGTAAAGCCGTTGCACTAGATTCTAATTTAATGCAGCGGCAAACATGAGCCGTTGCATTAGACTCCATTCTTCATTGCATTAGACCTGAAACAACGCTCGAGTATGCGAGGGCTTTCTGGCATTGCATTAGAGCTAATGCAACATGAAATGGCTTCTAATGCAACAAATTTTAATGTTGCATTAGCTCGGAAATGTAGTAGTGTTACCAGCGAGTTGGAGCGGGATGGTGACAGCGTTAAGTTCTTCAGCAGGTAAGAATAAATTGAAGTTTGATGATGTCAAGGATCTATTTCTCAGCGAGGAAAATCGTATGAAGAAGTTGGGGATACCGTCTACTTCGGAATCAGCTTTGGCTACGACTAGTAGGGAAAGGCCGGGTTCTAGCAACAAAGGGATAATGGAATCAAGGGAGAGCATAATAAGTGGTAAGGGTAAAGCCGTGGAGAACAAAGAAAGACCAAGGGTCGCAAAAGAATCGGTAGAGTGCTATAATTGTAAGGAGTTAGGAAACTACAAGAGGGATTGTCCCAGGCGAGGGGATAAATTAGTGAATGTGGCAACTGAGGGTGAAGATGTACTGATTCTGAGCGTTAGTAGTGCGCTAGAAACATGGTTGCTGGATTCAGGGGCATCATTCCACTCATGCGGTCATGCAGAAGAGATGAAAAATTATACTTACGGTGATTTCGGAAAGGTCTATCTGGCGGATGGCGAGCCCTTGGAAATCAAGGGGAAGGGGGATGTCAAAATAGGAGCATCGGATGGGAAGGTCCTACATCTACACGGGGTCAGACACATTCTGAGTTTGAAAAAGAACCTGTTATCAGTTGGGCAGTTGGATGAAGAAGGTTACTCGGTAACTTTTGGCTGCAGGAACAGGATTATTACCAAGGGAGATTCTGGGATCGCTTGAGGTAAGAAGGAAGGTACATTTATTTGGCTACTAACACCAAGGATAGTATCGCGGTAGCGTCAACTAAGGGTGATACGAATTTGTGGCACTGTCGATTGGGTCACATGAGTGAGAAGGGGATGCAGGTACTTTGCTCAAAGGGAAGACTACCGGTTCTGAAGACAGTCGACGTGGGGATTTGCGAAGACTGTGTGTTTCGCAAACAGGCGAGGAGTAATTTCTCGGGGACAGGTAGGGATTTAAGGGAAGCAAAGTTAGAATTGGTTCACACAGATTTGTGGGGACCGGCTCGGGTAACTTCTCAAGGTGGTGCATCATATTACATGACCTTCATTGATTATTCTACAAGGAAGCCTGGGTTTACTTCTTAAGCGGGAAAGATGAAGCTTGTGGGGTGTTTAAGAAGTGGAAGGCCTTGGTAGAGACACATACGGGACTCAAGGTTAAATGCTTGAGGTCTGATAATGGTGGGGAGTATGAGTTCGGGGAGTTTAAGGAATACTGTGATGCGAATGAGATTCGCATAGATATTCCAAGCTTGGGTGGGAGCATAACAGTTCATGATGACCAAGATCAGGGGGTCACTGAAAATGAACTACATACTCCAGGACTGAAAATTTCTCTGTGCAGATCTAACAGAGAGTGTGGATCGGATGGTGAGGCTCTATGTTTCTCAAGCAAGGAGAAGTTGAAGCTGTGTATAGATTCAATGGTGCTTGGAGAATAGGGGAGGAGGACGGCACTACCATGATCGAAGTGAGCACAAAGGCGCCAAGGATGAGTTAAAGACGGATACGGGGCTTGTATACGGGTTGATCTCTAGGTAGGAGATTGTTGGAATAGAGTTAAAAGATGCACTAGCGATCAGAAAAGAAGAAAAGAGGAGAAAAAGGCGAACCGGGACGGAATCTGGTGGATTCGGCCGAACCTTGGTAGGCACTCGGCGAACCAAGGTGGATTCGGGCGAACCCCACATGTGACTCGGCCGAACCATAAGCTTTTGGCCAAAGTAGATTTCCGACGTAAAGTTGGGTTCGGGGGCATCAAGGGTTGTGTTCGGGGGCGTCAAGGGATGGGTTCGGGGGTGTCAAGGGTTGAGTTTGGCCGAACCCCCCTGGACGTGAAAATTGATATTTTTCAGGTCTTTTCAGGATTTCTTTTCTGTCTAAGTTTTGGACTTATTCTAGGTTCTGTATATAAGTTGGGTTCCACCCCATAACTCATCGTAACTCTATATTAACATGTTATAGTGCAAGATCCTGGCTTGGTAGTGCCCCCAGACGTAGTAAAAAAAATGACGAACTGGGTTAACAATTCTTTGTGTCTCTTTACTGTTCTTGCTTCTTTTATCGTTCTTGCTTGTTGGGTTTGCGTGTTATATTCTTGCGATCTGTTTGGTTTGGAGGGTCTATACCACAATAAATACCCCCAATCTGATGTCGACAAATGAGATGGTGGATATTCACAGTGGTGACTCTGTTGGGGATTGGAGGATTGGGGGATGGGGACAATGCAGGTGAAATTGACCGGATGAGAAATCGGTAGAGTTTGATGGTGAAGAAGGTAAAATGGCCCTGTTCGTTCTGAATTACGACTCAGAGGATGACCATGTGAGTGAAAATGCAATGGGAATAGGAACAATTCAAATGACAACAATAGTTGTCTCACAAGTGGGGATCGGAAAGGGAAGAAGGGATCCCGGCCTAGAATTTTATGGTTGAGAGACGTCGGAAAAAGAAGTTTAGTAAAGAACACTTTATATTTGACTCTGACGCAATGTTCCTATTTTTCCCCTCAAAAGAACTTATGTGCGCTGGCACACGCATATTTAACGTCCAAAAACTGGAGGGGGTTAGTAAGAGTGACCTGATACGCATAAAACATTTAGTTGGGAATTTTTTTGCAATATCAAATTAGTTACTAAATCAGTATAAATGGGGGTTCATTTTCTTTTCTTTAGTTTCCTTTTCTATATTATTGATCTTCACAGTGATAGCACAAATTCCATCCCTCAACTTCCATTCCTTGATCATTAAACCCTATTTAATTAGTTTCTTTGGCCTTTTTTGACTCAATCGAAGGGGGTTCGTCATCAAAAGGAAACATATTGTAACAACAACAAATAAATAACACAATTGGAATAAAAAAAAATGACAAAATCATGTATGTAGTCTGGTAATGGCTTAGTTACTTGATAATGAAGCTGAAACTCGATTTCAACTTGAATCTCTCGTGAATCGGTAAAGGCAAAACCCTGGGGAAAAAAACCCTAGAATGTGTTAAATTGTTGGGATAAACACAATGTAATGAACACATGGAAGAAAGAAGAAATATGTGCTATATTTACCTCAAATTTATATGCTAAAGAGACGGAAATTTAGGAATTTTCAACGATTTGCGTTGAGGAGTCGAATTTTGGGGTTCGGTAATCCGTAGATTACTAAATGGGGGATGTCAGAGGGAAAAAAACCCGCCCAACTGGGTCACGTGCAAAATCCATGACTTCATTTATACACGTTATTAGCCAACTCATACACGTCATTGGCCAACTCAGCATTTTTGTACTTCATCGAGCCACGTACGCACTATTGAACGGACAACCAGACGATTAGTGGACGGAAGGATTACTTTGTCAACAAATAGGTACTTCAAGGATGAAAAGGAAATAAAAATACTTTTAGGACGAAAAGGGGAAGAAAAAAAAAAAAAAAAAAAAAAAAAAACCTCAATAGGTGAAGGACGAATTTGGTATTTAACTCAAGATTTGTGGCATTTGATTCTAGATTTTCTTAACCTTCCAATTACTAGAATTGATTGAATGTGTTAGCGTGACAATGACAACATAAATCTTGCAGGAGGTTGCAAAGTTTATATGGGTCTTAGGTTGCTACCCAAGTGATACTACACTTGCTTTTAACTCAAATTTTTTCATCAGATTGTATGTAGTTCATTGGGCTTGACTGCTTGTTCGTTTCTATTTTTTCTTTTCAAGCCTTTACTTTTACTGGTTTCTGATTGGCAAGGATACTGCATCTTGTGTACTTGGAGGGATCACTTGCATGTAATTTTCCTAAAATTTGCAGATTGGAGCATATTTCTGAAATAGGGAATTCGATTTCTAAAAAGATAAATGGATGGAGATGGGCTATGTAAAGATTGCATCAATAAACGGATAGTGTAATATTTTCACCAAACTGTTGAACTTACTGTTAGAATTTTCAAAAAATAATTAAGAATAATTAATATTTTATTTTTATTTTGATAACTTGAAATAATTAAAGCATTAAAATTTGTTGAATTCTGATGAGAACCAGCAGGAAAAAAAGCCACGACGTAGAGGGAGGCCCAAAGGAGGGTCTAAGGCCAAACAGCAGGAGGCTGTGGAAAATGCAGCAAAAATAGGGCCAAAATATGTTTAGCCCCCCAATTTATACACCGAATCTCACTTTGCACCCCGGCGCGAATTTTGTCCCAAAGCCATCCATGCCCAATGTTTAAATAATCCCACTTTGGCCCCTCAATCCAAGCGGGCGTTAGAAATTTAAAGAAATTGGTCATGTGCCATGCACATGAAAGATTTTTATGTTTTTGACACCAAAACTCAAGGGCGTATATGTCATTTCACCGTTAAAAACTTTCAAGTCTTCATCAGCATGACTACCACGATCAGACAATCCAACCACCATCACCGAACCACCCTACCACCAACAAAAAACTGCCACTGTCATCGCCACCTTCCACCCTAATTCATTAAATTTAGTTCTAATTCCAAAATTCGCGCCGGGGTGTAAAGTGGGATTCAGTGTACATTGGGGGGGCTAAACGTATTTTGGCCCAAAAATAGTGTAGTGGAAAATGCAGCAATTTTGGTTCAATAGGATCTTTTATTTACTTTGGAACAGGTAATTCCTTTTTTTCTTCTTGGACATTTATATCCTTTAGATGGATTTTGTTCGATGCTATGGCATCACTACATTTTTCTTTATTTTCAAACCCACAAATATGATAGTGGTTGTTGCTGGTGGAACATGAATCTTGTGCGTGCGTGTGTATGGATGTGCAGTGCAAGTGTTTATCGTATGACTTATATTTGAGGTTGAAGATTTGTTTCCCCCAGATTATTCTTTTATGGTTTAATTTCATTTTTTGAACTACTGGAGTTTGGACCAACTTCAACTTTAACCATTTTACTTCTTTTTTTTTTTTTTAAACAAAAACCACCATACTTCGAGAAATGTTCACCCAAACGCCCAAAATTTAACCCCGATAGATTATGATGGATGGAAATGTGAATAACTGTTAAGTAACTAACTCCTCTAAAACCTCAAGGTGTTAGAGAAGGCACCTACAATGTATATCAAGCTTCAACACTCCCCCTCACGTGTGACTCGGTGACACACGTGGAGAGATTAACAAACATGTCACTTATCGGGCATCAACATAGTGCAATTTTTAGCACTCAATAATCCGGGTAATAATATGCTCCACTTATCGGGCATCAACATAGTGCAATTTTTAGCACTCAATAATCCGGGTAATAATATGCAAGCGGAAGTATTCGAACCCCTGACCTTGCTATTACCAGAGCTCTGATACCATGTTAAGTAACCAACTCCTCTAAAACCTTAAGGTGTTAGAGAGGGCACCTACAATGTATATCAATCTTCAACAATAACTAAAGTTTTCATCCATCATAATCTAGCGGAGTTAACTTTTTAGGGGCTGCGACGAACATTTCTCAGAGTAATATGTTGTTCGTGAAAAAAAAAAAAGTATTATGGATAAAGTGAAACTCGGGCCAAAGTAAAATGTTTGAAATTGAAATTAAACCTTCTTTTGTTTCTTACGTCCTTCGTATGATTTCATTGGCATGAAAGTAACTCTTTTGTAGATGAAAAATGCTTGAGCAAAAGTGCAGAGAAATTCTTTGCAATGGGTTCAAGTTAGGATCCTTAGAACTGTTTATATCTGTTCTTAGAATCATATACCTTGAACTTATTTGTACAGTTTAGGTAGCTTTAAACTTTCATATGAAGCTGAACATATTTGTACAGTTTAGGTAGCTGCTTTCCTTTATATATATATATATATATATATATATATATATATATATATATATACTCCCTCCGTCCCAGCAGAAGTGTCACCAATTTTTGGGACACGGGGATTAAGAAAAGCTATCAGGTGTGGTAGAAAATGAAGAGAATGAGTGGGGTAAATAGTAGTGTTGGTTGAATAAAATGAGTGGTGGAAAATGAAGAGAGAGAATGAGTGTGGCTAAATGGTGGGGTTGGTTGAATATAAATATATTAAAACATTTCCATTTTGGGTAGTGACACTTGTGCTGGGACGGACCAAAAGAGAAATAAGTGACACTTCTGCTGGGACGGAGTGAGTATATATATATATATATGTGTGTGTGTATGTGTGTGTGTATAAATGGATTTTCATTAAATTCTGGTCAAAGTTCAATTGAGTTGACAACAAAGTCAAAGTGAGACTATCTTGTCACGATGGAGGGAATATCACCTTTGCCACAGTTATAACTTTAACAATCCTGTGTACAACTGAAAACTGAAAGCTTTCCTTTGTGAATATTTGTTGTATTCGACTCTACAGTGTTTTTCTTTTTCCAATTAAAAGAATCGATTGAATGATTTAGCGTGACAAAGGAAAAAATAAATCTTGCAGGAAGTTGCAAAGTTCATCCGGGTCCTAGGCAGCTACCCGATTGAAACAGGTTAGAACATCTCACTCTTCAAATTATCTAATCATTGCCCATAAGGTCCAGTTAGATCCAGATGAAGAAGTGGCAAAACATTGCACAGAAGAATACTACCTCTGTCCCTAAATGAGTGTCAAAATTTTATTTTAAGGGACATAACTTTTTGTATAATTTGGTGGCAAAGTTCATATATAATCTTGTAATTCTCTTTACAAACATTTAGTTTTTGCATGTATAAAGAGACCGGTGAAAAAAAATTCGAAAAAAAATATTTAGGGACAAAGTTATGACCAAAATGGACACTCATTTTGGGACAAAAAATTTCTAAAAATAGACACTCATTTAGGGACAGAGGGAGTAATATTTTTTTGCTTTAAAGGAGTTTCTACGCAATCAAGACTTCATTGCAGAATAACAGTAATTCTGAGAAACGGGATTGAAAGATCTTCGGACTTCGGAAGTCAAGCGATGAAAAGAATATTGTATCGATATATAGACTGTGTTCTGGGATATATGGTGTAATGTTTAGGTACAAGTAAATACTTGGTACAAAGTTAGAGTCACAACTAGTAAACTATGGGCGTGGCTAGAAAGATAATAGTTAAAAAAAGAAAACCGGTGGCGGATAAAATAAACAAGCCTACAGATTTACCTGCAATGCGTGGGTAATCACGCAAGTTTGCCCAAGTTTTTCTATAAATATACCTTAAACATTTCCCTGCACGGCATAAACTTTGCCTCCATTTTCTCATTATTTGGCAGGCAATGAATATATCTATGGAAGGTGAAGATGATGAAGATGGTTGTTCTAAGGTGTTAATAATCTCTTTCAACAACCATATCAACAAGTCATCGAAAATTCGGTGAGGTTTATTTTTCGTGATGCGCGCTGATTTTTTCCTTGTATTGTTGATATTCTCAGTTAATCTGAATTATTGATAGTCTGTGGCTGATTTCTTTGAATATAATTCCTTTAATGAAATTTCCTTTAATTTCTTAAGGATAAACATTGTTTTCATTTAGCCCAAGTTTCATTTTAACCGTTATATTTTTTTCTTACAAAAGTCATTATACAAATTTCCCTTTCAAGGTTTGATCCAAAACATAACTCCGTTTGATTAAGATGACGGAAAGCTGATGTGGCATGAAATGGAGGGGTGAAAGTGTTTATGCGGCAGTATAGGTAATGACAATTGTTATAAATCATACTAGCCTAATTATGTTCTTAATTGGCAGGATTAAGCAGAGGGGAGAATCAAGAATGGGGCGGAATTACTACAAAATTTTAGAGGTTGATCAGAATGCCAACAATTGTGATTTGAAGAAAGAGTACCGGAGGCTTGCGCTATGAAATGGCACTCGGATAAAATCCCCTCTGGTTGTGACCAGAATGAGCAAGCCTTGAAGAACTTACCTCTATTGTAGTGGGATCTTGGTATCGGTCTGACAAAGACATTGGCTATGATTTTTGTTTCAATACTATGTTTAATAATCGCTAGAGATGTGCAAACCTCAAAGTGTTTGAGATGAATGTATCATTGAAGCTTTCTTGCTTTTGGCTTCTTTTTTTTTTTTTTTAAATGGAAAAGAATCATGGCTAAGAGGAGTGTTAATGTCTAGTTGATATCACTTTTTTAGTATCTCCCAAAAAATTAAAAGAATATGCTATTCATACCCTCTAATTTGTAAAGAAATCCACCTTCATAAATACACCTCAAGTGTAAAGGTAGGTGGGAGAACTTAGAAGCTTAGTACACTTTGAAGCATAACGCTTGACGGTAGGTAGTAATTAGAAATTTTGAGGTGAATAGCGACACTTAAATCAAAATCTAATCTAATCTATTATAAAATGGTAAATAGAGCCTAAACTCTACAGAGTGGTACCAGTTTAGGGCCCTGTAGACACCCCGCCTTAAACCGCTCACCCCGATTGCATGCTTATTAATTCATTTTACTTGTTTTGTGTTATTTTATATTACTTTAGTTAAGTTCCTGACTAACTACGTTAGTTCTAGGGACTAAACTGAATAATATTTCTAACTTTTTGGTCAATTATGTCATTTTGACATTATTAGTGTCGGGCACCTCCTCCATTTGGGTCAGAGGCGCGCGCTTTCGGGCGTCAGTTAGAGATTTCTTCCCAAGAATCCCTCCCTTTTTCATCAATACCAAGATCACCCGGAAGAAGTATGTGTTTTACTTTGTTTTTGGCACCAAAACCTTCCCTTTTTTACTTATAAATACCACCCCTTCCCTCCATTGCAAAAGAGACACAATTTTGAGTACCAAAACTAAAGTCAAAACACTTTCATACACCATTCTCTCATTCTCAAGCAAAGGAGTTCCTTTTGAAGTCTTAGGTATTTCCCTATCCCTTCTTTACTCTTCATTTCTATTTCTTCCCCTTCCTTTTATTTACATTATTTCTTAAGCATGCAATCCCCATAAACAATGGGACATGACTTAAGTGATCACTTCACTCATTGAAGTTGGTCAAGGGTTATCTCCCTACATTCTAACCCCCCTCTAAACCCCTCAATTCTTAAATATTAGTTAGCATAGGAAGAACTAAATAGAACTAAAACACAAATAGCAAGACATGTCTTACACTACCCGCCTTACACTAATAGCAAGACCGGCCTTAAGGTCGGGCGGGGGCGGGTACCTAACACCTTCCCGTTCCGTAACCTAACCCTCGAACTCCATTTCGAATCTCTGGTTTCAATGTGGTAATTAGGTTTTCTCACGTTCCTTCATAGACGTGGGAGGCGACTCTAAAACAAATAGACAATCAACGGAAAAGTCTGTCCCATCAACAAACATAGCTAGTCAGGTTTTTCCCGGGTGTCTACAGTGGTGACTCAGATGGGGACTTTTGAGGGTTAAACTTGTTTCTGTGTGTGTTCTGAGTTCTTCGTAGGCATTCTGGTTTCTGGTCGGCAGAAGCGTGCGCCTATGACCTTCATGGCCTAAGGCGCACGCCTCTGACCTAAGAGACCAGAAGTGCCCACACTGCATATGTTCTTCCATCTCCATGTGTGTGTGCTAATCACTTCTGCAGGGGAAAGAATTGTTACCTAGGGTCAAGGGAGTCCTCTGAACCCACTCATTTGCACGTTTAGTCAGATTCGGGCCCCATTTGCCCCTTGTGATGAAAGGTGCGCACCTCCTACACTAGCAGCCCAAGGCGCACGCATTTGACCGATCTGAGAGTTGACCTAGACCTATTTTAACAGGGAAGGATGACTGATGGTTTGTGAGCACTATTGCCTGCACAGAATGTTTTGTTTTTTGGTTTTTATTTCTGTTTTATCTGTCACACGGGTGGCTCGAAAGTTATAATCTTCTGTTTTTTATGTGCTTATGTGTTTTTCTTTTTTCTTTGTAAATTGTAAAAATGTTTTGTCACTTGGCTTGAACTCACACACGCGTACTTTCAACTCCATATGAATTTCTCACTATCGAGTTGCAAAAAGTCCATAACCCCGAACCCTTCGAGGTCCATCTAGAGAGTTCCAATGTCCACTCGACATTGGCTTTCTCGAATGATAAACCTCAGTAACTTGCTTCGGCGGCCTCCTTTAATGATGTCACTTAGCTGTGCTAATGCCTAAATGCATTAAGCCTTAAATTAATCCTGATAAGATGCCATACTCCAGAATAAAGTTTTTCCCTAAATTACAACCTACTATTACAATTACAGTACCTGGTCACCAGTAAATTCTACAACTCACTATATAAACCTGATAATCAACAAGATCAGTTCATGAATCCTGGAAAGTGTCTCTACTCCGTCAAGCATTGTGCGCAGGAACTATAAGGTCGAGCATTTCCCAAACTGTAATATGATCTGTCATTGCAACCAATTCTCGAAAGTGAAGGATAAAAAGGAGTTTATTTCAAAATCGACACGCGTACTTTCAGCTTTTATCAATTTGACTTGCTAACTTTGGAAACATCAAATGTGTGTTGTGCACTTAGTATTTTGAAAATTTTGA
Source organism: Campanula takesimana (assembly GCA_026119855.1). Classification (NCBI taxonomy): domain Eukaryota; kingdom Viridiplantae; phylum Streptophyta; class Magnoliopsida; order Asterales; family Campanulaceae; genus Campanula; species Campanula takesimana. The sequence goes on from JAOWBW010001643.1 coordinate 146,227, forward strand.
TACCACTTTTTTACCACTCGTTTAAAACATAACTGGACATGTCATATAAGGGGTAAAAGCGTAAAAAATAAAACTTAGTCCTAAAACAATAAATAACTCTTGAAATAAGGTTACTTAAATAATTCTATTAGAATATAAGGTTTAAATAATAAGATTTTCTCTCTCTTAATATTCATCCGACAAACTCGCCGTCACCCAGGCCACCACTCCATCCGCCGAACGGCGATTCCACAAGAAAATTACACTCCGGCAACCCTCCTGTGAAACCCAATAACACCGTCGCCTCACCGTCCACGCCGCCGCTTCCACGGGTACACTAAGCTCGCTCTTCCTACCCCCAATTCTTCGGCGGCGGTTCCAATTTCTCCGGTTATTACATCAACTGCTGTTAACCCACATTTGGGTACTCCAGAAAGCAAGATTAGGGTTGTTCCGACAACTACTCTTGCTTCCCTTAAGTCGACGAAGAATGGGCTGCTCCATCCGCTGCCGAGGCCGCTCATTCGGTCGTGTACTGCTCCGTCTACTACATTCGATGCAGCTTTTGGGGAAAGGGTTTCGTTAGTAGTGAAGACAAATTGATTAGTCCTCAGGTTCGTTGATTCTTCGTTCATAATTAGGGATTTTGTTGGGTCTATTTTAAATTCTCATTTTGTTTAGATTGTTGTAGTTAGGACACAATTCTTAATTGTTTTTATGATTAATATTGGATCCAGTGTTTTGTTTTTTCGTATCCTACAATTTGACTGTGGGATTTTGGGTCCTATATCAGATTTGATAGAATTTTAGATTGTAGAATTTAGGGTTTAGAATTTGCTTATTCTTGTGCTGATTATGAAATTTGGGGGAAATGCAGCGGCGGAAGAGAATTAAGGACTTCAAGTTTTATTCATTACACTTTAACCCCTTATAGGGAGTGCCCCGTTATGTTTTTAACGAGTGTTAAAAATGTGGTATCAAAATTTTCAAAAAATTAAGTACGCAACACACATTTTGATGTTTCCAAAGTTTGCAATTCAAATTGATAAAAATTGAAAGTACGCAAGTCAATTTTGCAATAAACTCGGATAAAAAGCATCTAAATAAACAAGAACTAGTGTTTTCTGGTCATTATCCACAAAGCAGCTATTTTTTGCTCATAGTTGTGGACCGACATTATAAGAAGGTGTTTTCAACGGACAAAAATCATGCATTAATTGTAGGAAGTAGGAACTACAATTCCATATATGTGTCCAGGGAAAAAACACATTGGGATCCTATGAAGCTCTTCCATAAGATCAAAGAAGATTGACACTTACTGATACATCCAACACACTGTCAATTAGCTTTAAAAACGGCAGCAACAGTTACCATCTAAAACTTCATGGACATCATTTCCAACAAGTTCAAAAGCAAACTCAAAGTCTTGCTGTTAGCAGGAATACCCCAACTGGCGAAAATGGCAAACCATCAAGTGACGTGTAATAACTGCAACATGCAATGTGGTAACCCTATTATATTCCTGGGATCAAAGGATATGTACAATTTATTTACTTTGCAATGCAACACATGAGATTCGTTACCTCTGTATTGAAATACTCTTTTGAGTCCCAATTGATTTGTAGAAATAAAGGACCGAGCAAAGAATTTGATAGCTGATGAAGGTCAAACTTGATGATCCATAAAAAGTCCAACCATAGACACGAATGGGCTTCCCAGGTTAATAGAATATTAGCCACGTATTTAGGAGCAGTCAGAAACACAATAAGCAGTTACATAATCTAGGAGCAGTGGAATGAACCATCATTCAAACTTGTTCCACATAGTAGCATTCTTCACAATGGCTTCGCATCAACATTTATTGAGTGACCTACATCCAAATTAAGGCCAAAAACTTGAAAATTATAGCCAGCTAATTTATGATTTTAAAAATAATAATAAAAAAATTGTTGAAGACATGGAGCTACTTGAAACAAGTCATCTAACCTTTAAGAAAAGCCACGGCGATTCTTAGTTTTGATCAGCAACGAGAACTGAACAACTCACACAATTCATGCAGGAAATCTTTCTACCTGGCGGTAAGGTAATTTGGCCAGAAGTCATAATATTCACTGATATCTAAAATTTGAACTCGGATGACCCATAACAATTAACCCAATGAAAATCTCACCAATAGTCTGAGCATGAACAGGATCCATCTTGAAAATGATGGAAACGGTTAACATCTCTAACAACAATTATCCTATTTGTAAGCTTTGAGATAAGTTTTATAGCCATGTGGCAATCATCGCACATCCTTAAATTCTTAATGATGCGGATTGGTGCTTTGGAAGGTGTTTTCATAAGGCCAAATGCTACTGCTAACTTCTCACTGTGATAACTAAGGTAATCTTCTTTTTGTTCCTCCTCCACATCATGCAGAACATTAGCAATATCAGGCACATAGCCAAGTGGTTTTACCTCAGACAACAGCTCAGTTACCTTTGCATTAATCTCAGAAGCCTCTGGGTGTTCAGTGTCATCGGCAACAAACACATGAGTATTATTTCTAATCTCTATCCAGCTAAGACCAGGCTCTTTCTTTATGTTTCTTTCCCTCATTGATTTTCGAATTTTTGCTACTCCATCCCACCTCTTTGCCTTGGCATGCATATTAGACATTAGGGTGTAGGTTCCCTCATCAGCAGGGTTCAAATGTAAGACAACTTCAGCAACTTGCTTTCCTAAACCATAATTCCGATGAACAAGACAAGCACTTAGCAAAGTTCTCCATGCAATGACATCCCATTTTATTTGGGATGACCTCATGAAATTTGCAGCTTCATCTAGTCGTCCAGCCTTACTTAAAAGCCCAACAATACATGTATAGTGCTCCAACCCAGGTTCTATGCCCATTTGTTTCATTAGGCACTCGAAGTAGTAAAACCCTTCTTGTACATAACCCATATGTCCACAAGCAGTGAGAACTCCAATAAAAGTAACATAATTAGGATGCACTTCTCCCCATAACATTTCTTGAAACACGGCCAATGCTTTTGAACCCAGACCATGATAAGAGTATCCACAGATCATTGAATTCCACGTTATAATGTCCCTATATATCAGACTTGCAAACACTTTACATGCAGCTTCAATGTCACCTATTCGTGAGTACATGTTGATCAAACCGTTTGCAACATTATTGTAATTCCTAAATCCCAACTTCTCTACATGTGAATATAATGAATTCCCATAACCCACAGCTGATAATCGAGCACAAGCATTCAACAATACAGCAAATGTATGCTCATTTGGCGAAATTGCCTCAAATTCCATCCGGATAAAAAGTTTTAATGCTTCCTCAAAGGACCCATTTTGTAAGTAAGCCGCCATGGTTGATGTCCATGATACCACATTTCGAGTTTGCATCTCATCAAAAACTTTCCTCGCACTTGACATCTCACAACACTTCCCGTACATATCGACAATTGCACTGCTCACAAACAAATCAAACTCGACACCACTCTTGACCATCTTGACATGAACTTGCTTGGCCAAATTCAAAATTTTCAGCCGAGCACAAAGGCCAAAAACACTAACATAAGAAGCTTTGTTCCAGACTTCGCATTCACCTACCATCATTTCCAGTACACTAAATGCTTCACTCAGATACCCATGATCAAGAAGTCCAATTAACATCAAGTTATAAGTGAAAATATCTGATCCAGGAACTGCACTCAAAACCTCCATAGCCCCCGCAACATCCGAGCATGTCGAGTACATGCGTACAAGTGCATTCTTCACATATTGATGAAATATTAATCCAGACTTGAACACGTATCCATGACATTGTCTGCCCTCTTCAAGCGACCCACAATCAGAGCAGCAAGAAAGCGCCAACGCAAATATATACTCATTTGGAAAAAGATTATCCACAAAAACCATATCTTTAAATAATCGAAGAGCTTCAAAAGCAAACCCATTTTGATAATACCCTGCCATTAAAGCACTCCATGAAACCACATTTCGTTTAGACATTCCATCGAACAACTGGCGTGCAGATGTGAGTTGACCACACTTCGAGTAGAAATTAAGCAAAGAATTGTTCTCAATAATGTGATATTGAGAGGATTGGTTAGAGAGAATCAAGTGGGCATGAATGACCCGTCCGAAACTCAGATTTTGAGTGTCTGCTGATTGGCGTAGTAACCTAACGATGCCCTTTAGGCATAGGGGTATACGATAAGCTGATTTATGAACTGAAGCATTAATAAGCATGGTGGCAAGTTGATTTGTTCGCAAGTTTTAACAAATATGCAGTCTATAAACAGGGTGGTTTGGTTAACAAGCGTATCACTCTGCGTTCAAAATGTGGGGTTTTTCAAACGGAGGCCCTATTTTTCACGGCTACAATTTGTAGATTTTTTCAGAAACGGGAAACTCAGAACGGTGATTATTTAAATTTGGACCAGAATAACCTTTTCTACTGGGGCTGTGCAAAAAAAAAGTAGGAACCGGACCGAACCAATAGTGTTGGTTCGGTTCTGGTTCTGGTTCCAAAATCCTCTAGAACCGGTTAATTGGTCCGGTCTTGGTTTTTAAAAAATTATACACGGTTTTAGACCGGACCGGACCGGACCAATCATTCATATATAGTATAATATATATTCATAATATATATATAAGTATATATATATGTATGTATGTATGTATTACAGTAGTACTTGTTTCTATCTTTGATATCTATAGTATTATATATACACAGTTGTTTTTTTGAAAGTGTTTTATTTTATAATTTAAGCAAAAAGAAAATGTTTTTTTTCCTCATATAATTAACTTCATGCTTTTCAGTTGCACCTAATATTTCATGTGGTTTGATTTTGAATTGTTGAGAGCTGAGACCAATATGTTCAATTATTTTAGTTTTTGGCTTACGGATCGGATGTATTGTTTTGATCGTAGAAAAATTTGTATATAGGTAAAACCGTAGAACCGGACCGGAACCGGATTAATAGAACCGGACCAATGACATCGGTTCTGAAAAGTATTGGTCCGGTCTTGGTTCTAAATTTTTACAGAACCGCACTATTGGTCTGGTCCCGATTTTGTAAAATTTAGACAAAAACCGGACCGGACCGGACCGTGAACACCCTATTTTCTACCGAGTATTTTTGTAGCTCATGTATAGATAGACATGCCCGGTCACGGATCATGAACCACCGGTTCACGGTTCGTCAAAAACCAAAACCGTTTATGAACCGTTAACTCACGGTTCAACGGTTCACAGTACGGTTCACCGGTACATCTGGTTCATCTTCTTTTTAGAAAAACAAAACACATTTTGAATAGTTTTTGAGCAATTTTTTAAAAAGTTTGTTTTTTCTTATAATTTTTTGATACATTATAAATTATTTTACATTGCATAAATATTAAACAAATTTTAAATAACATATTTTTAAAAGAACTAAGGGGTGTGACTGGGATGAAAATATTTAAAAAAAAAAAAAAAACGGTACCCTTATAATTTTATTTATGTTAAGCAAATTTACATAAAGGAAGACAACCAACCTTACATTTTTTTATAATTAAGAGGAGATATTTAGGAGCCTTACTGATGTAGGCAGCGGAAGCATAAAAGATGAAAAAGGATAAAAACACTATTAATCTGTTGATTGTCGCAACAATACTACCTACAAACATTAAATCCGAAAAATATAATAAAAATAACAATAATAGTTAAAATCAAACTTTAAACTTATCCCTATATCGATCTCCATCCTTTTGGATGCGAATTATCGGTAATCGTGCGCGATTCAACGAGAATTGAAGATCATTCACTGTCAATCGTGCGCGATTCAACAGTATTTGATACTATTCTTCCGGTATTGTTGCGACAATCAACGGATTAATAAAGTTTTTATCCCTTTTCACCTTTTATGCTTCCGCTACCTACATCAGTTGGTAATCAGGGCCTGAACCTGAATTTTCTTAAATCCAGTTAATGTATTTCTTTATCAAAAAATTTTCATAAAAGAAAATCTCAAAAAAATAAATTAAAAAATGGTTGATATTTCATGGCCTTTTTTTGAAGCTTCAAGAACAGAGCTTCTTGTTGATTGGTCTGAACCCCCAATTTTTTATAAGTGTTACTGCGAGATATGCCAATCAATGACATATCATTCAATCGGTGTGACCCCAGTTGAATTTAAATTTCTTGTAGATGAATTGATGTGGAATTTTGAAGCCGTCAAAATCTATATATATATATATATATATATATATATATTAAAGTTGGCCAAAAGAGCTATGGTATTGACATGTGGACAAACAATGGAGAAAGCTTGCATTGGAGAAGCCACATCAACAACATACTAATAAATAAGTGACTTTTCATTTTCTTTTCATTAGCTAATACTATTAGCTAATAATAATAGTTACTAAAAAGGGTAACTATAATAGTTAACTATTATAGTAACTATTACTATTATTAGTAATAGTTAACTATAATAGTTAACCATTATAGTTAACTATTACTCTTATTAGTAATAGTTACTATTATAGTTAACTATATTAGTTAACTATTACTATTAATAGTATTAGCTAACAATATTAGTTACAATACAAGTTAAATATTACTATTAATAGTATTAGTTAACTATAATAGTTACTATTATAGTTAACTTTATTAGTTAACTATTATTATTAATAGTATTAGTTAACAATATTAGTTACAATACAAGTTAAATATTACTATTAATAGTATTAGTTAACTATAATAGTTACTATATTAGTTAACTACAAGTTAAATATTACTATTAATAGTATTAGTTAACTATAATAGTTACTATATTAGTTAATTATTACTATTAATAGTATTAGTTAACCATAATAGTTACTTTATAAGTTAATTTTTACTATTAATAGTATTGGTTAACTATAATAGGCTACATACATTAACTATTACTATTATTAGTATTAGTTAATTATAATCGTTATTATATAAGTTAGATTATTAATTTTTAATATTAATTAATCATAATAGTTACTATATCAATTAACTATTACTATTAATAATATTATTTTATTATAATAATTATATTAATAATTATTATTATATAGACTAATCATTGCTATTAATATATATATTAACTATTACTATCAATGGTATTAATTAATTATAATAGTTATTATAATAATAGTAATCATATAGATTAATTTTTATTATTAATAGTATTAGTTAAAATGATGATTACTATATTAGTTAACTATAGTTAAAATATTTTTTAAGACATAGTATTGGTTTCCCGTGCAGAGCACGGGTTACCCGCTAGTTAATTATTCATTTAAAGATCCGTTTGACATCTCTAACCTACCTACGGAGGCATCTTTTTCAAGTTACTTAAAAGATTTATTGCTCCAACAATATATTATGTTGTATTGGGCTGATTGGATGGATGTTATCACCCAAGTTGGCAAGTTCAAAGTTCGTCAACTATTTGAAGATTTTCAGATTCTAATGTTAGGACTCAATGGAACGATACTCATGTTACAAGTTCTCTTTGCGCTGCTACAAATTCAATTACAGACCATTCCAAATTCGAGGATGAATTTTTCGAAGCCGAGGAGAATGATGGAGATCGATAAAAGTTTCTAAAATATTTTGAATTTATACAGTATGAACCGCCGGTCCAAACCGCCAGTTTTAGAAGTCAAATCTCATATGAACCGTAAACTGCCGGTTCACGGTTCACCCAGTTCAACGGTTCATCCGGTTTATGGTTTTTCAACGGTTCAAAACCGCCGGTTCATCCTGTTCAAACGTGAACCGCGGGGGGTGATTAGGGATGACAATTTAACTGAACCCCCCCCCCCCCGGAACCCGGCACTGATCCGCACCGAACGGAGCGGGTTTGGTAGACTATTTTCATAACCCGATGGGTTCGGGTTCGGTATAGCTTGATGACCCGTCGGTTCCGACCCGGTCCGACCCGCATGGTATGTGTATATATTTTACACAGATTTTTACTTCTCATATAATCTCTTGATGTTACCTTAACTAAATAATTCACCATGTTAATATATTATGTTGTATGTACACAGCTAAGAGGGAGTTCACACTTCAAAAAATTTCAAAACTCAAAACCCTAATTTACTACCGTCTCCTCCTTTCCCTTTTTACCTATTATTCATTCCATTCCAAATTCGAATTAAATCTCCTCCACCTTCCATTCTCACCCCTATTTCCTTCCTTCCTCTGATGAGCTATTCACCTACATATGGCGCCATCTACTCCATCCAATCTCTATATTTTCTTTGTCTGCACCCCTCAAATGCGAAATAGGTTGCCGTCGAAGATCGAAGGTTCGCATCTGCCGTCCCTCCTCAGTCATATTTGCATCTTCCATCTTCTTGATTTAGGAAGATACATGTACCTACCATTGTAGTTTTCCTTTACTTCTTGATGCAACCTCGTCACTGTGTTGCCTGCAAGGGCAAGTTGCGGGGCGGGGCGGATACGGGTATATGCAACCTCGGGGCAGGGCGGGTTTGGTAGAGTATGTTATATGTGCGGGTTGGGTTTGGTATATATCAAACCCGTTCCGTTGACATCCATATAGGTGATCCTCAACTTAATGGTACAAACAAAGGAGAAGCGGATGGTTTTTCACTTGTCAGCCCTATAATTTATAGATTTGGAGTGAAGAGGGCCAAATCTTATATATATATATATGGTCATGCTTCTATGAGAACCTAATTAGATGAGAACCATGAGAACCATTACTAGCCTTAGGATTAGAAATAAATGGACAGCTCAGATTATAGTTGAAAGAAAAATGAGGTGGTGGCAATTTTGAAAATACAAAGACACACAAGGGCACAATGGTCAAATCGCTCAGGGACTGCTCATAACCATCGTTTTACACACACAAACACACAGTCGACATTCTAGAGAGGCGAGAGAAAACCCAGCGGATAAATCCCTACCCTATTCTCCGGCGTTTCTGTCCGATTATAGACGGGTTTATTCACTTTGAGATTTGACACCCGGGGAGCCTTACCTTTCTTCCTTTTGAAATCTGGTTTAATCCAAGGCATGAATGTTATCTTTTCAGTAGCAGAGGATCCAGCAAGAAAGGAGTGATCAGTGAAATGGGGATGTGCTTTGCCGAAGGGAGAAGTAATTCTCTGAAGTGTAGATCGGAAAGACATGATTGGATGATGAAGTGGAAACAACTGTTGGCCAAAATTGTTAGATGGAATGGAGATGCTGGTGGTGTACCAGTTAGAACTCATCATCTCCTTGGCATGAAGTTCACAGTTGTACTCAGGAGGTGGAGCAGAATCAGCTTCAACAACAACGGGTTGCACTTCATTCATAAGAACCGGTAACTCCACATAGTCAGCAGGATCTATCTCATCTGCACTTTCTTCATCATCAGCAGCAGCAGAATGATCAGCAACTGGTTGTATTTCATCAGCAACAACCGGTTGTGCCTCAGGAGCAGTCAAGAATAAAGGTTCCTCAGGAGCAAATAAAGCACCCTGAAGTTCCTCAAGCTGCAGATCAGCAGCAATCAATGAATCAAGATCAACATTACGATCTGGATTGGCAATCTCTGCATCGGCACCTCCTCCCAACTCAACAATCTCTCTAACACCAGTAGGTTCCACCAGGATCACATCAGTAGAAAAGATAGGGACCTTAATAATCTGAGTGTCAGCAGTTGGCTCAGATGGATGAGTGTCGGTAGTTGGCTCATCAGCATACACATCAGCAACCACTTCTTCATCAGCACAAGCTCCTCCTGATATCGGCAAATCAACAACTTCATCAGCAGATTGAGTTTCTATAGTTTCCTCAATTGATGAAAGTTGGTCTTCTTAACAATCAGAGGTTGAGTGTCCATAGTTTCCTCAACTTGATTAACTAAGGATTCATCAGCAGCGCTGGTCTCATCAGCAGGTTGAGTGTCTGAAGTTTTCTCAACAATCTGTTCAACAGACTTATCAGCAGAGCCACTCTCAGAGCCATCACTGGCTAGTACTGAGTCAGCAAATGCTTCAGCAGATGATACAAAAGTAGGGGCATCAGCTGCATGATCTTGATCAGAAGAGGGCTTTTTGAAGACAACACTTATCGGTAGCTTATCATACTCACCGATAGAATCAGAAGAGGTGATTGTTTCACCAGCAGCTTTGTGAATACATACAAAATCGGCAACATCAACAGAGCAACTGGGAGAAGGAATGGGAGTGACTGATGGTTGCTCAGCAGGAGTCCTTGAGAGAAGTGCTGCAGATTCTTGTATTAACTCAACTGTGCCTTTCTTCACTTTCTGCAAGAACTGATCAGCAAGATGACCAGCAGGGATGGTTTCACTGTCATTGTAGATCAGTAAATCATCATTGTCTTCTGGTCTTCCCATTTGATAGGGATCAGTTTCCAAGAAGTTTAAGTGCTGATCAAATACATCAGCATAGGCAACCCAAACACTTTGGACCATCAAGTCTTGACGAATTCTATCTTGGAAGAGGTAGACTTGACTCCAGGGAAGCGGCAGCAAATCAAAGAAACGCTCAAAGTTTAATCTGAGCTCAATTTCTGATAACCTCTGAAATTTCCAGAGGGGAACAAAATTCTCTTTGTATAAGTCAATGAGCCAGTTTAGACTTTTATAATCAACGTAGTCAGAGAGCTTTCCTGCAGGGACTGATTCCTTCCTTTCTTCATGGAATTGGAGCAACCGGCGAATGAAGGGATGGAGATGATCAATGGGAAACACCCAATTCTTTGTCATGTACTTATTGGTGAATGACCAATGGTTGCGATAAAAAGAATGAAAGGTGGGGTTTCTGATTGGTCTGCTTCTCCTTATTACAGCAGTTTTCTTCAGAACATCAACAATGGGATCTTCAGCCGGATCAGCAATGTCTTCTACCTCAGTCTTAATTAGAGAAATACCAGAGAGAAGAGATGGAGCAAATCTTATCATTTTGGCTCTGGGATCAGCAGCTGGAATTGGCACAGACTGAACCTGATCAGCAGGTTTTGGCTTGGGAACAACAGATGGTTCACTGCCAGAAGTGACCTTTGACTTCTTGACTTGGGCTTTATCGGCAGCCTTGACCAACTTCCTCTTCTTCGGTGCTAGTGGAGTAGACTCGGCAAGTATTCTGTCGGTAGAAAGAGCAGGAGTCAAGACATCGGTAGGCGCAATAGCAGCAACCTTAACCACTTTCTTTGCCTTCTTCTTCTTTGGAGAACCAGCAACTTGAACAACTACTGTGCCGGTAGAAGCTTTCTTGGTTATTCTTTTCCAATCAGAGAGTTTGAAGGACTTAAGGCTGGTGAAGTCAAAACTTTGAGGAGCAGGAGAGGCTCTAACAATGTTTGAATTGTTCCTCAAGATAATGCTTATCAGCATATAATGGCATCCCTTACCAGGGTGAGCCTTGTTCTTCCTTCTATCCTCCTTGTATTTAACGGCAGCAATGGCAATGACCCTAAACAGGTAGGCACGCCAGTTGAATTCTTCTTGCAACACAATGGCTGCCATTGCCTCGAACTGAATGTCAGTTACATGGCTGTGAGAGCCAGATCAGCATACCAAGCATCTATCAACAATCTCTGCAAGGGCAAAGAATCTTTTTCTATAATGAGCTTTGAGATGATTATCTCCACTGAGTCTAGGACCGGCTCCCCTCATAAGGATCCATGCCTTGTCCAAGGAGTTGTCATCAGTGAGACTTGTCACACCTTCATTTCCAAGAAGTGGAAAGACAGTAGAAATAGAGGAAGGAGTGATGGAGATAGAGATGCCAGCGACTGTAGAATTGATGGAGACGAAGGTAGACGGATCATTTAGAGCAGAGATAACTGAGGCATTGGAGAAGAACTCTTGAACTTGACCCAAAAAGATAAACTCAACACCAGTTGGAGTGATGAAGGAGTCCAGCAGAGAGCCAATCAGAAGATTCTTCAAGAAATCACCGTCTAGATCGTCGTCGAAGAAGGTGGAGTCAACATAGCCTCCATAGATATCCTTTTCGTTGCTCGACATTTTCTGCAAAATCACTCAAAAGATCTCACAAGTTAGAATAAATTAGTTCAAAATAGATTTGAGATGCAAGTGTAAAATAATCAAGTAGTTACCAGAAAATAGAGTTATTTCAGTTGAAAGCAGATAGGAAGAGTTTTAAGTGATGCTTATATATGTTATGGAAGAGAGATAGAGAATGAGAAGAGTTTGCATGGGAGAGAGAGAAATAATGATGAGTTTAACTGTAGCGAATAACTAGGAGAACGTGCGCACACAATGCATTAAATGCACGAACCAGACGGTTTAAATTAGACGGTTAAACTTAGGAGAGAGAAAGGGTAAAAGCGGCAACAATAAAATTAGAAGTTACCTTTCTGATTTATCACAAAGAATTGGGATAAATCTTTGACACGATTTTGGTAAGGCGGTGCACACACGTGTCAGAGAGGAGGTGTGACCGATTGTACCTTTGATTTGACTAAGCTTATGTCATGTGTCAGAGAATCCTTATCCGTTTGGATGAGATCTACTGATGAATTTTGAATTTTGAATTTTGACAAATCGGCAAGACATGATTCCGCAAGTTGTTGATCAGCAAGATATTTATCGGCATGATGTTTGTCGGCAAGATAATTTACGTTCTGCTGATTTGATCGGCAGACTAACAGAAGTAGCAAAGTCAGCACAATTTTAACCATAATAATCAATCATACCTAGTTCACATCTGGGGAATTCAAATCTTTTCTGATCTAAGGGTTTTGTCAGTATGTCTGCTCTTTGGAAATCGGTATGAACTTTGATCAGCACAACGTTTTCCTTTTCAACATGTTCCTTCAGAAAGTGATACTTGATGTCTATGTGCTTGGTTTTGGAATGCATGACCGGGTTGTTGGAAACTGAGATGGCAGATTGATTGTCACAATAGATGGGACAAACTTGAGATGGAACTTCATAGTCAACAAGCTGCTGCTTCATCCAAAGGATCTGTGAACAGTAACTGCCAGCAACTATGTACTCAGCTTCAGTAGTAGAAGTGGAAATTGATGCTTGCTTTTTACATGACCAAGACACCAACCGATCACCAAGAAATTGGCAAGTTCCACTAGTACTTTTTCTGGTCACCCTACAAGCTGTAAAGTCTGCATCTGAATAACCTATTAGATTAAAATATGAATCTCTAGCATACCATAATCCAAGGTTAGCAGTGCCACATAGATATTTAATGATACGTTTAACAGCTTGCAGATGAGATTCCCTAGGGTCAGCTTGAAACCTGGCACAAACACAAACAGGAAACATAATATCTGGTCTACTGGCAGTAAGATAGAGGAGTGAGCCGATCATACCTCGGTAGAGTGTCATATATACCTTCTTACCAGACTCATCCTTATCTAAATGAATGTTAGTGCCTATAGGTGTGCTTTGAGAGTGAGCATTTTCAAAGCCAAATTTCTTGATTAATTCTTTTGCGTACTTGGCTTGACTGATGAATATTCTCTCATTAGTTTGCTTGACTTGAAGTCCAACGAAATATGTTAGTTCACCCATCATGCTCATCTCGAACTTGCTCTGGATTAGCTTCTCAAATCCCTTGCAAAGTGATTCGTTAGTAGAACCAAAAATAATACCATCAACATATATTTGAACAAACAATGAATGACCCTTATGCTTGGCAACAAATAAAGTAGTATCGATTTTACCTCATGTGAAACCTAAGCCATCACTAAGTAAGAACTTAGATAGGGTTTCATACCATGCCCTTTGAGCTTGCTTTAGGCCGTAGAGAGCTTTCTTCAATCGGTAGACATGATTAGGCTTCATAGAGTCCTCGAAACCAGGTGGTTGTTCCACATAAACAAGTTTTTAGAGTTCTCCATTTAAGAATGCACTTTTCACGTCCATTTGATATAACTTGAATTCTTTGAAGGCAGCATAGGCTAAGAAAAGTCTTATAGTTTCCAATCTTGCAACCAGAGCAAATGTCTTATTGTAGTCAATTCCTTCTTCTTGTCGGTAGCCTTTAGCAACTAACCTTGATTTGTTTCTAATAATATTCCCAGCTTCATCCAATTTGTTCCTGTAGACCTATTTTGTACCAATAACATGCTGAGAAGTTGGTCTTGGCACAAGTTCCCATACATTGCATCTTTCAAACTGATTCAGTTCCTCTTGTATGGCTTCAACCCAACCAGGATCGGCAAGAGCTTCTTCAGTCTTCTTTGGTTCTATGTTGGAAACCATAGCAGATGAGAAGAGACTTTCAGCAAATGCTCTACTAAGGTTTCTTGTTAATCTTGGACCAAAGACATCACCAATCACATTTTCTAATGGATGATCACGAACTGGTCTAAATTCTCTCGGCACATCTTATCTTATTGACTCTTGTTGAAGTGATTCTAGAGGAGGATCAAGGTCTGCAGATGGTTGATAGGAAGAGTTATAGTTTTGAGTGAAAGGTGGGTGAGAACTTTGAGAATTAGATCTTATAACAGAAATTGGTTGAGGGCTTGATCTGTCTTCAGGATGATCAGCAGAATTTGCATCGGCAAATGGATTATTAAAGTTATTGGTATGATCATGTTCTGCCGATGATGGGAAATACTGAGTATCTGCTGGTTCTTCTACTGAAATGACTGGATCAGCAGCTGGTACTTGACCTGCAGGGTTAGAATTACTGGATTCACCTGTCTCATGAGCACTAGAAGCATTAGTACTATATGGAGCCTTGTCAGACTCTAACAAATCAAATTCATCAAAGGTTACATAAACAGATTCAACAATTTTCAAAAGTTTCTTATTAAAAACTCGAAAGGCCTTACTGTGTTTAGCGTATCCAACAAAGATTCCTTCATTAGCTTTCTCATCAAATTTACCTCTGTGCTCTTTACCGTTATAAAGCACATAACATTTGCAGCTGAATATTTTGAAGAATCCAATGTTGGGAGTTCTGCCTCTCCAGAGTTCATAAGGAGTCTTGTTATGGAATTTGTTGATGAGAGATCTGTTCTGAGTGAAGCAGGCGGTATTGATGGCTTCAGCCCAAAAATATTTCGGCAGCCTGGCTTCAGCAATCATGGTCTTACCAGCTTCAATGAGAGTTCTGTTCTTTCTCTCAACGACACCATTTTGTTGTGGTGTACCAGCAGCTGAGAAGTTGTGGTCTATGCCATGATCATCACAGTACTGAGCAATACCGTTGTTCTTGAATTCAGTGCCGTTGTCTGATCTCATGTTGATGATATCGCTTTCTTTCTGTGTTTGTAGTAGTCTGAATAACTTGGTAGCAACGGCATAAGTGTCATCTTTGTGACTGAAAATTTCCACCCAAGTATATCTAGAGAAATCATCTACTACAACCAAGGTATATCTACTTCCCCCAATACTTGCTGTAGTTATGGGGCCAAATAGATCCATATGTAGCATTTGGAGGCACTTAGATGTTGACATGCAGGGCTTGCTTCGGAAGGATGATTTATGTTGTTTTCCAAGCTGGCAGGCCTTGCATTTCTTTCCTTGATCAGCAGACACTTGAGGTAAACCGGTAACCAGATTTGAACCGGCAAGCTTGGATAAATATTTGAAGTTCAAGTGACTGAGTCTCTTGTGCCATAGCCATTAGTTCTCACTGATGTTCTTAGCTACAAAACAAACATTAGCAACACCAGTAATAGCACTTAAGTCTAATGCATAAATGTTACCTTTTCTTTTGGCAGTGAGAAGAGTTTCATTGGAAGCAATGTCTTTCACATAGCAACTGGAAGTAGTAAATACACATTGCATCCCTTTATCACAGAATTGTGAAATAGATAGAAGGTTGTGTTTCAAGCCATCTACTAGAGAGACCTTCTGTACAGTAACTGCACCTCTCTTGATGGTACCAATACCGATGATTTTTCCTTTGGAATTATCACCGAAAACCACTGGGGGACCTGATGCTTCTGAGATATCGGCAAGTAGATCTGCAAATCCTGTCATGTGTCTTAAACAACCACTATCTAGAATCCACAAATCCTTGCTTGCACCAGTTGAGGCCATGAAGCATTCCTGAGATAAAACCGTATGCTTATGGTCCCCCTTATTCTTGGGTCCGAGGGTTAGTTCCTCTTTGGCAACCACATCTGGCCACCACTAGAGGATGCAACCTCAGTGGGTCCATATAGGTGCTTCAAGAGGCATTCATGAGCCTTGTGACCATAATCAGAACAATTAGAACATCTCACTTGGCTGATAGGCTGTGGAGTCAGTAGAACATCATTCTGTTTAGTCAGTGCATCGGCAGAACTAGAGAATTGAGCAGGCACAAACTTAGTAGGTTTAAAGGTGATAGTGTTGCCTTTCTTTCCATTCTGTTACCTTTGGCAGTTACCTTTTTAGGTACTTGTCCATCGGCAGCAGAGGTGGTTAGACCGGAAGCACTTGCTCTGCTGATGTATTCACCAAGAATACCATTATCGGCAGACTCAGTATCAGCAACCTTAACATATCTTTGTTTGTGCTTATCATTTCTTTTGTTCTGGTTCTTAAGATACTTCATAGCAACAGCACTATATACTGCAGGCTTAGCATTCACATGCACTGAGTTAACAAAACTACATTCAACTTTCTCATCCTTTTTCTCGGTTGCACAAGTTTTAGTAGAGCTATTGCTGCTAGAATCAAATCCTAACCCAGATTGGTCCTTATATGACATTTGGGTCTGTAGGATTGTTTCAATAGCAACTCTAGATTTTATGTAAGAATCAACAATCCTTAAGAGATGATTGTTTCTTTTCACAAGATCTTCGATCTGAGCTATCAATACTGCCACTTGACTTTTGAGATCTAGGTTTTCTTTCTTTAGAAGAACAGACTCAAGCTCATGTTCTTTGAGAACTTTAAGTTCAGACATAAGCAAGTCATTCTCTGCATAAATTCTATTGAAATCAGCAGCCATCACTTTATGAACGCTACTCAGCTTCTCATAATCAATAAAAAGTTCATCCATTGTTTCTACCATTTCAGCTTTGGATATTTCAGGAAAGGGATCAGCTAAAATTTTGGTGGCAGAGGGAATAGGTTTGGGAGAGAAGTCAGGTAGAGAAGAGATGGGTTTAGATAAGCTTTTGGCTATGTTTGGATGCTTCGTGAATGAGAATTTTCTGGTCATCGGTAAGGGTTTAGGTTTGATGGCAGTGAATTGAATAGAGTTACACTGACCATAGAGTGAGGTTCCCACTTGGTGAACTCTGTATCCATTTGGGTTCTCTGCTTTGACACTAATCTCTTTGAAATGTGGTTGAGGTCTTCCAGTAGCTTCTTCTCTGACTGGAGTTCTTGGAGGAGATGGATCTCGGTAGACTGGAGTCGGTAATGTGGATGTATCGGCATCTTCCATGTCTAGGGCAACAAAACTTACATCGGCATCTTCATCTTCATCGGCATCTTTGCCTGAGTCAGTTTCACACCAAACCGGTAAGGCCTTTTCTGTGCTTTCATCGGCAACAAAGCTTCGAGACTTAGGATGTCTCTTGTTGAATGACTTCCTCACATACTCATATTTTGGTTGAGGACATTTGGAAGCAAAGTGACCAGGTTTTCTGCAGTTGAAGCAGACAAGATCACCTTTGTTGTTCTTTCCGTCGGTAGCACTTGTTGAGGTTTTGCTATAACTTGCTGATTTTTAAAATGCTAGTGTGAATGGTTTTGGTTGCTGGTAGCTTCCTTTCTGCATCCTTTTGAAGTCTTTAAACCTTTCGTAGTTCCTAGCA
This sequence comes from Campanula takesimana, assembly GCA_026119855.1. Lineage (NCBI taxonomy): Eukaryota > Viridiplantae > Streptophyta > Magnoliopsida > Asterales > Campanulaceae > Campanula > Campanula takesimana. Next base: position 163,973 of record JAOWBW010001643.1, read on the forward strand.
AAGGCGGCAAATTCGTCTTCTTCCATAGGTTGTTCTGAGGTTGTTTCTGGGGTTTTGGAACTGCAGGGTGTTTGATGGGGATCTATAGGAGGGAATTTATTTGAAGGGAAGGATACCTGTGACTGAGCTGATAGAGACAAGTTTTTGAAATTTTTATCGAGAACGTTAAGTTTTTGAAGTTCTCTCTCATACAAGAATACACTGGATACAAGATTCTGAATAGAAGTCTCATTTAAGTCTCTAACCTCTCTAACAGCAGTGACCTTGGTATGATACTCATTTCCCAAAGAACTTAGAAAACGAATATTTAGGTCTTTCATGGTATAAATCTTACCTAATGAAGCACATAAGTTACTTACCTTGCAGAATCTGTCGTAGGCACTCCTTAGTGATTCACCATCTTGTTTCTTGAAGGATTCAAACTCAGCAATGCAATCGTAGAGTCTGTTGTCCTTCACCTGCTCATCACCTTCAAAGTATGCAAGGAGCTTGTTCCAGCATTCTTGAGCCGTGGAGCACAAGTCAATGAGTTTATATTGCTTGTCGTCCAAACCACAAGAGATAATGGGGCATGCTTTTCCATCTAGGGCAGCTGAAAGTTTGTCGTCCTCAGTCCATTCCTCTCTTGGTTTCTCGACCAAAGTTTCTTCAATCTGAACATGGGTTTCTTGTTCAGTGTCACGATCAGCATGTTGTGTCAGCGGAGTGGAGGGAATAGGTCTATAGGTGGTTGAGACTTTTAAAGAAATTATTGGACCACCTTCTATGACCTTCATCAACCGATCATCGATTGAGTTCATATACTTTATCATACGAGATTTCCAGACACCAAAATCGTTGACATTCAACAACGGTATGGTGGTGATGTTGAATGACTGCATAATTTTTCCTGCCATGGTATCGGTAAACAAGCTGCAAAGCTTGGAAATTTCTTTCAAAATTCCAAGCTCTGATACTAATTGTTAGGCCCAATTGGTAGGAAAATAGGCTAGAGGGGGGGGGGTGAATAGCCTACTTAAAACTTTTTCAAAGAAACACTTTTATAAATACAACGTCACTTATTAGTTTGCAAACTATTATCAGTAAGCACAGCGGAGAAGGTATGACTTGGTTTTAACTCACACAAAATCAGTATGAAAAAGGTTTTGAGAGCTTGGTTTAACACAAAGTGATTCCTAAAAGTTCAATGCAGTTTCAAGAGATTGGTCAATGGAAATTACAATGAATCAGTACAAACATATACGATCTACCGGTGATAGAGTTCCAACCGGCAAAGATAAGGTAAACAGCAGAGACACAAAGATTTGGAGAGGTTCACAGTGTAAATACTGCTACGTCCTCTACCAAGTTTGGCCAGAACTTGGATTTGGGTTAAGAGTACTATTAGATATCTCTGGTCTATTACAAGCACGGCTTTGCCGGAAACAAAGAGTAAATTCTAGAGATCACTAATGGATCGTAATACAAATCTGACCAAGTGTTTTTGAGCGGCAAGTCCAATAGAACTTGTCTCACTCAGGTGGGTGTGTGAATAACTCAAACAACGTATTCCTTAAATGATCTAGTTCGGGAATACTAACATTGTTGTTGAGTTGGTGAACAAGTGTATGTCCTATTAAATTATCTAATGATTATCTGGACAGAATGTTTGAGTCTTCAATGAATACTCAAAAACATTCAACTCTCTTCAATGCTCTATTTCCACCAACCGTCTTCAATGCTCTAAGTCCTCTATTTATAAGAGGAGTGAATGTCTTGAGTCTTGTAGAAGAAGGCTTGCAATTTGAATATCCAGTTGGGTAGTTGAGGAGCATTAAATGCTGTATCTTTAGCATTAATGGCGAAGATATGAAGTACACACATGCTTGCAAAATTCTGATGGGTAAAGACCCATTTGTCTCAACCGGTTACCTGCAAAAAGCAAGTAGGGACAAAGTATAGCTAAAACTAGCTATGTGTCAGACGGCGCAGTAATCATGACAGAGTAGTTTAACAACTTTCTGATAAGACAGTACAGAAAGGACAGAGACAATCAGTAAGTTGACATTGAGATAGAACAACAAAACCTGACTGTCAGTAAGGTTTAGATTGTCCTTGCTGATTGTTTGAGTCATCGGCAACTTGAGTAGTAAGTTGATCGGCATGTTGAATTCTGGCTGCTGATTGTGCTTCCTTCTGCTGGTTTGCCAAGATTGAAGAGTTGGAATACACCTGTGATGGTCACAAAGAATCCTAAGGGTACCTTACAAAGGTTCTATTAAAATTGGGGGATCCTAAGTGATAACTATGATTGTGATTAAGTAATTCTATCTCCTAAACATATATTTGAACAACAAAAAACTTTACTCCTTGAGTGGCTTATTTACAGCCTTATGTTCTAAAAAATAGGTCTTATAATTAAATTATAAGATAAAAATTATGATAATCTTGGCATTATGGCAGTAATTTTTAAGAAAAATTATGATAATCTATAGGTCTTATAATTAAATTATAAGACTAAAATTAGTCTAATATGAAACTATAAGACTAAATATGTGTTAGTTAATAATAAGAGACGGACAAGTCTTATATGTTAGCTATAAGAGTTTGACTGGGTTTGATAAGATAATATTAACTTTTTTTCTCTCAAAAATGTAAAAAAAAGTGAATATTTTTTCTTCTTATATGTTAATTATAAGAGGTGGACATATCTTATGTGTCAATTATCAGAGTTGACTGTTGTTTGACCTAATATAAAAGTCAACAATAATAAAATTTTATTATTTTAATTTATTTGTGAAAAAAATGTGGGCAGAAATGACTTTTCTACTTCAGTTATAAGAGAAAAATTGGTCTTATACACTTTTTATAAGAGTTTGACCGATGTTAACCGAGTTTGACTAACCTTTTTTTTTCTAAAAAAAATGAAAAAAGTGTTTTTTTTTACTTTTATATGTTAAATATAAGAGGTGGGCATGTCTTATATGTCAGTTATAAGAGTTTGATTGATGTTTGACCGAGTTTGAAAATATTTGACCAAATAATATTATTATTTTTTCTAGAAAATGAATAAGTGAAAATTTTCGACTCTTATATGTTAATTATGTGTAAGTTATAAAAGTTTGACAGCTGTTGACCAGGTTTGACGAAATTTGAGCAAATAATATTTTTTATTTTTTTCTTAAAAAAGAAAAAAGTGATTTTCTTTACTCTTATAAGTTATCTGCTGTTTGACCGGGTTTGACCAAATTTTACCAAATAATATTTATATTTTTTTCTAAAAAAATGAAAAAGAGAAAATTTCGACTCTTATGTGTTAATTATATGTAAGTTATAAGAGTTTGATTGTTGTTTGAGCAGGTTTGACCATATTTGACCGAATAATATTATAGTTTTCTAAAAAAGATGAAGAAAGTTTTGACTCTTATATGTTAATTATGTGTCAGTTATAAGAGTTTGACTGCTGTTTGACAAAGTTTGACCATATTTGACCAAATAATATTATTTTTGCTTCTAAAAAATTTGAAAAAAATGATTTTTTTTTTACTCTTATATGTTAATTATGTGTCAGTTATAAGAGTTTGACTGTTGTTTGACCGAGTTTGACCATATTTGACCAAATAATATTATTTTTGCTTCTAATAAAATTGAAAAAAGTTATTTTTTTACTCTTATATGTTAATTATGTGTCAGTTATAAGAGTTTGACTGTTGTTTGACCAAATAATATTATTATTTTTTTTTAAAAAAAAGTGATTTTTTTTTACTCTTATGTGTTAGTTATAAGAGTTTGACTGTTATTTGACCAAGTTTGACTAAAAAAATTATTATTTTTTTGTAAAAAATAAAAAAAGTAATTTTCGTAACTCTTATATGATAATTATGTGTTAGTTATAAGAGTTTGACTGCTGTTTGACCAAGTTTGACCAATTTTTATTTTTTATTTTTTTTAAAAAAAATGGAAAAAGTGAAATTTTTGACTCTTATGTGTTAGTTATAAGAGTTTGACTACTTTTTGACCAAATTTGACCCAAAAAAATTATTATTTTTTTGTCAAAAAATGAAAAAAGTAATTTTTTAAACTCTTATATGATAATTATGTGTAAGTTATAAGATTGACTAAAATTTGACCAAAAAAATAAAGTTGGGAAGAGATATGAAGGTATTTTAGTCTTCTTACATCATTTTGCTAGTGAGGGGTGTATGAGGAATTTTCCATCTGGATTTTCTTTATTTGGGTTTAAATCTGGGCTCAGGGGCCCTAGAGTCCAAGGGCCAAATATTTCTTACACTAGCCCAAAATCCCCTTACACCAAAGCATTTTTTTTTTTTAAGTAAATAATTCCACCACTTTTTAAAATTTTAGTTTTTGATACGACCTCTTTTCTAGTCCACCTCCTTATACTTTAACATTGAAATATACGATACATTAAAACATAAAAAACATAGACCAAATGGAAAAAGGGTGAAAATTGAAGTAAATTGACACTAAGAACACCAATAAAATTAAACAAAAATTTAAAACCAAACCCAGATTAAATAAGAAAGGCAATCCAATTAAACTTGCATGTACAAGAAAACGTCAATTTCCCAATGATCAATCAAGATCAAGATCAATAGAACCAATAAAAGGGAGAATCCACATAAATCAAAGAATCCAACTACCAATTACAGTAAGCAGTGATAACTAAATCAATCAATCAGTCAACCAATCATGTGGGTGCATGCTAGAAGACATACATCATAGGCCATAGAGACAAGCTTGAAGTTGGATTCAACAGTGGTAGTATCAGAAGGATTTTCATAGCAAGCCTCCTGTAAGCTTTCTTGAAATCACAATCTTCGACATTCTGATCGACCTCTAAAGCATTGTTAAAACCCCACTCTTGATTCTTCCCTCTTCTTCTCTTGTTTGTCCAAAATCCCAGCGTTTGGTTTAATCCTGCCATGCAAGCAATGAAAGAAGAAATAAGAGCGATTGAGAAGAACAAGATTGTCAGTTCGTTGATATTCCAAAAGGGAAGAAAAAATTGATGTGAAATGGGTCTCAAGACAAAGATCAAGGCAAATGGCAAGATTGAAAGGCATAAAACTAGGCTTGTTGCAAAGGGATACGAGCAAAGGTACGATTATGATTATCAAGAGAAACATGTTACGCATGGGAGGAGCAAACATATTGATACTCGTTTTCAATTCCTTCGTGATCAAGTTATGAAGAATGAGATTTCGTTGGTGTACTGCAAGTCCGAAGATCAAGTAGCGGACATTTTTACTAAGCCGTTGAAGTTCGAAGCTTTTGTCAAGCTGAAGCATATGATGGGTATGATGGTATTTGAGAATCAAGATTAAGGGAGGATGTTGAAGTTAATCTTAATTAGTCTTGATTATTCTAGAGAAGTCTTTGGTTCATAGTACTTATTTTTTGTGCATGCTTCATAATACCAAAGGTCAAGAGTCATTAATCTAGATAAGAATTAGTTAAGATAAGTATTGTCCTTTTGTTTACTAGTTTATGCTCATTGTTTTCTAAGTCTTGTAAGCCTAAAAATAGGCAAGTCATTTTAGTCTCAAAGTGTGTCAAAAACCAGATTTTATATAGTAAAAGGTTATTCTCCATATTTATCCTCTTTCTCTATATTCTAAGGTTTATCCAACAAAAGGAAGAGCTCAAGCCTCAATTTGATCACAAGCAAAACACATAAATAACAAACTTTGGCGTCCTCTGTTGGTCCCCTATGTAAAATCTTAAGCAGGCATAGTGGAAACATATGATTCAACAAAAATGTCATAAAATTTTAGAAGCATAAAATATCCACGAGAGTCACCGTCGTCATGGAATAAAGATTGGCAGGTCTCTGAGGAATCTATGGGGAAATGACCATCGGAGTAGTTGAGATTTACAGATAAATAATTCTTTCACTAGCCCAAAATCCCCTTACGTCAAAGCTTTTTTTTTTTAAGTAAATAATTCCACCACTTTTTAAAATTTTATTTTTTTGATACGACCTCTTTTCTAGTCCACCTCCTTATACTTTAACATTGAAATATACAATACATTAAAACATAAAAAAAACGTAGATCAAATGGAAGAAGGGTGAAAATATCAACCCTTCTTCGTGAACTCAATTGAAGAAAATTGACACTAAGAACACTAATAAAATTAAACAAAAATTTAGGCTCCGTTTGTTTCGCGTAAAACAATTTCCGAAAAATGATTTCTCGTAAAATGTTTTCTGGAAAATGAAAATGTTTTCCGGAAAATGAAATAAACATGTTTTTGGTTGTTTGGTAAATCTAAGGAAAATGTTTTCCGAAAAATATTTTCATATGAAAATAATAATAATTTAATATGAGGAAAAGAATAATTATGAGAAAAAAATTGAATGTGGGTGGAGATTTTGGGTTGGGGTGGGATGGGTGGTCGTGGGGGTGAGGTGGGGTGGGTGGGGGTAGGTGGGGGTGGGGGTGGGGGAGATGTTCAAAAATAATTTTAATATGGGTTATTTATTTATTTATTTATTTATTTTGGGGGGTGGGTGGGCGGGTGGGTGGGGTGGGGGTAGGTGGTAGGGGTGATGGAGTAGTGGGGGTAGGGAGCGCGAATGTGGGAGTTGTTAGAAAATAAGTTTAATAAGAGTAAAAAAAAATTGGTGGGGGTGGGTAGGGTGAGGGGTGGGTGGGGTAGGGGTGGGGTAGTGGGGAGCGGGGGAGGTGTTCAAAAATAATTTTAATATGAGTGATTTTTTTGATTTTTTTTTTTTGGAGGGGGGGTGGGAGGTGGGGGTAGTAGGGTAGTTGGGGGGGGGGGGGTTGGAGGTGTTCTTTTTATTTTATTTTTTTTAATATGAGTGAAAAGAAGTTTTTTTTTTTTTTTTTTTTTTTTTGTGGGTGGGGTGGGGTGGGGTGCTGGGGTAGTTGGGGCTGGTGGAGATGTTCATTTTTTTTTAATATGAGTGAAAATAAGTATTATTTTTTTGGGTGGGGTGGTGGGGCAGTTGGGGGTGGTGGAGATGTTTATTTTTTATTTTATTTTTAATATGAGTGAAAAGAAGTTTTTTTTTTTTTTTTTTTTTTTTGGTGGGTTGGGTGCTGGGGTGGTTGGGGGTGGTGGAGATATTCAAATTTTTTTTTTTAATATGAGTGAAGAAGTTTTTTTTTTTTTTGGGTGGGGTGGTGGGGTAGTTGGGGGTGGTGGAGATATTCATTTTTTTTTTAATATGAGTGAAAAGATTTTTTTTTTTTGGTGGGGTGGGGGGTGGGGTGGGTGCTGGGGTAGTTGGGGGTGGTGGATAGGATGGATGAAGAGGGTGGTGTTAGAGGTGTAGTGGGTAGGGTGGGGTTTTATGGAGAGTTGTGTGTGAGTGAGAGAGTTAACATTTTCCGGAAAATGATTTACTTAGTAGAAATCCGTAAGTCATTTTACTTAGAAAATAGGGAAACCCATTTTCCGGAAAATATATTCCTCATTTTCCGGTGCGTAACAAACACCGGAAAATGGGGAAAACATTTTCCGGAAGTTATTTTACGCGAAACAAACAGAGCCTTAAAACCAAACCCAGATTAAACAAAAAAGGCAATCCAATTAAACTTGCATGTACAAGAAAATGTCAATTTCTCAATGATCAATCAAGATCAAGATCAATAGAACCAATAAAAGGGAGAATCCACATAAATCAAAGAATCCAACTACCAATTACAGTAAGCAGTGATAACTAAATCAATCAATCAGTCAACCAATCATGTGGGTGCATGCTAGAAGACATACATCATAGGCCATAGAGACAAGCTTGAAGTTGGATTCAACAGTAGTAGTATAAGATGGATTTTCATAGCAAGCCTCCTGTAAGCTTTCTTGAAATCACAATCTTCGGCATTTATGATCAACCTCTAAAGTAAAAACCCCACTCTTGATTCTTCCCTCTTCTTCTCGTGTATGTCCAAAATCCCAGCGTTTGGTTTAATCCTGCCATTCAAGAACATAAATAATTAGGAAAAAGATCATAAATGATACGGATTATAGGAGCATAAAAATTATCAACAGTACAAGGAAAAAGATCAGACATTTTCATGAAAAATAAACCTTACCGAATTTTCGATGAATTGTTGATATGGGCAAGACCTAAATACCCAGTTACCCACTGAAACCGTGACCATCCAAATCCAACCTACGCCTCACAATCAGTGTCCTCTAACAAACAGGCATGTTCGCTTCCACATGTTGTATTGGGCTTGAACTGAAACACAAAAATGAGGTTTCACATAAGAATGAATTATGGTTACATAACATAATAGTCATTACATTCTACACAGAGATGGAACAAGGATTAACAATTACTTATCCCTTGAGATAATTACAAGGTAGGTTAACGTACTACACCCTCTATTACATAAAAGGTAATATACTCTTCTTTAACAATATAATGAAATTTACTTTTGAGTTGAGTTACAAATAATGCAACTCCGTTGGATGAGTTAAATTTCATAAACAGAGTGTTACCATATCAAACAATTCGTTACATAAACTAACGGTCTTTAAAAATATAACACCCACTTCATCTTCTTCCTCATTTCATCTCTCCTTGCATTTTTCTCAAATTCAAGCCAACAACAATGGTGGATGAACATCAAAAGTGAACCCAGATTCCAACAATAGAAAACCCAAATCAAACCCAAAGCTCAAAATTAAAAATTTGAATAGCTAAAGCCATAATTTGAAAATTGAAACCCCAATCCAAAATCAAATTCAAATCCATCTCAGATCTGTGATTCCCAAATAAAATCCCAATTCTCAATTAAACCCTAACAATTCTTTGACATCGTCTTTAGTGATTCTTGGTTCTTTCTCCAATGTTGATGTCTGTGAAGGTAAGACATCCAGGAGAGAGGTGAATCTTCTTGTTTGGATTTTTTGGGTGCTCGATTATAATAGAGTTGTAAATAGCAGCACATCATGGTCTTCTGCGATCGGATTTTAGAGCACATATGATGCTTGGATTTTGTTTCTTTGGTCGGAGGAAGAGTCGACCGCAATTGATAGTTCGTCTCTATCAAAGGCAGGTGGCATTGGTTGGAGGGGGGAGGAGGAATGTTTGGCTGTGGAGGAGTTGGGAGGAGAGATAAAGGTGAGCTGGGTTGGTGATTTCTGGTGGTGTGTGGCGGATTGATGGTGGGGCTGTAGCAAAGAAAGAGAAATGTGAGAGGTAAGGAAGAAGCTACCTAGGCTAACGAACGTTAAATATATTTAACGGGTGTTACACTTCTTTGATATTTCAGTTACTTTTGTAATGTCGTTAGGGTGCGTTCCATTATATGTAACAAAATGGTAAAGTACATTTCATTAAAATGTCAAATTGTAGTATGTTGCATTAATTGTAACAAACGCTATAGTAAGTTACCCTACCTTGTCGTTCACCCCCTTATCCCTTCCATCATCCATGGAGAAAATTCTAGGTAACAGGTTTCAAAAAATTTAATTTCAAGGCTTTCATATTGTTTCCCGGTGGTGAAGCTATCAAGAGCTTTGTCGGTGCTGGCCAAAATGAGACATGACAGGTTGGTGGGTTAAGGAAGGGAGGCCGGTGGGTGGCGGTGGGAAAGGAAGCGGTGTTGCGGTGGAGAGGAAGAGGAGGGTTTGTTTATAAATTTACAATTTAATTTTCTCCCCTTATAGTTTTAATATTACTTTTGAAGGTGTCAACCTCAATCAACCTCAATATTTTATAGTGTTACCCTTTTTATAATCACACATTTGCAAAGTATCATATGCCCTCAAAAAGAGGCAAGTGCAAATCACATGGCAAATGAACGATTAAAAACAAATGGTTTTAGCGAAAGTGACTTCCTACGCAACAAAAGAATAGTTTAGGGCACAAAATGAGTCAAAAAATAGTTTAGGTATGAAATCGACAGTTGACCTATAATTGAAGTGATTTTTAGTGCAATTTCTCCAATAAATATAGTAAATGTAAATTGTTTACAATTTTTTTTATGTAATGAATGTGATCCCGCATAAAAGACAGATTTTTGAACCTTTAAAAAGTTCATAGATGGACAAGGACATTTGGGTTCCAACGGGCACCCTATTATGTGAAGGATGTGTAACACTAAAGGTGTAAGGTTTTATGACCCAAAAGTGAATGTATTGGAAACATATTAAAACTTTCGACCTAACACATGATGTGTTAGGTCGAAAGTTTTAATATGTTTCCAATACATTCACTTTTGGGTCATAAAACCTTACACCTTTAGTTTTCCGTTATAGTTTCGATAGAAAGATAATGAAAAAATATGTCATTTTGCTGTAATTTAAGAGAGAACATGACTTTCCCCTATAGTTAATGGGATTGGCAGTTCTGTTTATAAAAAGAAAAAACTGACTTTTAGTTTTCCGTTATAGTTTCAATAGAAAGATAATGAAAAAAAAAGGATTTTGCATAATAGAAGCAAAATCCAGTTTCATTTACTGATACAAGAAGAAACTGATTCATTTTTGCAAAAAGAAAAAAAGGCAATCCTCAATTCATACACAAATTTTCGGGTATCGAATGACCAAAGCTTCTATCATAACTCACTAGTAGGTAACCCGTGCTCCACACGGGAATCTATTCCGTTAATGTTTTTGTATTTTCATTTTTTGATGTTTTTAATTGATAAATTAACATAATGATTTTATTTGAATATATATATATATATATGTATATTTTAAATTAATTAAAAAATTTCATAGCTTTGGTTGTACATAGTTGTAATAAATATGTATTTTAATTAATTTAGAAGTATATTTAAGTTTGTTGTATGAATATTTAAAAAACTTAATGGTATTAATAGTATTATTAACATATATATTAACTATTATGATTAATTAATATAATTAATAGTAATAGTTAATATATATTATAACAATTATGATTAATTAATACTATTAATAATAATAATTAACTTATAGAGTAACTATTATAGTTAACAATTATATTTAACTATTATAATTAACTAATACTATTAATAGTATTAGTTAGTTATAATGGTTAAATATCACTCTCTCCGTCCCGGAGTAAGAGTTCTACCTCCTATTTGTACGGAGATTAAGAAATGATGGAAGTAAAGTAAGTGTTGTGAGTGTAAAAGTAAATTAGGAGAGAAAATGAATGGGAGGGAATAATAAGTTGATTGGTTTTGTGTTAATTTTTTAGTAATAATTAAAATAATTATTATAATTAACTAATATTATTAATTGCACTTATTAACATACTCCCTCTGTCCCAGCTCACTTGACACCTTTTGACCAAAACTGGTCAACTCAAGGTCGGTTTGACCAACACTTTATAGAAAAATTTATGATCCGAAAAAAAATTAAAAAAATGTAAAATAATCACCATTAAAAATCCTCTCAATAAAAATTTTTAAAATGTTTTTTGGAATATAAATATTTCTATAAAGTGTTGGTCAAACCGACCTTAAGTTGACTAGTTTTAGTCAAAAGGTGTCAAGTGAGCTGGGACGGAGGGAGTATATAATAACTATTATTATTCACTAATAATACTAATAGTTATAATTAACCTCTATATTAACTATTATAATTAATTAATACTCCCTACGCCATAGAGTAAGAGTCATACCTTGTTTGTGCACACTTATTAAATACAAAATAGAAAAATTGGTAAACATTGCAAATGTGTTGAGTGTATAATTGTCCAAAACACTATTCATTCTTTCTCATCATTTGTCCTTTTAGGAAATAAAATTTTAGTGGGACGTACAAAAATAGAAAGTAGGACTCTTACTCTTGAACGGAGCGAGTACTATTAATATTAAATATTAATATTTATTTTATAATGATTAACTAATACTATTAATAATAATAGTTAACTTATATAGTAACTATTATGATTAACTAATAATACTATTAATAGTAATAATTAACATATATAGTAACTATTATGATTAACTAATACTATTAATAGTAATTTTTATTTTATTTAATAGTTAATTATAATAGTTATATATAAATTGGGACACACCAAAAAGAAAAGTAAGAACTTTAAACTGGGACGGAGGGAATAATAATAATTATAATAAACTAATATTATTAATAGTAATAGTTAATTGATATAATAACTATTATAATTAATTAATATTAAAAATTAATATTTAACTTATATAATAACTATTATAATTAACTAATACTTTTACTATTAATAGTTAACTGTTATTTTCTTATTACCATTAGCTAATACTGTTAGTTACTACATAAGGTAACTATTATAATAGCTATTACTAATAATAGTAATAGTTAACTATAATAGTAACTATTACTAATAAGAGTAATAGTTAACTATAATGGTTAACTATTATAGTTAACTATTACTAATAATAGTAATAGTTACTATAATAGTTAACTATTATAGTTACCTTTTATAGTAACTATTATTATTAGCTAATAGTATTAGCTAATGAAAAGAAAATGAAAAGTCACTTATTTATTAGTATATTGTTGATGTGGTTTCTCCAAATGCAAGCTTTCTCCATTGTTTGTCCACATGTCAATACCATAGCTCTTTTGGCCAACTTTAATCTATATATCTATATAATCTATAAAAGCAGAAACAATTCTTGCTTTCACATCGCGCCACGTGGAATTCCACGTCATAAAGCCACGTGGCAAAAGCTTATTGCTCCATTCAATTAAATCAATTTAAAAAATATATATATATATCAAAAAGCAATTTCAAAAGTTATAAATCTAATTAGTAACTTTAGATTCAAATTGATTATTTAGAGCAAATTCTATCAATGCCATTTACAACTTGGGTGATTACGGGTGCCGTTTTTGAAAACGTGAAGATTGAGCCCCAAATTACGCAAGCTGGTCCTACCTAATCTTCGCAACTACTAATCATACTTTGTATATACCTTTTGCATATTCTTATTTATCTCCTTCCTTTATTCCTTGGTAATTAGTTGCTTAATGATAGGTATAGATTTGATTGTGTATAATATTTTCCTAATTTAGTGGATGTAAATATTTCATAAATAGTGAAATTCTAGAACATCACAAATCACGTGTGTTACCAATTCATTCCAACCTTGCATTCTTTATCTCTTTCTTCTCATTCCGTCTGTTCTAACCCTCCTCCTTTCTTCATATATTTCTTTTATCTTTTAATGTGTCTTGCATGTGGTTAGTTCATTCAATTTTTATATTAAGGTAATTAGGGTTTAGTAATGGCATTTTCTTGGCAGTGGATCACGTGGTCTAAAAACGGTTGTAGTAGTGCCCTTTTAATCTCTACAAACTCATCCCCCAATGGCACAATCCCTTTACCACCCCATTACTAATAATCCTTTTCAGTATTTGAAAGAGAAAAGAAGAAAAGGCTAAAATCGATACTCATAGTGCCGAATTCATCTTTTCGTTATCCCCAGTGCTGGTTTTGTTTTCGACATCATTTTTTTATTTATTTCTCTCTTCGCCTTAATTTACACAGTTAACTATGCTTTTTGATTTTAAGCTATTTATTTATGTGATTCAAGAATAGTTCATTTAAGAAACCCTTTTTTTTTTCTTTCCTAACACTAGAATTTATTTATTTTTCGTTTTTTGAATTGATTATATTTGACTTTTTATATAATTTAAGAGATTGTTATATTTTGTTATTGCTTTACAGATTTGAATGAATGTTCTTTTTTTTTGTCAACAAAAGTTTTGCCAATTTACAACATGATTTAATTGTCAACTTAATTTCAATTTGTTTATTTAATTTTTTTTGATAAATATTTATTTTCTTATTTCTATTTGGTTTTTTATATTTCGTTTTTATTTATTTTGTGCATGTCACATCTTGATTTAAACTTTATTTTCATATTTGGTTGTTTCTCTTTTGATTGTGATTTGGCTTAGATGAGGTCTTGTGTGAGACGGCCGCCCCGCTCATAGATTGGGCAAACTATTTACTCACTTAACTAGACCCGTCTTAACATGTGAGACCGTCTCACACAAATTTTTGTCTTTGATTTAATATTTTATTTACTTTTGCTTTGCTTACTTTGGTATTTACGTTAGCTTTGGTTTAGTAATAGCTATAATACTTTGAAATTAGTATGTTTATATTTTGATGCTTTCTAAATATGATCACCATTTGCTAAAAAAAAAAGTGATCACTATCACAGATAGGGAGCTTACCTGGGAGCTATGTTAACCATCAAAAGTCAAAAGTGGCCAAACATAGTGGGACGGAGGGAGTATTATTAAAAGTATTATCAATTATAATACAATGACAAATTTTAGATTTTTATTAGCATTATTATTTTATATTTAAATTATTGGTCAAAGTTACATCTTATTGACAAAAAATGACAGTTATTTTGGACCGGAGGGAGTATCTTCATTAAAATTAAAAAAATAGTTATGGATAGTGTTTCTATTGTTGTATCAATAACCATTTTTAAAATAATATATAAATGCTTAGATTTTCATAACCTTTTGGTCAAAATTCCATTTTGTGTACCACATGCGACATTTATTACGGGACAGAGGGAGTATTAATTTATTTTCGGTTTGATTTGTTTGAATTTCATTATTCGTGTTGATTTTATTTGTTAACGTTCGTTAGTTCTGGATATGGTTTCTATTTAGGTAAATAGTGTTGTTTCTATTTATGTTTTATTTTTACGTTTTATCATTTATCATTTTATTTCTTTGTGTTTTGTGTTGCCCTTAGCATCTTTTTTTTTTTTTTTTTTGACAATGTCCACGCCATAAGGAGGCGAGCAGGGAGATCAAACCCTATGCTAATTAGCCAAAGTACTGGAGTTTTGAAATCTCTCAACAAATGCATGAATGTTGATCACTTCAATTCTGATACTCATCATCAAGTAAATGATAGCAATGCCTCACTTAATCACATGGATACAAGTGCAATAAAATATAAAAAATGACCAATTTTGATCAGTGAATATTTTCGTACTAAATATCAAAATAGAGAAAAAAAAAAAGAGATGTATAAAATTCATTCACAACAAAGAAAGAAGAGAGGGTAAAAATTATTTTGAGATGAACGGGTTAGTAAACAGTGCACCTACTCTGCTGAATATAGTAAGAGGTGTTGAATGGAATTGGTTAAAATGTCTGTTTTGGAAATGTTATTATTATGTTCAATAATAACGGTTATTACACTTTTCTTTTTATTCGTCTCAAAGTGATATTGTAGTTTTCAATAAAAAGAAATTGTAAGTGATATTGTAGTTTTCAATAAAAAGAAATTGTACAATCGTAAAATAGTTTAATGTACAAAAAGGAGCACAATACTTAAATATGACAAGCCAAAAGAGATTCTTATTATGTGATAGGCGAATAAACTTAATTTAGACATAATTAATTATGAGCACAATCTTTTGCTCTTTCTCACTCAATCTTTGCATGTATCTTTTACTTCTCAAATATAATTATTATGGGTGAATAATAAAAAAATAATTAGAATCTCTTAGCAAGAGAATGTTTATTGATCAAGTCATACAACTAAAGACATGTTCGCACTAATTCAGACTATCTCAAAGTTATAGCACTCTAACTGGTAGCCATTTAATACAAACGAGGTTTCCTACATGTAATCTTACGAATGGTAAGATTATTAAGTAATGTGCTTTCAAATATTTTATATTATAAGAATTGATATAGGGTTACTAATTATATTTACTTTTTTTTTTTTTTTAACTATAGCTACCACACCAATAGCAACCAATCCAACAAACTTAGAATTTAGAACTCATGGTAGGCCGGTTGGTCAAGGTTTAGGGGGTTTACACTCTCTCAAAAGAAGTGTGGATGTTAATACTCTAATTCTGAGAATCGACAACAAGGAACCAAGGTTCTAAAAAGCGCTAAGCGGTCGCTAGGCACCGCAACAGGGCCTAGCGCCTAGGCGGGGTCTAAACGGACTTAGGCGGGGCCGAGAATTCAGAAATAGTTATAATATCTTAGGCGGGACTTAGGCGCTTCATGAACGCCTAGCGCCTAGGCGGCCTAGACAGGCGTCTTTTAGAACACTTTAAGGAACTGAAAACATTTCTCCATTCGATGATGTGAATTTGAGTCATGTATTAGGCCTAACAAACTTGGAATTGAGAAGACGTGTTATGCTAATTAGCCAAAGTACTGGAGTTTTGAAATCTCTCAACAAATGCATGAATGTTGAACACTTCAATTCTGATACTCATCATCAAGTAAATGATACCAATGCCTCACTTAATCACATGGATACAAGTGCAATAAAATATTAAAATTGACCAATTTTCACTATTATAATTGATTAGTGAAGATTTCCGTACTTATTATGCTATAGAAATATCATCCTATTATTCTCTTACATATCTTACTATTTGTTTTTTCAATAATTTTTTGCGAGTACAAGGTTTGGTCAGGATTGAATCACACAATGATTCGCCAACAAATAAAAAAGATAAGATGAAAACATCACGAGGTAATACTTGATTTTAAGATTTGCGTAAATGTTTATGTGATTTCGAATGTCGTTACCCAACTTTACTTTTACTTTTTACTTTTTACTTTTTGTTTTTTTATACCACTATTAGATTACTTTTTCAAAATGTAATCACTTCAACGCTTTTATTTTATCCCCAGGTCGAAGTCAATTAATGACGCCAATATTTCCTATGACTAACATTATGAACATCAATAATATTGATATTTTTTTATTGTTTGCATAATTTTGAGATTCATAGACACCATTAGCATTTTTTTTTAATCTAAGTCACACACGTAAATTATTTATCAAAAGTGTGTTTCATGATGTCATAATTAGTTACATTATATTTCTCGCGGGTGTCCCTCCAACCACTGGTAATCATTTAATTCGGCCAATGTTTCCTACATATAATTTTACGATTGGTAAGAATATTAATTTTGTGTTTTTAAATAAATATTATAAAAATTGTATAGCAATATTACTAATCATCATTACACATTTTATTTATTGTAGCTACCACACCGACTAGGACCAATCAATAAGATTTGAAGTTAGAAGATGTGGTAGGCCAATTAGTCAAAGTAATGGAGTTATGCAATAAATCAAAATGTTTAATTTTCAATCTTTTAAATGTTTTTAAAAGCTTCCCTTATTTATTAGTTTATAATTCTTATCATCATATAATGGTATAAAATAACTCAGTTTTTCTTATTTTATATAGATTTAGCAAGGATTGAATTACAAAATGATTTGCCAATAAATGAAGATGATAAGGTGACAACATCACAAGGTAATAAGAAAAAAAGATGAAGGAAATTGCACAATCAAACACATGTATGGTTTAAGATTTTAATAGGGAAGTATAATTGCACTTGAAGAATATATTTTTTTCGTTGTAATTTGTTTACCACATAGTAAAACATACTACATTGAATACTTATTTCTTTGCAAAAATCCATTACATTTTAGTTTATTTTACATATGCAGCTTGCTGGGATATTGGGGATCCAAATTATAAATGTGATCATTGTCATGCTTTATTTTGGTACGAAGAGAGGACTCCAAAGAATAAGCCAACGACGAATCCAAAATTCTCATTGTGTTGCATGGATTGTCAAGTACAACTTCCTCGCTTGAAAGATCCGCCTGATTTGCTGCGTGATCTCCTAGAGAAAAGACACGAAAAAAACAAAACTTCTACGGATAACATACGTGTCTTCAACATGATGTATGCATTTACAATGGGGGGACGATTGATAAGAGCGTAAATCAAGGAAGATGCCCTTATGTATTTTAGATTAAAGGTCAGAATGTTCATCGAATTGGATCATTGTTGTCCAATGAAGGAGTTCCTCCACAATTCACTCAACTATATATTTATGACACT
The DNA here is from genome assembly GCA_026119855.1 of Campanula takesimana. Taxonomy (NCBI): domain Eukaryota; kingdom Viridiplantae; phylum Streptophyta; class Magnoliopsida; order Asterales; family Campanulaceae; genus Campanula; species Campanula takesimana. The sequence goes on from JAOWBW010001643.1 coordinate 181,819, forward strand.
GATAACGAAGTTGCTGACATAATAAAATTTACCAGGTGTGTTTGTTTCATAATGTACTTTATCATGGCGTGCTTTATGTATATATCATGTGAGAATATTTACTAATTTTATATTGCTTGCTTTAAAATGAATAGTAAACAGAGGACGCTAGACGTCGACAACTCCATTGTAGCGGACTTAAGAAAAATGTTGATGAAAATAACCCGTATGCAAAGATTTACGAAATAGTTGCAGAGCGTATTTCGTTGAGAGATTTGAGTGAGGTAAGGTTTAGGCTGATAAGAATGCAATATAAGGATGGAAGAATGTATAGTTTGTCAACAACTTCTAAAGTGGCAGCTTGTATCGAGGGTGATATTGAAGATGCACCTGATATGAGAGACATTATGATTGAGAAACGGTGTGGTGACTTAGAGCAAATACACGAGTTCAACCCATGTTATCTTCCGCTTTAGTACTCGCTGTTGTTTGTTTATGAGGAAGATGAATATTATACCAATATTCCTAGATATAAACCTTCTATGTCAAAGCGACCCAATCTTTCTTTGATGGAGTTCTTATCATTCGGACTCCAAGAGAGGTCTACAGAAGGACCCAACTTATGAGAAGTGGAAGACTACTGCAGCAGTTTATGGTTGATGCATACATAATGATGGATACCCAGAGGCTTCAGTCGATTCATTACAACCAACCTGCTCTTCGATTCGAATCTTATAGGAAACTTTCAGATGCAGTTTCAGAACGAGATACTGATCCATCATCTGCAGGTAGACGAGTTGTGTTACCATCAACATACACCGGAGGACAGTGGTGAATGACTCAGAAATATTGATCAAGCTTTGGAATTTTGCAACAGAGCGAGAATGATAGTTACAAATCTAGGAAAACATATAGTTGAAGCAAGAATGTTTTTTGTATAGAATACAAGAATGGAGATGTTTGTGCCTAGAATGATGTTGAGCCCATCAGATTTGATAAATTTCCCTATTAAATTCCAATATAAGGAGTTCACATTGGTCGTTTGCCTCTGACTATAAATAAGAGTCAGGGACAGTCTCTTTCGCATACCTTTCTCGACCTGTATTTAGTCACGAGCAGTTGTATATGACAATCTCGAGAGTTACAAACAAAAAGGGGCTCAAAGTTCTGATTTGTGAAAAGGATAGTCAAACGAGCGATATGACCACTAATGTGGTCTGTAAAGAAGTTTTTCACATATTATGAATTAATACTGAATTTATAAACATTCATACTTGGAATAATTCATTTAGAGTGTTGTGAGTTGGTTGAGTACTCCAGCTTTTCACACTAACATTTTGTCTGTGATAAACATGGTACAGAGATTATATCAAGACAAAAAATATCACATACCTAAAGTTATTTATTTAGTTTCCCATTCCATTTCATTCAAGACTTATTTGTATTGTTTGACTTTAAACTACTCATTCCGTCCCAAAATATTTCTCCTCCCGTCCTAAAAAAATTGTAGTTTTAAAGTTCTCACACATATTAAAATATAATTATTACATGAATATTATACTTTTTTGTAAAGTCGTTTTAAAACATAAATATTATACTTTTTGTTTTAGTCGTTGTAAACTACAAGTGTTTATGATCGATGGAGTAATACTCTAACATGTTACTTATCCATTCCAATTGTACTAACTCACATTTTGAGTTTTAAATATATAGTACTCCCTCAGTCCCAAAATAAATGATAGTGTAAAGCTCTTTAATCATATTGTTGTTATTGTTATTTATTATATATTTTTATTATTGTAAAGCTCTTTAATCACTTATAGCCACAATATTTTCAGCAGAATACTCTCTCTCAGATTCACTTTCTCATAAGCCAAAAACTAACAACCACCAAAAGTGTTTATCGTAAGTTCATGCATAACAAGTGACTACCCATTTTTAATGTTGAACTATAGTTTCAAAACTCTCTCTCTCAATTGCTTTCTCTTTCTCTCTCTCTCTCTCTCTCTCTCTCTCTCTCTCTACATATATATATATATATATGAAAATGTCTTGCATCAGTTTTTCTTAATTAATTAACCTTATTAGTCCCGTCGAATTTCGACGGGTTACTCACTAGTATATATATATATATATATATATATATATATATATATATATAGATTTGCCCTATTTTCCTTGCAACGAATTGCCATCAAGTTCACATTCTCAGTAAAACAGTTATTCAACCAGTGAATCAAATAATAACCCAAAGAGTAAACTACATTACAATTTTTTTCTACAAAATGAGCATCATCAATTTGACCATCAAGCTTTTACGCTACAAATCTGATCCAAATTGTTAACGGATGTTAGTTTCTTTAACAGATGTTATATTTTGTTTATAATAATTAGTATCCATTAATGGGCGCTTGTTTCATAGGCAAAGGTTTCAGCTGACGTAAAATGCCATAAGAAACTTAAACTTGAAACAAAGTTATATTATATTTGTCACGCCCCGAAATCCGACATTGCACGGACCTCGAGAAGCGACGAACGAAATCGAATACCAAACAAAACTCCTAAAATGAAAACTGAATTTTTCCTTTTCTTATAACAAACGAAAACTACACAATACACATACTTGGAGCGAGTACATCAGAGCAACTATCCTCTGACCCAAAACACAAACTTGAAACAAACTCCAATATATACAAACTCTCTAACTTTAACAATTTTACAAAAGCTTTCATACAAAAACAAAATCACATTATGTCCAAAAGACTAAAGCTCCACTCTTAACTTCACAAATGTACTGCAAAGCCGTCATAGTCAAAACTGCACTCCACCTGGAAGGGAAAGGGGTAACGAAAAGGGTGAGCACAAATTGCCCAGTAAGAGACTTGCCAACACAAAGGAGTGTGGCACTGTATAGAAACCTAACCAAGAACAAACAGCAATAATGAACCCAACCACCCGATATATAAGTGAGGAGTCGAAAGAGTACAACCGAATCAAACATCAAATCAAAGTTCCGAAGTCAAATTCCATTAAACACTTGAGTTGGCCAAATGCCCAAAGTCAAAGTTGATTCTTCGTCATAGTTTCACTTGCGCAAATGACACTATGACTAGGAATCACAAATATAACAACCGGTGTTAAAGTCATCTCTTGTTGAGGAATTCAAAGTCAAATACTCAAAGTGTAAATGGCAGAGTAGCTAAAACGAATAACCGAGTCCAAATGAATTGATCCAATAAACGATCACGAATAACAAATCAAACCAATCCGATAATTCCGAAGCCAAAGAATGAAAGGGTACAAGGTTGACAAAACCCTTACCTCAAATCCGAGCTAATCCAAAACAAAGTACTCAAATCAACTTAACCGTTCCAATCTAACATAACAAAGACATAAATAGTACAAGAGTTAGTATCCATTAAAATGCATCCAAATATTAATAATTCATAACAAGTTATAAGAGCATTATAACAACTATACCGTTACTGCACAAAGGACTACAACTATGCATGCTTAACTATCATAGATGAATAGTTCTCTGAAAATTACTCAACTTAGACCAAAGAATCACTAAATTCTGAATTCATATGAATTTATTATCAAATACTTAAGTTTGATTATTTTTAAGATGTCCCAATTTACATCAGCCCCCAAAATAACAAATCTGGGATAGTTTCATAACATTTCGAAACCATATAACTATTTCAATGGAAAGAGCATGAAAAATTAATCAATTTAGGCTAAAAAATCACTCTATTCCAACTTCGTATGAATTAGTTATGATTTTACGGGTTTAACGGACATTCAAATTCATTTATAATACACTGCAGTCAAAACAGAGATTCAGGGAACAAACTATAATCAATCAGATTTTGAAACCTATTCCATTGAAAAGCTCTCGAAAATTACTCAAGTTAGACTCAAAAACCACACCATTCCGATTAAAAACGAACAAGTTAGAGGCAATAAATGGTTACAATTTTTCCTTAACATTACAGGGACTTAACTGAAATTCCTACAAACTCAGGGATCATATAGGAATTTTCGAAATTTCATTCTTCAACCTGGGAACATAAGTACGGCAGCCATGGCTGGGTTTGAAAATCCAACTATCTAAATACTCTAAAATATATACTCACATCAAAACAGAGGCTAATTAACTAAAATCATGATAATCCCAATTAAATTCTTTCATGTAATTCATAAACTATAAACAACAAACACCCACTCCAGACTCACACTCACACACACCTACAGTACACACCTACACCCATAAATAGCAAGAACTCAAAATAAATACAATCACACAGATAATACGCACACACATAACATACAACAATAGCAAATCCAACTTACGTTTTCAAATGTTCTGACTATGCCTTTCTACTTCTTCCTTTCAATTTTTTTCTTTGTTGGTTCTCCCTCTGTTGTCTGTTCTTTTTTTTTTTCTTTCTTAATTTACGTTTTTTCCTTTTTCTTGTTCTCTTTGACCTTCTCTTTCTATCTCTCTCAGCTAATGGAAATGAAAGATTGATACAGATAAGGAGAGGTAGGATAACGTGGCTGAAGTAGGCAAAAGGTGTCATCATTCTACAATTGAGATTAGTGGCATACTTCAATGTCCAAAAACACTTATTGTGAAACACAAAAATACCAATTGTATCCTAATATTAACTACAGTAGTTAATATCATATTCACACTATATATTTAACATATAATTTATTTATACGAATCTTAAAATATAAGATCAGATCAGATCACATTCATATATTAAAGGAAATTATCCGGAGGGCCATTGACCTAATATATAGTTATTTAACTTGAAAATTACTCCCTCCGTCCCAAACAACTTTCACTAGTTAAATTATTATTTTGAGTTGTAATTAAAAGTTACTCTTTCTGACTCAAAGTAAGTTACAGTAATTATTTAATTACTATATTGAGTTATATTTGAAAAGTTACTCCATCCGTCTAAAAAAAATTGCACTAATATTTAATTGCTATATTTAAAATAATAACATAATCATAAAGTGCAAATCCAAATTATCCACTAATGCAAACACATAAAAATTTGTCAAGTATATACATGCAATATGGACCGATTAATTGGGGTGCCACAATATTCTTACAAAGTAATTACATTTTTTTTGTTCTCAACATAGTTGCAGAAAACCTAGGAAAAAAGATAATCTCATCAATAAAATGTCATTTAAAATGTGTAAATAAAATTAACGTCCATTGATTAGCCAAAATTAGTTGTGTAACATTAAAAAAACTGTAAGAAATAATTCCTCTTCACAATATGCGATAATCATAATCTTATTATATTTCAGAAAAACATAATGTACTTTAATGAAAACTAACTTCCATTAACAAAATGAACATTCACTATCAATTTAGGTTATATTTTCTTTTAACTTAATATTCACACATTTGTAGACATAGAAGTTTGATGGTCAGATTGAAGAGAATGGGCCATAATGCATTTTTTTATGTTGGGGGGGGGGGATAAGAACAAAGAAAGTAAAAGAAAATACAGAATATTTTTTTCATGAAATTAACTTGCCTTATCAGTCAACGGTTGCCGTAAATATGGTTGTTCGTGTTCCATGTATTCAAAAACAAGCCTCCCATGAGTATTCAGATTTGCCGCTTGGCGAGCCAACCTCATTCCCGACGCCGGGTTGCTGCAAAAGGTGGAGAAGTTCCACAAGAAACAAGTATTAAGTCATCCAATGCCTTGGGTAGGAATTAAGCATATTTTTTCTCTTCCATTAAATGGAAAAAAATACTATTAATCAACAAAATCTACAACACAACGACAAATTATCGCTAAAGAAGGTCAAGGAAATGACCAGAGAAATACGATGAAACGTGCACATAGAAATCTTCCATTTGCACTTTGTGACACATAGCACAATGTATTAATATCAGAGACTAAACCATACAATCACATGGACTTACTATTAGTCGAGATTTATGGTTTGTTATATCAATGATCTGATTTGTGTAGATAGCTAAGGATCATTCTCATATTTTGAATATATTGTGATAACTAGTGTAGAGAATAGGTGATAGAATTTTAGCCTAAAAATTGATCCAAAGTTTAGACATACCTTCCTCTTGACCTCTTTCCGTGACTCTCAGCAAGCACAATGACCTCTCTTTGATTTCAGTTCTGGCTCTTCTTCTATGTCAAAGTTAAACTCTTTTTCAAATCCCCTACCCATCTTCTACAACACCAATGCCATTATGGGGCAAACATATCTCACCAAAGAAAACTACATTAACTTGGCAATCTCTACAACTCTTAAAATTATATATATATATATATATATAATTATTTATGTTGACCCCATTTTGTTAAAAACTTTACACACTCAAGATCTCCTCTACATCATTAACCCCACCCAACCTCCAGCCAAACTACCCGACAGCACAGACAATCCTCAACACGCCCTGTGGAAGAAAGGCATGAACCTCGTGTTTGGGTGGATCAAGGAGACGGTCACTCCCGCCGTTCAACCCTACCTAACTCGCGTGCCACCACCCCAACCGCTTGAGATGCTCTTGCAAAACGATTTGGGGCTTCCTCTGCCCATCAAATCGAAACTCTGAAGGACAAATTACATAGCCTCAAAAGGCTTCGGTATCATCCATTGCAGACTACCTTCTCCGAGCTACCTCAATCTCGAATCTCTGCAGATCTTATAAGAAACACACGAACTGATTCAGACTGTTTGACCTTTTTCACACGATTGTGACCTATTTGACATGCTCTTGCTTCAATCAAAAAACCCTAGCAGCTATCAGATTAATCTTGTACGTCTTCCACACGGAGCATATGCACTGCATGAAATTTGCACAAATCTTCACGTGCATTGCACGAAAATCTATTGTTTCTTTCTTCACCTTGGATCTCCCCGAATCTCAAACCAAAGCTCTGATACCAGTTGTTGGGAAATTGGGGATCTCCGCATCCACTAGCCCATACTACAGTCATCAATATGGAGAAAATAATCAACACATGAAATAATAATATGAAAAAAAAAATAACACCAAGATTTGTTCACCCTGTTCACTATCATATAGCTACATCCGGAGGCCCCAAGCCAAGATATCACTATAATAATATATCGATGGTTATAATTTACGCATACACTCACACAGATCTAGTATAACTACTCTCCAACAAATAACAATCTCACCACCTATATTATCTCTCCCCCTAGAACACACAAACTACACGGTCATGGTGGGTTGTAGGATCACCCCCCATGGCTCTCCTAGGCCTCCGGCCCCCTCCTAGACACTATTTTGTGCTCTCTCTAGGTATCCTAACTTTATCTACACAAAGTAAGTACACCAAAAAGTTTATGATAGTAGTCACAATATATTTATAGGGTTATAAGTTCTAAACCTTATCAAAACCTAATTTACCCGGAATATGCTGAGAAAAGGAAACAATATTCTTTTCCAAGTATACTCCTCATTCACGCCAACTTCAGAGGTTTTCCGGCTGGGTCCTCCTCTTGGTCCGGCCGGATCTTCTTCTTTTCGCTCCTTCCCGATCTCGACTCCTCGCCCCGCCGCGGTTTTTGACCTTCTCCTTAGTTTTGACTCCATTCCCAGCATATATAACCTCGAACTCACGAAGCCACATTTAAATAGATTTACACCTCCAACTCGGTTTCATTCTCTCTCTCGGGTTATCAGTACAAAAGATTGGGATGTTATTGAATAGTAGACTTAATGAGATGAGTCACCAAACATATTTTCAGCTAATTACACATCCACTAATTCCATGCAAGCCACGTCTACTAAGTTGGTGTCTAATAATGATTTCCATAGATATCTAGGATGAATCACACGCCAAAAGTCCACCTCATGCAATACCCATACTAAGGCCACGTAAAATCAAGACTTGGTGGCCATTTTGAAATGAATAAGAAAATCGATGGGTCCCACCATCTTAATATTCCGGGTTTCGTACTTAAATTAAGTTTTGGACTTGTATGCGTATATAAACCAAGTGACGACCATTGTCATTGTGTGCCACGAACCCTCCCCTCCCCACCCCGAGAGAATCTGTTAGATTCATATGAGAGTCAAAGGCATGCCGGCCTTTGGGGTGCCCTTGGGGTACTTATGGAAGGCCAAAGGCAAGTCTTGGGGTTGTAAGGGTTATTAAGAAATATAGAGCGTGAAAGCTATTGCACACCACATATTTTGATATTAGAAAATATTCTGGTTTGGTAGTGTCCCTAAACGTAGGCCGATCTTGTGAAAATTTGGTTGAACAAATATTTTGATATTTTCTTTATTTATTGCATCACATGGATAATGTATACGTGTTTAATTCAATGTGCGCCTAGTATGGGATAGGTACCGGTACGGAACTTAAGAGGAACGAGGCCGTTGAATGCAAGGTCATGAATCTCGCAGGCAAGTACATTAGTTGTTGGATAATAGTAGGTTTCTATTCAAGTTGGGCACAAGGGGGAGGTTTCTAAGAGCGGCTTTATCAAGTTGAAACGGGGCCCTATTAGGCTTGAGAAGCCTATAGCAAGAATGGGGATTGCATGTGTATTGGGGCCTAAGTATGTTTCGAGCCTGGGAGCATCACTTGATACAATGGAAAGGTAAAAGAAGTGAAGGGATCATCAACAATGGCCTGAAATCCATGCCTATCCACCCTCTTACATGCAATGTTTTGCCACTCTTCATCTGGAGCTAACTGAACCTTATGGTCGATAGATAAGAAAGATGATCTAATTCTATAGGGTAGCAACCTAAGAAAAGTCAAGTAACATGACATGATAAGGTATACAAAAAATGACTGTTTTTCCATCATTTGAGCAATAAGTTTCAATTTCTGTATCTTAATTTCAATACATTCAGCAAAAATCCTGAAAGAAGAAAACTGAAATGAAGTAGTAACAAGGCTTTGGGAAAATATTTGATGACCTTGAAACTCTACACTACTTGGCTTGATGCTATGGAAATCCGTGCACACTATAAACTAGCATTTTTGTTAGAGAGACACACATTGATTTATTCAAACGACCAAAACTTTTATCAAAACTCATTTACAAGTATACTACATTTTTGTCCATAAAGTTCACATTCTCGATACAACAGTTATTCATTGAGGGAATCGATTAATAACCAACGACTAAACTACATTTTAGTCCATCGTACAAATTGGCATCATCAATTTGACAATCAAAATTCTACGTTACAAATGTGACCTAAATTGTTAACTAGTGTTAATTTCTTTAACAAAATGTTAGTTTTTGTTAATGATAGTTAGTTTCCATTAATGGATGCTACTTTCACAGGCAAAGGTTTCAGCCGACTTAAAAATCTGTAAGAAATAATTTCTCTTCACAAAATCCCATAATGTAATCTAATTATTGTTTCTGAAAAAAAATTAACGGCCACTAATGAAAACTAAAGACTGTTAACAGAACTAACATCCATCAATAAAATTAACGTTCGCTTTCAATTTAGGTTACATTTGCTTTTAAATTAATAGTACAAAGATCACATTTGTAATCGTAGAAATTTGATGGGCAAATTGATGATGCCCAAATGTAGTTTACTCGCTCTACCACAAAAGTCACCCCCAACAGTACATAACAAGAAAGCAGCTAGAGTTTTCCTTTCAACAACATAGATGCAGATAATGATTCTCTTATGACTAGACACAGGCATCATGTAGACATACACCAAAATTTTCTAATTAAATCTATGAGAATTATGCACCCACTAGATTGTTAAGAGAAGTAAACTTTGGCTACCTCTTATTCATTCTCACAGTTAAATCTGATAGTGCATATCATTTCAAAATAGTTAACAGAAAGACCGATTATCATGTTTATGTCTACAATCAAAGTAAGAGATGTCTACTTTGAAAATTTTAGAAAAACACATGCAACTGATCCCTCCAAGCACACAAGATGTAGAATCCTTGCCAATCAAAATCCAGAAGAAGTACAGACTTGAAAAGTAAAAATAGAAACCATCAAGGACTCAAGACCAATAAATTACGCACATTCTGATGAGCAAATCTGAGTTACCAGCAAGAGTAGTATAAAGAGAAATCAGGGAAGTTTCATTTAGACAAATCTATTCAACAAAATCACCAGAAATCATATAAGATCAGATACATGGAGCATAGAAATTATCAACAACCTGGGGAATTTTTCGATGGATTGTTGATACGATTGTTGAAAGAGATTAGCATCTCAGAACAACCATCATCCTCATCTCCATCGTCATCTTCATGCGCAACAGAAATATTCATCGCCGCCGCAACGGGCAATTGGGGCAGATGTGTATGCCCTTCAGGTAAATGTTAAGATGTACTTATAGCCAGAAACTAGGGCAAACTTAGCGTCTACACGTGTATCGCAGGGTAATCAATCGGCTCGATTATTTCTTAAATTACAATATATGCCACTGTTCTTCTTGTTTTAGCTTGGCAAAACTCATATTTTGGTCACTTAACTATACCTGTTTTTCAAATGTGATCACTGATTTTTGTTTTTATGTGATGTCATCACTCAAGTACACAATTTTTGCAATGTTCTCACAACATTAGTAAGGCCGTCAATTATTTAATGGAAGTTGATCACTTGGCATCACGTGACTAAAACTCGTTACATAGTTTTTTGGCCCATCACTGTCACATAATGTAATGAAATTAAACAAATGTCTATGGTGGAAAGAGATGAGAGTCTTCATATTTTCTTTTCAAGAGGTAGGGATGGGGATAAATTATAAATATGTAATTTTCGGCATCATACACTGGCTTCACCACTGACCAAAATTTGTTTCAGAGAGTGATGAAAAAGAGATCTGAAATAACCTTTGTATGTCGCCTATGTATTTAGTGAATCTTAGTCATGTGATGGCAGATGACCAACTTCAATTAAAAAAGAGATTTTTACCCGTAAGTCCCTGAATTGCATCTCTAATACTCAATAAATACACATATTATTTGATTATACCAATACATCCTTATGGGAAAATAAAATTTCTCAATAAATCTCAAACTTATTATAAATGACAACACTATCCCCACCCAAAATAAAACCCTAGCGTGCCATCCAACCCATCCCAGACGCAGCACCCTTCCCCAACACACATTCTCTCTCTACTCTTCAACCTCCGGCAGCTTCTCCGGTGTTCTTTTCCGGCGCTCATCTCCGATCGATTTGGACGGTCATCTTTGATCAACAACCACCACGACCTCCCCTCTTCTATCGCCTTACGATGTTTCTCTCTATCTGGCGACCCTCTGTCTCTCTCTCGGCTCTCCAACCTCCAGCGACCTTCTCCGTTCCTCTTCTCCAAATCGACTACCTCTCTTGATTTCTCTTCCCACCGCGACCTCCCCTCCACAATAGATCTGGCCTAAGTGTGTTTGTTTACCTGGATCTGGATCTGTCTTTTTAACGGTTTTTGTTAGAAAAGTTAGTTAAGTCACATGTGATTTGCACGTGATTGACGAAATGGGTCAATTTGAAATGAGAATTAGTTCTTAAGGGGTTAAATATAAATACGAAAACTTAAAGTCGCAAAATATAAGTTTTCATTAAAATTTTCAAAATAAAATAACTTATATATTAAATTTTTGATTTAATTTTTTTAAGCATAAATAAATAATTTTTTGAAGAATTTTTTTGTTCGAATCTAAATAATATATTCTAAATTCTAAAGAAATTTGATAATTTTTTAAAATTTAAATAAATAATTTTTGAGATGAGAGAGATGGCGAAGATGGAGGTTGGAAGCAGAGATGTAAATTTGGAAAAAAAAATCATAGAAAATTCATAATTTGGTTGTTTTATTTTAAATTTTATATATAAATAATTTTATTTAGGTCTGGAAAAAAAAATCAAAATTATTTTGTCAAAAATAATTTATTTATTTATTTTTAAAAATAATTAAAATAAAATTTTTAATATTTTAGTTATTATATTTCAAAATTTTAATTTAAAACTTCAAAATTCATATTTTGCGACTTTAAGTTTAAGTATTTACATTTAACCCCTTAAGAACTAATTCTCATTTCATATTGATCCATTTCGTCAATCACATGTGACTTAACTGACTTTTCTAATGGAAACCGTTAAAAAGTCCTATTTTGCTAACAAAGTGTCAAGTCAGGCCCTATTTCACTAAATTTTGCACGTCGGGCCCCAAATTGGCACCACTCTAAGGAGTTTAGGCCCTATTTTATAATTTACCCTTTTTCTTTTTTTTTGGTACATAATTTACCCTTTTTCAAATCACAAGTTGTTGCTACTTTAGCTAAGTAAAAGGTAAATGTTCTATATAATGTCATTTAGATTCACAATAACTTTTTTCTTGATACACTTCCATGTTCCAACTACAGAAGATATCATCTTAACTGGAAATAAAAAATTCAATTAAATGCTAGGAAAATCAAAATGTACAAATCTACGGTTGAAATCTTATAAGAATAGAATTAATGCTGCTAAAAGCGACGAAGCACAAAAATAAATAAAAATTAGATTCAGATATTCAATTTCGGTCAGAATTCCAGCATTTTCGTAAATGCAAGGTCAAATGATTTTCCATAGGAAATTCATAGTATGCATGTTGTTGGGAATATGGCTTTGAATTAAATGAGATTTTGGTTAAGGATATGTCCGCAATAACTATTATAATTTTTGGGACGGAGAGAGTGTAGCAAGCTCCTAAAGCTAAGGCTATAGAAGCTGTGAGCAAGCTAATATTGAAGCTACAGCGAGAAGCTGGGGCCATGCGTTGCTGTCGAGTAGACATAGCAAACTTGAGCCTAGGTAAGTTGCTTGTTGGTCGGTGGCTAATTTGGACAAACAATAAACTCTTTCTAGTATGGCCCAAATATGCTTGACTATAGTGTACGTAGTCTGCAAGCTAAGGATGTTAAGGTGACGTGCTTAATGCTCTTCTTGGTTGTAGAATTAGTTTAGGACTCACACCGTCTTAAATATTTGGTACTCATATTTTGTTTACCTGGATCTGGATCTGGTCAGAGTTTTTCTAAATCTGACCGGAGTTCGACCTTTGGAGACCTTCTCCGATTTCTCTTCTCCAATCGACTACCCCCGCTTGACTTCCCTTCACACCACAATCCTCACTGCCATAGATCTGGTCTGAATGTTTTTCTTTTTCTTTTTCTTTTTTTTTACCCGGATCTGGTCGGATTTTCAAGCTAGACCAGACCCGATTTTTTTTTAATTGACCTCGATGGAATCAACTTTTGATAGATTTGATTTATTAGTTGTTATTTTGATTCATTAATTGTTTAGTTATCATTTTGATTTATCAGTTGTTTAGTTGTTGGAATCAACTTCTAATAGTGTTGATTTATTAGTTGTTATTTTGGTTCATCAGTTGTTTAGTTGCCATTTTAATTTATCAGTTGTTTAGTTGTCTTTTATATTTATCAGATTTTTTTTTTTTTTTGTTTAGAGGGTATATGAGAAAATATATGTGAAAGTGAAATATATGTTGTTCGAGTTGTTCGAAAGTTTTATTCGTGAATTTTGATTCTTCATAAGTGTAAAATGAGACTGTGTTGATATATAAATTAATTGAGAAATTGAGTTATCATTGTTCACAATGGATGTAACAACATTTTTCTCTTCTTCATAAGTGAAATGATATTTTGTTGTGAGATGAATTTATCTATTTGTGAATTTAAAAATGAACAAAAAATAACTTAATTATGAATGACAAGGAGACGAGTTTATTAGTTTTACAAGTGACAAATGAAAAAAATACACATTTGGCGCAAGTGTGAACAACTAATAGATGAATTTATCAATTTTACTAGTGAAAATGAAAGAAGAAAAACTTAGAGGTGAATTTATCAGTTTTAATTGTGAAAATCGAAAAATTAAATAAATGAGATACGAATTTTATCAGTTTTAAATGTGAAAAACGAAAAAAATAATAATAATAACTGAGATACGGATTTATCAGTTTTAAATATGAAAAACGAAAAAACAAAGCGCTGAGCCACGAGAACATGAGGGAAATGAGGCAGGGGCACGCTTGTCCAAAATTTATTATAAGGACTTTTTGGTTAGTTTTGAAACTGTTTGTCCCCTATGGTAGTTTTCATTTGATCAAGGGTCATTTCGGTATATGCCTCATTAAAAAACTAAAGGTTATTTTAACCGAATGAGAACATTGCAAAAATTGTGACATTAGGTGATGACATTGCAGTAAAATAAACATTTGTCACCACATTTGAAAAGATGTATAGTTAATTGATCAAAATATGGGTTTTGCCTTTTAACTTTTATATTTATAGTTACTGCGGTACTTTGCCAGCTGTGACAATTAAAAAAAGATCCAATAAGGATACAAAAAACTACAGATAACGCACACCACAATGCTTAGAACAAGATCTAGATGGTCTACCACATTTTCATAGACAAAATTCCATCCATTCCATTAAGAACCCACTATCTATACTGGGATATGATTCACTTAAAAGATGAATTTTAGAAGCTATCTACTTTCCACTGTCTTTCAATGTGATATCCCCCATCCCACATCGGAAATATGTGGGAATTGAGTGTGCTATATAGAAGGCCCATACACTCCTACTAAGCATCAAATCATCCATTGGACTTTTGGAGGCCTGTGATGGGCTGTGGTTGACCCAATTGAGGAGATGCTTGGTGGGCTAGTGTATGGTACCTATGTGGCGGGTCGGGTCTGCGGACTCGGGTCGTTACATTCAACTCAACCCCACGCATCTGATATACACAGCTCATACATGCCCAAGCATTTTTGTAAGTATCACTTTCCGGTTAGTCTTTTCTAAGGTAGACTCTTTGCTCGCTAGAGTACAAATTGATTGAGATTTTTGTGATAATTCAGTTTAGATCATTCAACGTATGGGACACTAGACCAAACAGGATAGTGAAATGTGATTCATGTAGCGGACCTTAAGTACTAGGGACAATAGGTGAGCTGAAATAATTGGAGTCAATGCAATGTTAAAGTATGGACCAAGTTAAACTCTCAGATGCCCAAATAAAGGACTTATCTACAGATGACCAAACAATATTAGTCAGCATTCTATTTTTTCAAAAGGTAAATTACAAAACAGGGACTAAAGTCCTTAGAGTGGTGCCAGTTTGGGGCCTGACGTGCAAAATTTGGCGAAATAAGGTCTGACTTGACATTTTCATTGCAGAATGGGGCTTTTTAACAGTTTTTGTTAGAAAAGTTAGTTAAGTCACATGTGATTTGCACGTGATTGACGAAATGGGTCAATTTGAAATGAGAATTAGTTCTTAAGGGGTTAAATATAAACACGTAAACTTAAAGTCACAAAATATAAGTTTTCATTAAAATTTTGAAATAAAATAACTTAAATATTAAATTTTTGATTTAATTTTTTCAAACATAAATAAATAATTTTTTGATGAAATTTTTTGTTCGAATCTTAATAAAATATTCTAAATTCTAAAGAAATTGGATAATTTTGAGATGAGAGAGATGGCGAAGATGGAGGTTGGAAGCGGAGATGTAAATTTGGAAAAAAAAATTCATAGAAAATTCATAATTTGGTTGTTTTATTTTAAATTTTATATATAAATATTTTTATTTAGGTCTGGAAAAAAAATTGTCAAAATTATTTTGTCAAAAATAATTTATTTATTTATATTTAAAAATAATTAAAATAAAATTTTTAATATTTTAGTTATTATATTTCAAATTTTTAATTTAAATCTTCAAAATTTATATTTTGCGACTTTAAGTTTAAGTATTTACATTTAACCCCTTAAGAACTAATTCTCATTTCATATTGATCCATTTCGTCAATCACATGTGACTTAACTGACTTTTCTAATGGAAACCGTTAAAAAGCCCTATTTTGCTAACAAAGTATCAAGTCAGGCCCTATTTCGCTAAATTTTGCACGTCAGGCCCCAAATTAGCACCACACTAAGGAGTTTAGGCCCTATTTTGTAATTTACCCTTTTTCAAATAACAAGTTGTTGCTACTTTAGCTAAGTAAAATTCAATTAAATGCTAGGAAAATCAAAATGTACAAATCTAAGGTTGCAATCTTATAAGAACAGAATTAATGCTGCTAAAAGCGACGAAGCACAAAAATAAATAAAAATTAGATTCAAATATTCAATTTCAGTCAGAATACCAGCATTTTCGTAAATGCAAGGTCAAATGATTTTCCTTAGGAAATTCATAGTATGCATGTTGTTGGGAATATGCCTTTGAATTAAATGAGATTTTGGTTAAGGATATGTCCGCAATAAGTATTATAATTTTTGGGACGGAGAGAGTGTAGCAAGCTCCTAAAGCTAAGGCTATAGAAGCTGTGAGCAAGCTAATATTGAAGCTACAGCGAGAAGCTGGGGCCATGAGTTGCTGTCGAGTAGACATAACTTGTTGGTCGGTGGCTAATTTGGACAAACACGAAACTCTTTCTAGTATGGCCCAAATATGCTTGACTATAGTGTTGGAAATATTTGTATCCTATATGGGTAATTAAAGTTGAAATGTTAAACTGGGATATAAACTATTTATATAGTTGAAATCCATAGCTCAAAGACGTACATATAATAAACTTTCACGTTAAAGATATTTCAGAATATTTTATACATTGGAATATTATCTTGGATTAATTTATCCAATTTAATTAATGTATATTTATTCTAATTATCTTTATGATAAATAAGTTTACATGTATGTTTAAGAGTTTTATTTAGTTTAATATTACATGTAGTTTAACTAAAGTAAGTAGTCCTAATTTAGTTAGGATACTTTGACTAGTTAAATTTGACTATAATTTGACTTGGATAACTAATCATTTATGGATTAGTTAAAGTAATCAAATTAGGACTATCTCTTTATGAGATAGTTGAGAAAGTCAAAGCCATATAAAACTCTAATACTCATTGTTATACCGGATGATTAAAAAGTCCAAAATAGAGTTTAACTCTTAGAATGCTACGGTGAGGGACATGCCTAGTAGTCTAATCAGTCTATGTATTAGAATATATAATGGGCAACAATGAGCATGATGAGACAGAGAACTTGCAACACAGTACACGCATAAATGCATGTACATGAGTGAACAACATGGTCGGATGGAGCTAGGCATGCACGGACGGACTGCTGCTCCGGTGGTTGCTTGACTCCATCTGGTGACCGGTGTTGTGTTCTTATTCTAGATCATCTCTATAGTTCTTTCCGTATATCTACATCCTCAGTCCATGGTGAAACTAAGAAAGACTCTGGCGAAGTGGGATAGCAGCCGCAAGTGGATTTGTACCCGTGTGCGCAGTTTTTGGGTACTAATCTTGAGATCGTTTTATCCTCGGAGGAATATGCCTGTATCTGAAATCGCACGAGTAGGAGGCAATAGTTTCTCTTAGGAGAGTCTTATTCAGGTGACTCGATCTACCCGATAAGTGTTCTAACTTTCGCTTTAATTTTCTTGTTGTTCAAGTATGCTTAATTTACTTGTTCCGTTATTTGTTGGTTTACTACGATTATACTTTTGATTACATGATTGCTCCTTTGATTATTTGTTTAATCTACTCGTTGTGTAACGTAGGTTCCATCATATAGTGTACGTAGTCTGCAAGCTAAGGATGTTAAGGTGATGTGCTTAATGCTCTTCTTGGTTGTAGAATTAGTTTAGGACTCACACCGTCTTAAATATTTGGTATTCATATTTTGTGTAAGTATTATTTTAGAGTTAGGAAAATAGATTCCTAATTAGAATAGATTTACTTTGTGCACAACAAATAGGTTTCCTCTTTCTTTTGGGTTTATAGTATTTATGATTATAAATAGTAACCTCTCCCCTAGCATATTCTTTAGTCGGTCATCTTTGAGAGTTACAAGTAGTAATCTAGGATTTAGGTTGACGGAATTATTTGCCTAAATAATTCGTGCAACTAAATTAGATTTATTGAAAGTAATATATTCTCCATTCGCTCGTGGACGTAGCCAAGTTGGTGAACCACGTAAATTCTTGTGTTGTGTTTGATTATTTCTTTTATCATCGTTCTTTATATTTTGCTCTAACAAGTGGCACCAGAGCTTGGTTGGTTAGAGATCTTGAGGTTTCCGCTGTAGACAAAGAAGAAGAGGGTCAATGATCTAAATCATCAATCGACAAGTTCAGTGGGAAGAATAACTTTACTTTATGGCAAGTAAAGATGAAGGCTCTGTTGAGAGACAAGGGATTGTGGGTCCCGGTGGCTATGGCGATAAAGGATTGGAAGGATCCTAACAGAAAGGCGTCTCTACGAGTAATACTCCGGCTTGAGTATCAGATGAGGAGAATAAGAAAGCAGCAAAAAAGGAAGCCGCAGATTTGGTGGAATATTTTGCCAAAATATTTTATGTGATTTGCCTAAGGAATGAAGAATGTTGGTATTTGTCAGTCAAACTCAAGTAATGAGCCTCATTCTTCATGTAGCCTCCCTTATTTTTCGGGTGTAAATGAGAAACAAATTCAATTTCACCCATTCCATTGCTGAGTGAACAGTAACAGGGGACAACGGTTATTGTTCACTAACGGTTACATTAACTACCACGTTATGCCTCTCTCTTTCAAATATAACTGTTTTATTCGCCCACTATACCACGATCTATTTACACCCTTCACCTATTTATAAACCTTTCAACAGTAATTCCCATTCAATTTACTCCTCTTCGACTGCTCTGTCTCAAACCCTAACCTCTGTTTTCGCTTTCACCTATGCCCTTACTTGATGACACCCATGGTTACTATATTGAAGATGATTTCTTCAATGATGCTGCTGGCGCCTATGTCAAAGGAATTCTAGAAGCCAAAAAGCTTGTTAAAATGCTAACAGCTAAACCCCCCATTCTTGAAAATGCATGCAGAGAAATCTTCAGAAATGGTACAAGAAAAATTGATAATACCATCATGTCCCATCTAAACCTCAACATCATCACCATTACTCAGGCAGATGTAGCCTCCACCTATGACATTCCAAACAAAGCCACAAACACAGAGGATATTTGGAGTTCTAAAATGGACCTTATCTTTGAACCCCTGTACAAAGCTTTCACAGAACAACCTAATTGTGACTACAATGCCCTCAAGAATCCACCAATCTTTAAAAGAAACCTCTCCCAAAACAAGTCAGCTCTTTGTGATGTTGTGATCAAAGACTTAACTTGTAAGCAGTCATCTCTTGACCAGCTAGGCTCTGCTGAATGAAAACAAGCTCTTAGTCTAATCAGAGGAAAGACTAACTGGTGTGCCATCATGCTCAACAATTTTAACTTAGCTTCTACCCCATCTTTGTCAAAACCAAATGCCAGATCCAAGAAAGCCAACCTATTCAGATTCATGAGCGGGATGTAAGGGAAGGGTTTTGCCTTTGAACCACTTGAAAATACTGTGTACACTCTTATCCATACACTAACACACACACACACTGCACTTTGTTCTTTTCATTCATTATTCATTTATAGATCTAAACTTGAAGGAGAAACCAAGCAAAACAAAGCTAAGTCACCAACAACTAAGCAGGCCAAACCCAATCAACTAACAACTAAGCCATCCACAGCTAATAAGGAATCTATAAAGTCAACAGCCAAGGATCCTCGAGTCAGAAGGATCTTTTGGTGATGACAAATGATGAGTTGTCAAGCTCTTTGCAAGGACACAAGCAACGAATGAAGGATAAGTCAATTGAGAAGCCGACCGAACAAGCATTACAAGCTTCTCATGTCCACTCCCCAAATAAAGGTGGACAAGGTGGAAGTTCTCAAGGTTTCTACAATGGCGGTAGTTCTCGTGGAAGAGGACGAGGACAAGACCGAGGTCGAGGTTAAGGAAGAGGCCGTAGTCGAGGAAGGTATGATAAATCAACTGTTAAATGTTATAAGTGTCATGAATATGGTCATTATGTAAATGAGTGTAGATATAGAGATAATTTTGGAGATGGAGAAGAAGCTCGATTTGCAAGAGAATGTACAAATGACGATGGTCAAGTTCTTTTGATGGTAACGGCGGCGGCTGAAGATCTCGGTTAGTACACTTGGTTCCTTGACACGGGTTGTGCAAATCACATGTATGGAAAGAAGGAGTTATTTGTTTATCTTTATGATACAGTGAGGTCAGAAGTTAGTTTTGTCGATGATAGCACAATATCGGTGATGGGAAAAGGAAGAGTTGTCATAAAATTGAAGAATGGAGATCACAAGTATATCTCAGACGTATTCTATGTTCTGGATATGAAGAGTAATTTGTTGAGCTTGGGGCAAACTTTTGGAGAAATGGTATGATATGCGTCTATATGACAACCAACGCACCATGTTTGATAGGCAATGTACACTCTTCTAAAGTCCCCTCTTTTGAAGAATAGAATGTTTCGAGTTGATATTGAGTGTGATTCCTATCACTGCTTTAATGCTATTGTGAAAGATGAATCTTGGGTTGGAATTTGCGTTTTGGTCACTTGAATTTTCATAGCTTGAAGTTGTTAGCTCAAAAGGAGATGGTTAGAGGTTTGCCTACCATTAATCACCCCGAACAATTATCTGAGGGATGTATTGTTGGAAAGCAACATAGAGCTCCATTTGTAGTTGGAATAACTTGGAGAACAAGGAAGCCTCTTGAGCTTGTTCATTCGGATGTGTGCGACCCACTTAATGTGTTGTCGAATGGGAATAATCAGTATTTTCTTACTTTCATTGATGATTTCACAAAAAAAAAAACATGGGTTTATTTTCTTCAAAGAAAGTCTTATATTTTTGCTTGTTTTAGAGAGTTTAAAGCTCTTGTTGAAAAGCAAAGTAATTGTTATCTTCAATATTTGCGGACTGATGGTGGTTGTGAGTATACTTCTAATGGATTTGTTGAGTATTGCAAAGGACAAGGAACAGAGCATGAAGTGACATTTCTTTACACACCACAGCATAATGGAATTGCCGAGCAAAAGAACCGAACAATCTTGGATATAACGAGGAACATGTTGAAAGCAAAGGGGATGCCGAATTCATTTTGGGCAGAAGTTGTCTCATGTACAGTTTATTTATTGAATATGTGTCCAACAAGAAGTGTTAAAGATGTTACTCCCAAATAAGTGTTGAGCGGTTTCAAGTCAAGTGTTAAGCATCTCAAGGTATTTGCTAGTATTGCATATGCTCATGTTCCATTGCATATGCTCATGTTCCAGCCAAGAGAAGAAGGAATCTTGATGATAGAGGAGAGAAGACTATTTTTGTGGGTTACAAGAGCAGACCTCAGGGTTTGCAGCAACACATTGTAATGGAGGAGGAAGGCAGTGGAGGCTGATGAGAGAGGGAGGAGTGGGTGCGGCGGCTGGGGAAGGTTGAATAGCCGGGGCTGGCGATGGCTGGAGAAGGCTTGCGTCTAGTCGTCGCCGGGGAGCTGAAGAAGAAGGCCGTCGTTCTGCGTGGGGAAGGGGAAGGTTGGGAAGGGTTATCATCGGTTTTGTTTGGGCAACGAGGGAATTTTGGAAGTGAATGGCGGTGTATTTGGGTTTAATTTGATCAAACCCTTTGATAGCGCTTGGTCAAGAAAACACTCAATTTATGAAACGCAGTTACATAGCGCGTTCAGTAGGCGCTATATTAGCTAAACCCAAAAAAATACAGCTTAGGAAACACTTGCTAAGATAGCGTTTAATTATGCGCTATTGTAGACCCCCAAAAAAATATAGCTTAGGAAACACTTGCTAAGATAGCGTTTAATTATGCGCTAATGTAGCTCCTTACAACCATAGCGTTTCCTCTCAATGCGCTATGGTAGCTATTTGAAAAAAAAAAAAAAAAAAAAAAAAACTTACGGCCGGGTTATTGAGCTTATGCGCTATCTAAGGACAGCTCTTGGATAGCGCTTTTTGAAAGCGCTATCTAAGCTGCGTTTCCTAAAGTCCGATTTGTACTAGTGTTAGTAGAGATTTGTTATTTGCCGAGGAAGAAGCTTAGAATTGTGAAGTTAATGCTCAAAATGATTCTCGACATTCTTCTATTTCTATTTTTGAAGATGAAATCCCAAATGCAATTGTTGAAGAAGAGGTGGTGGAACCAGTTTCTCCTATTCCACAAAAGCCGACACCTCAACAAGTTTTGGCAAATGAAAGAGTGAGAAGGAATAGGCAGCCATCTATCCGATTGGAAGGTTTGGAGATAGCTCGTGATGATGAAGTTAATGATAATGAAGATTTTGTATCTTTGCAGATAGTGAGCCAGTCAAGTTTGAGGAGACTGTCCAACATCCAAGGTGGATGCAAGCAATGAAAGAAGAAATAAATACAGCTTAGGAAACACTTGCTAAGATAGCGTTTAATTATGCGCTATTGTAGACCCCCCAAAAAAATATAGCTTAGGAAACACTTGCTAAGATAGCGTTTAATTATGCGCTATTGTAGACCCCCAAAAAAAATATAGCTTAGGAAACACTTGCTAAGATAGCGTTTAATTATGCGCTAATGTAGCTCCTTACAACCATAGCGTTTCCTCTCAATGCGCTATGGTAGCTATTTGAAAAAAAAAAAAAAAAAAAAAAAAAAACTTACGGCCGGGTTATTGAGCTTATGCGCTATCTAAGGACAACTCTTGGATAGCGCTTTTTGAAAGCGCTATCTAAGCTGCGTTTCCTAAAGTCCGATTTGTACTAGTGTTAGTAGAGATGTGTTATTTGCCGAGGAAGAAGCTTAGAATTGTGAAGTTGATGCTCAAAATGATTCTCGACATTCTTCTATTTCTATTTTTGAAGATGAAATCCCAAATGCAATTGTTGAAGAAGAGGTGGTGGAACCAGTTTCTCCTATTCCACAAAAGCCGACACCTCAACAAGTTTTGGCAAATGAAAGAGTGAGAAGGAATAGGCAGCCATCTATCCGATTGGAAGGTTTGGAGATAACTCGTGATAATGACGTTAATGATAATGAAGATTTTGTATGTTTGCAGATAGTGAGCCAGTCAAGTTTGAGGAGACTGTCCAACATCGAAGGTGGATGCAAGCAATGAAAGAAGAAATAAGAGCGATTGATAAGAACAAGATTGTCAGTTCGTTGATATTCCAAAAGGGAAGAAAAAATTGATGTGAAATGGGTCTCAAGACAAAGATCAAGGCAAATGGCAAGATTGAAAGGCATAAAACAAGGCTTGTTGCAAAGGAATATGAGCAAAGGTCTGATTATGATTATCAAGAGAAACATGTTACGCATGGGAGGAGCAAACATATTGATACTCGTTGGTGCATGTTTCATAATACCAAAGGTCAAGAGTCATTAGTCTAGATGAGAATTAGTTAAGTATAAGTATTGTCCTTTTGTTTACTAGTTTATGTTCATTGTTTTCTAAGTCTTGTAAGACTAAAATTAGGCAAGTCATTTTAGTCTCAAAGTGTGTCAAAACCCAGATTTTATATAGTAAAAGGTTATTCTCCATATTTATCCTCTTGCTCTATATTCTAAGGTTTATCCAACAAAAGGAAGAGCTCAAGTCTCAATTTGAACACAAGCAAAACACATAAATAGCAAACTTTGGCGTCCTCTGTTGGTCCCCTATGTAAAATCTTAAGCAAGCATAGTGGAAACATATGATTCAACAAAAATGTCATAAAATTTTAGAAGCATAAAATATCCACGAGAGTCACCGTCGTCATGGAATAAATATTGGCAGGTCTCTGAGGAATCTATGGGGAAATGACCATCGGAGTAGTTGAGATTTACAAAATTCTTACACTAGTCCAAAATCCCCTTACGTCAAAGCTTTTTTTTTAAGTAAATAATTCCACCACTTTTTAAAATTTTATTTTTTGATACGACCTCTTTTCTAGTCCACCTCCTTATACTTTAACATTGAAATATACAATACATTAAAACATAAAAAACGTAGATCAAATGGAAGAAGGGTGAAAATATCAACCCTTCTTCGTGAACTCAATTGAAGAAAATTGACACTAAGAACACTAATAAAATTAAACAAAAATTTAAAACTAGACCCAGATTAAACAAAAAAGGAAATCCAATTAAACTTGCATGTCAATTTCTCAATGATCAATCAAGATCAATAGAACCAATAAAAGGGAGAATCCACATAAATCAAAGAATCCAACTACCAATTACAGTAAGCAGTGATAACTAAATCAATCAATCAGTCAACCAATCATGTGGGTTCATGCTAGAAGACATACATCATAGGCCATAGAGACAAGCTTGAAGTTGGATTCAACCGTGGTAGTATCAGATGAATTTTCATAGCAAGCCTCCTGTAAGCTTTCTTGAAATCACAATCTTCGGCATTTCTGATCAACCTCTAAACTAAAAACCCCACTCTTGATTCTTCCCTCTTCTTCTCGTGTATGTCCAAAATCCCAGCGTTTGGTTTAATCCTGCCATTCAAGAACATAAAAAATTAGGAAAAAGATCATAAACGATAAGGATTATAGGAGCATAAAAATTATCAACAATACAAGGAAAAAGATCAGACCTTTTCACGAAAAATAAACCTTAACGAATTTTCGATGAATTGTTGATACGGGCAAGACCTAAATACCCAGTTACCTACTGAAACCGTGACCATCCAAATCCAACATGCGCCTCACAATCAGTGTCCTCCAACAAAGAGGCATGTTTGCTTCCACATGTTGTATTGGGCTTGAACTGAAACACAGAAATGAGGTTTCACATAAGAATGAATTATGGTTATATAACATAATAGTCATTACATTCTACACAGAGATGGAACAAGGATTAACAATTACTTATCCCTTGAGATAATTACAAGGTAGGTTAACGTACTACACCTTCTATTACATAAAAGGTAATATACTCTTCTTTAACAACATAATGAAATTTACTTTTGAGTTGAGTTACAAATAATGCAACTCCGTTGGATGAGTTAAATTTCATAAACGGAGTGTTACCATATCAAACAACTCGTTACATAAACTAACAATCTTTAAAAATATAACACCCACTTCATCTTCTTCCTCATTTCATCTCTCCTTGCATTTTTCTCAAATTCAAGCCAACAACAATGGTGGATGAACATCAAAAGTGAACCCATATTCCAACAAAAGAAAACCCAAATCAAACCCAAAGCTCAAAATTAAAATTTTGAATAGCTAAAGCCATAATTTGAAAATTGAAACCCCAATCCAAAATCAAATTCAAATCCATCTCAGATCTATGATTCCCAAATAAAATCCCAATTCTCAATTAAACCCTAACAATTCTCTGTCATCGTCTTTAGTGATTGTGAGTTGGTTCTTTCTCCAATGTTGATGTCTGTGAAGGTAAGACATCCAGGAGAGAGGTGAATCTTCTTGTTTGGATTTTTTGGGTGCTCGATTATAATAGAGTTGTAAATAGCAGCACATCATGGTCTTCTGCGATCGGATTTTAGAGCACAGATGATGCTTGGATTTTGTTTCTTTGGTCGGAGGAAGAGTCGACCGTAATTGATAGTTAGTCTCTATCAAAGGCAGGTGGCGTTGGTTGGAGGGGGGAGGAGGAATGTTTGGCTGTGGAGGAGTTGGGAGGAGAGATAAAGGTGAGCTGGGTTGGTGATTTCTGGTGGTGTGTGGCGGATTGATGGTGGGGCTGTAGCAAAGAAAGAGAAATGTGAGAGGTAAGGAAGAAGCTACCTAGGCTAACGAACGTTAAATATATTTAACGGGTGTTACACTTCTTTGATATTTCAGTTACTTTTGTAATGTCGTTAGGGTGCGTTCCATTATATGTAACAAAATGGTAAAGTACATTTCATTTAAATGTCAAATCGTAGTATGTTGCATTAATTGTAACAAACTCTATAGTACGTTATCCTACCTTATCGTTCACCCCCTTATCCCTTTCATCATCCATGGAGGAAATTCTAGGTAACAGGTTTCAAAAAATTTAATTTCAATGCTTTCATATTGTTTCCCGGTGGTGAAGCTATCAAGAGCTTCGTCGGTGCTGGCCAAAATGAGACATGCAGGTTGGTGGGTTAAGGAAGGGAGGCCGGTGGGTGGCGGTGGGAAAGGGGAAGCGGTGTTGCGGTGGAGAGGAAGAGGAGGGTTTGTTTATAAATTTACAATTTAATTTTCTCCCCTTATAGTTTTAATATTACTTTTGAAGGTGTCAACCTCAATCAACCTCAATATTTATAGTGTTACCCTTTTTCTAATCACACATTTGCAAAGTATCATATGCCCTCAAAAAGAGGCAAGTGCAAATCACATGGCAAATTAACGATTAAAAACAAATGGTTTTAGCGAAAGTGACTTCCTACGCAACAAAAGAATAGTTTAGGGCACAAAATGAGACAAAAAATAGTTTAGGTATGAAATCCACAGTTGACCTATAATTGAAGTGATTTTTAGTGCAATTTCTCCAATAAATATAGTAAATGTAAATTGTTTACAAATTTTTTTTATGTAATGAATGTGATCCCACATAAAAGACAGATTTTTGAACCTTTATAAAGTTCATAGATGGACAAGGACATTTGGGTTCCAACGGGCACCCTATTATGTGAAGGATGTGTTAGGTCGAAAGTTTTAATATGTTTCCAATACATTCACTTTTGAGTCATAAAACCTTACACCTTTAGTTTTCCGTTATAGTTTCGATAGAAAGATAATGAAAAAATATGTTGTTTTGCTGTAATTTAAGAGAGAACATGACTTTCCGCTAGAAATTTAACTGAAAACTTTCCATCAGAATGTTAACGAAACGTGTCATTTTTCGTTAGAAACTTAACAGAATTGCAAATTTTGTTCAATAGTTAATGGGATTGGCAGTTCTGTTTTTAAAAAGAAAAAACTGACTTTTAGCTTTGCGTTATAGTTTCAATAGAAAGATAATGAAAAAAAAAAAAGGATTTTGCATAATAGATGCAAAATCCAGTTTCATTTACTGTTAGTACGTCACTATGTTTTACTCACAATTAATCATAGTAAATATATTTTGATAAATAAATAATCAAACCCAATTGATTATATAATGTATACAAAAGACCTAAGCACAGGCAGCCCAATACAAAGCTCACATCTAAGCTACCCAGTTTTCATATACACCAACAATCAAGTCATTACAAGATCTACCTATCATCTTCATCCAACAAACTGAAGAACTACCTATTACAGACTCCCTCTACCTCAAATGAATTATCAAGATGATAAATACAAACAAGGTTCAACAGCAAATGACTTACAAGCCCAACAGCTAAGCTCCCCTGTTTCAACGGCTAAGACTGGCCTTCATCAACAGCTGACTCCACGTAATCAAATCTTTGAAGAATGATTATTCCAATATTATCAATCATTGGAATAACTCATATTGAAGATTGTTCAAGTGTGAATACACCTTCCCTTCTCTTGACAACCTGTATACAGAGGAATGATAAACATTCAGTCAAAGTCAAAGACAAGCCATTACTTCTCTGTACCTTTGTTCCTCAAACGGCTACTAGTGTACCCTTGTCCCCCAACGGCTATATCCCCTCCCTTATATAAAGGAGTATACTGGCATGTTGTCAAGTGACCGTCTACACCCTTTCTACAAATCTTTAACCCTCACAATCCTTTGTAACCTTACTGCATTCTCACTCTGCAGTCTTAAATATTTGCATAGACCCCTGCAAATATTGTGCCTCTTTGCACCCAGTTACAACTCACTTACAGCCAGCTAACAGCCAAGCTTTTTCTTTTGTAAAAACACTTGTAATATTTTTCTTTTTCTTTTTCTCGCTTTGAAAGAAGCAACCTTAATTGAAGTGTCAATTAAGTAGAGGCGGTTCAAAGGAACTTGCCTTATCAATTCTTGTAACTCTTATTTGAAGAGAATATTATAGTGGATTGATCTCACTGTTCCAACAGTGGGGGTGGATGTAACAGAAGGGTTTTGCCTCTGAACAATTTTAAAATACTGTGTACACTCTTGTCTATACACTAACACACACATACACCTTGTCCTTTCATTTATATTCCGCTGAACATTTCTTTTATTTATTATTTCTCAACAGCTAACCTTAAATAATTAGCTGTCCAAGTTTTAATTAATCTGTGCATTTAGTTTAACAGGGTCTTTCATTTACTGATACAAGAAGAAACTGATTCATTTTTGCAAAAAGAAAAAAAAAAGCAATCCTCAATTCATACAAATTTTCGGGTATCGAATGACCAAAGCTTCTATCATAACTCATTTGCCCTATTTTCCTTGCAACGAATTGCCATCAAGTTCACATTCTCAGTAAAACAGTTATTCAACTGGTGAATCAAATAATAACCCAAAGAATAAACTACATTACAATTTTTTTTCTACAAAATGAGCATCATCAATTTGACCATCAAGCTTTTACGCTACAAATGTGACCCAAATTATTAACGGATGTTAGTTTCTTTAACAGATGTTATATTTTGTTTATAATAATTAGTATCCATTAATGGGCGCTTGTTTCATAGGCAAAGGTTTCAGCTGACGTAAAATGCCATAAGAAACATAAACTTGAAACAAAGTTATATTATATTCTTACAAAGTAATTACATTTTTTTTGTTCTCAACATAGTTGCAGAAAACTCCCATAGGAAAAAAAAAAAATCTCATGAATAAAATGTCATTTAAAATGTGTAAATAAAATTAACATCCATTGATTAGCCAAAATTAGTTGTAACATTAAAAAAACTGTAAGAAATAATTTCTCTTCACAATATGCGATAATCATAATCTTATTATACTTCAGAAAAACATAATGTACTTTAATGAAAACTAACTTCCATTAACAAAATGAACATTCACTATCAATTTAGGTTATATTTGCTTTTAACTTAATATTCAATTATCACATTTGTAGACATAGAAGTTTGATGGTCAGATTGAAGAGAATGGGCCATAATGCATTTTTTTTATGGGGGGGGGGGGGGATAAGAACAAAGAAAGTAAAAGAAAATACAGAATATTTTTTCATGATATTAACTTGCCTTATCAGTCAACGGTTGCCGTAAATATGGTTGTTCGTGTTCCATGTATTCAAAAACAAGCCTCCCATGAGTATTCAGATTTGCCGCTTGGCGAGCCAACCTCATTCCCGACACCGGGTTGCTGCAAAAGGTGGAGAAGTTCCACAAGAAACAAATATTAAGTCATCCAATGCCTTGGGTAGGAATTAAGCATATTTTTTCTCTTTCATTAAATGGAAAAAACAATATTATTAATCAACAAAATCTACAACACAGCGACAAATTATCGCTAAAGGAGGTCAAGGAAATGACCAGAGAAATACGATGAAACTTGCACATAGAAATCTTCCATTTTCACTTTGTGACACATAGCACAATGTATTAATATCAGAGACTAAACCATACAATCACATGGACTTACTATTAGTCGAGATTTATGGTTTGTTATATCAATGATCTGATTTGTGTAGATAGCTAAGGATCATTCTCATATTTTGAATATATTGTGATAACTAGTGTAGAGAATAGGTGATAGAATTTTAGCCTAAATTAGAGTCCTAGTTACCATAATAGGTTTAGGTAGGGAGTCTTATTTTGTAACCTATATAACGTATCTTCTGTGAATAAGAAAGACACGATGGAAAATTTCTCCAGCCCTACTCTCTCTTCCTTCTATGAACTCTACAATGGTACCAGCCTAAAAATTTATCCAAAGTTTAGACATACCTTCCTCTTGCCCTCTTTCCGTGACTCTCAGCAAGCACAGTGACCTCTCTTGATTTCAGTTCTGGCTCTTCTTCTATGTCAAAGTTAAACTCTTTTTCAAATCCCCTACCCATCTTCTACAACACCAATGCCATTACGGGGCAAACATATCTCACCAAAGAAAACTACATTAACTGGGAAATCTCTTCAAAACCCTTCTACACACTCAAGATCTCCTCTACATCATTAACCCCACCCAACCTCCAGCCAAACTACCCGACAGCACAGACAATCCTCAACACGCCCTGTGGAAGAAAGGCATGAACCTCGTGTTTGGGTGGATCAAGGAGACGGTCACTCCCGCCGTTCAACCCTACCTAACTCGCGTGCCACCACCCCAACCGCTTGAGATGCTCTTGCAAAATGATTTGGGGCTTCCTCTGCCCATCAAATCGAAACTCTGAAGGACAAATTACATAGCCTCAAAGGCTTCGGTATCATCCATTGCAGACTACCTTCTCCGAGCTACCTCAATCTCGAATCTCTGCAGATCTTATAAGAAACACACGAACTGATTCAGACTGTTTGACCTTTTTCACACGATTGTGACCTATTTGACATGCTCTTGCTACAATCAAAAAACCCTAGCAGCTATCAGATTAATCATGTACGCCTTCCACACGGAGCATATGCACTGCATGAAATTTGCACAAATCTGCACGTGCCTTGCACGAAAATCTGTTGTTTCTTTCTTCACCTTGGATCTCCCCGAATCTCAAACCAAAGCTTTGATACCAGTTGTTGGGAAATTGGGGATCTCCGCATCCACTAGCCCATACTAGCAGTCATCAATATGGAGAAAATAATCAACACATGAAATAATAATATGAAAAAACAAAATAACACCAAGATTTGTTCACCCTGTTCACTATCATATAGCTACATCCGAAGGCCTCAAGCCAAGATATCACTGTAATAATATGTCGATGGTTACAATTTACACGTACACTCACACAGATCTATTATAGCTACTCTCCAACAAATAACAATCTCACCACCTATATTATCTCTCCCCCTAGAACACACAAACTACACGGTCATGGTGGGTTGTAGGATCACCCCCCATGGCTCTCCTAGGCCCCCGGCCCCCTCCTAGATACTATTTTGTGCTCTCTCTCTTGATATCCTAACTTTATCTACACAAAGTAAGTACACCAAAATTTTATGATGGTAGTCACAATATATTTATAGGGTTATAAGTTCTAAACCTGATCAAAACCTAATTTACCCAGAGTCCTAGAGACGGAATGAGTATTAGTAGTTTAAGGAAATTAAAAGGAATTAATATTTCTTTCCACTAAGGATTCCAACTCCACGTGACCACCAGGAATATGATGAGAAAAGGAAACAATATTCTTTTCCAATTATACTCCTCATTCACGCCAACTTCAGAGGTTTTCCGGCTGGGTCCTCCTCTTGGTCCGGCCGGATCTTCTTCTTTTCGCTCCTTCCCGATCTCGACTCCTCGCCCCGCCGCGGTTTTTGACCTTCTCCTTAGTTTTCACTCCATTCCAAACATATATAACCTCGAACTCACGAAGCCACATTTAAATAGATTTACACCTCCAACTCGGTTTCATTCTCTCTCTCTCGGGTTATCGGTACAAAAGATTGGGATGTTATTGAATAGTAGACTTAATGAGATGAGTCACCAAACATATTTTCAGCTAATTACACATCCACTAATTCCATGCAAGCCACGTCTACTAAGTTGGTGTCTAATAATGATTTCCATAGATATCTAGGATGAATCACACGCCAAAAGTCCACCTCATGCAATACCCATACTAAGGCCACGTAAAATCAAGACTTGGTGGCCATTTTGAATGAATAAGAAAATCGATGGGTCCCACTGTAATACCCCGACAATTTATGATATTTTATTTTGGGTTTTAAATTATTTTTGGGCTTTAGTTATATTTTTGGGCCAGCCATAATTAAAATGAGTTGATTTGACATGGCCCAACCTTGAGGGTAATTTAGTAAATTAGTAAATCTAGGTATATGTATTTAGAGGCTTGTTAATAACCTAAAATTAGAAACGGAAGTTGAAAGGAGCTGTAATCGGGATGCGGAGAAGGGAGATGGCAGCCTCGTCGGCCACAAGAGGAGGTGCGGTGGCCATTGTAGCAATCTTGTGAGTATTGTTTGATGATTTTATTGTAGTGTGAGTGTTATGGGGTTAATTATTTTAATATATATATGTATGATTATATTAGTTGGGGTGCATTTCAATTGAAAGAAGTTGACTAAAATGGTGTTAGTTTGACATGGTGGCCATTTGACTTAGAGGAAACTGGGTGGAGGTAACCGAAATTGTGGTGTGGGTTAAGAGTTTGTGTTTCACAATTAATAGAGTAGGACAAGTGACGCAGTATGTTTTGGTGGGGTTAAACTAATAAAAAAATAAAATATTTGTTTTTCATGAATGGATGGGATAAAGATTATCATGGTTAATGTTAGTGTTTCTGTTATTGGTAGATTTGTGGCACAGTACTAGGTGTACTCGTTGCTCGTGTATTTGAGGCATTGCTCAAGCACAATTAAGGTAAGGGATTTACGTCTCTTAGTCCTATTGTATATCGTTGTCGGTTGCCCTTCCATTCCTAGAGTAATTATTGTATTACCGCTATGGCCGGTAACTTTTGATTGGAATTCACTCCAAGTGCTTTCGTCATTGAAACTATCTAAACTTAAATTGACATTGATTTCTTGGTCAATTAAAGAACCTCATTGATAAAAGAATGATCACTTAATGACACCCATTTATTCATGGGTTATAATTGATATACCATTGACACCTAGTCATGAGGGTTAGATCATGACATGTCTATGTGACATTAACCATCGATATCGACACCACTGAAAATTGTGGTTATACAGGTTATCCGGATATACCGAAATATTGATACATTGACCATTGAAACCCTTATTAGGGTTATATATTGAAACATTGAATTTGACAAGAATAATATTAAGTGATCATATTTGGCATTGGTATCATTGAATATCGAATTGAGCCATAATTCATTTCTTAACATTGGAAAATATTGTTGGATTTTTAATAAGTCCTTTTCATTGAAAATTGATTATTGATACACTTTTGAGGTCACCCCTTCTTAGAAACCGAAGGGACGGCGTAGGACCTTACTGAGCATTGTTCGCTCACCCCTTCTTATATTATTTCCCCCAGGTAAAGAGTAGAGGGAATGATTGGATCGCAAGGAAGGACAGTGCGTGGTTCAATCGAAGAGTTTTAAGTCAATTGTTTTGTTTTATGTTAGAGCTAGTGGGTTGTACTAGCCGTTGAAGTTTGAATTATAGTTATGCTTCCGCACTGTTTTGAAGGGTGGTTAGATATACTAGCCGTTACAAGGGAACGTTGGATTTGAATTTGTGTTTGACGTTTGGGATTTCCCAGTTTATGGATAATTATTATTATTGAAAAGTTTGGGTCGTTACCATAGTTGTTAAAGGCGAAAGGCGGGCAAGGCGGGCGGACGCCTTTGACAACTATGGTCGTTACACCCACCATCTTAATATTCCGGGTTTCGTACTTAAATTAAGTATTGGACTTGTATGCATGTATAAACCAAGTGACGACCATTATCATTGTGTGCCACGAACCCTTCCCCCCCCCCCCACCCCGAGAGAATCTGTTAGATTCATATTAGAGTCAAAGCATGCCGGCCTTTGGGGTGCCCTTGGGGTACTTATGGAAGGCCAAAGGCAAGTCTTGGGGTTGTGAGGGTTATTAAGAAATATAGAGCGTGAAAGCTATTGCACACCACATATTTTGATATTAGAAAATATTCTGGTTTGGTAGTGTCCCTAAACGTAGGCCGATCTTGTGAAAATTTGGTTGAACAAATATTTTGATCTTTCTTTATTTATTGCATCACATGGATAATGTATACATGTTTAATTCAATGTGCGCCTAGTATGGGATAGGTACCGGTACGGAACTTAAGAGGAACGAGGCCGTTGAATGCAAGGTCATGAATCTCGCAGGCAAGTACATTAGTTGTTGGATAATAGTAGGTTTCTATTCAAGTTGGGCACAAGGGGGAGGTTTCTAAGAGCGGCTTTATCAAGTTGAAACGGGGCCCTATTAGGCTTGAGAAGCCTATAGCAAGAATGGGGATTGCATGTGTATTGGGGCCTAAGTATGTTTCGAGCCTGGGAGCATCACTTGATACAATGGAAAGGTAAAAGAAGTGAAGGGATCATCAACAATGGCCTGAAATCCATGCCTATCCACCCTCTTACATGCAATGTTTTGCCACTCTTCATCTGGAGCTAACTGAACCTTATGGTCGATAGATAAGAAAGATGATCTATAGGGTATCAACCTAAGACCTGGAAATTAGAACCACAAAATGCATAAATCAAAAGGTATGAGGGGTTTAATCGTGTCTCAAATTTGAGCCATATTTCAAATGGGTAGCAACCTATATTAAATAGAAAAGTCAAGTGACATGACATGATAAGGTATACCAAAAATGACTGTTTTTCCATCATTTGAGCAATAAGTTTCAATTTCTGGATCTTAATTTCAATACATTCAGCAAAAATCCTGAAAGAAGAAAACTGAAATGAAGTAGTAACAAGGCTTCGGGAAAATATTTGATGACCTTGAAACTCTACACTGCTTGGCTTGATGTTATGGAAATCCGTGCACACTATAAACTACTCCCTCCGTCCCGGAGTAAGAGTCATACCCCTCATTTGCACGCTTATTAATAAATATTGGAAGTGATGTAAATGTTGTGAGTGTAAAAGTAAAGTATGAGAGAGAATGAGTGGGAGAGAATAGTGAATTGATTGGTGTTGTGAGTATAAAAGTAAAATAGGAGAGAGAATGAGTAGGGTGAATAGTAAAGATTCTTTGCCATTTTAGGAATAGGACTCTTACTTGGGACGTACCAAAATGGAAAGTAAGACTCTTACTCTGGGACGGAGGGAGTAGCATTTTTGTTAGAGAGACACACTTTGATTTATTTAAACGACCAAATCTTTTATCAAAACTCATTTATAAGTATACTACATTTTTGTCCATAAAGTTCACATTCTCAATACAACAGTTATTCATTGAGGGAATCGATTAATAACCAACGACTAAACTACATTTTAGTCCATCGTACAAATTGGCATCATCAATTTGACAATCAAAATTCTACGTTACAAATGTGACCTAAATTGTTAACTAGTGTTAATTTCTTTAACAAAATGTTAGTTTTTGTTAACGATAGTTAGTTTCCATTAATGGATGCTACTTTCACAGGCAAAGGTTTCAGCCGACTTAAAAATCTGTAAGAAATAATTTCTCTTCACAAAATCCCATAATGTAATCTAATTATTGTTTCTGAAAAAAAATTAACGGCCACTAATGAAAACTAAAGACTGTTAACAGAACTAACATCCATCAATAAAATTAACGTTCGCTTTCAATTTAGGTTACATTTGCTTTTAAATTAATAGTACAAAGATCACATTTGTAATCGTAGAAATTTGATGGGCAAATTGATGATGCCCAAATGTAGTTTACTCGCTCTACCACAAAAGTCACCCCCAACAGTACATAACAAGAAAGCAGCTAGAGTTTTCCTTTCAACAACATAGATGCAGATAATGATTCTCTTATGACTAGACACAGGCATCATGTAGACATACACCAAAATTTTCTAATTAAATCTATGAGAATTATGCACCCACTAGATTGTTAAGAGAAGTAAACTTTGGCTACCTCTTATTCATTCTCACAGTTAAATCTGATAGTGCATATCATTTCAAAATAGTTAACAGAAAGACCGATTATCATGTTTATGTCTACAATCAAAGTAAGAGATGTCTACTTTGAAAATTTTAGAAAAACACATGCAACTGATCCCTCCAAGCACACAAGATGTAGAATCCTTGCCAATCAAAGTCCAGAAGAAGTACAGACTTGAAAAGTAAAAATAGAAACCATCAAGGACTCAAGACCAATAAATTACGCACATTCTGATGAGCAAATCTGAGTTACCAGCAAGAGTAGTATAAAGAGAAATCAGGGAAGTTTCATTTAGACAAATCTATTCAACAAAATCACCAGAAATCATATATGATCAGATACATGGAGCATAGAAATTATCAACAACCTGGGGAATTTTTCGATGGATTGTTGATACGATTGTTGAAAGAGATTAGCATCTCAGAACAACCATCATCCTCATCTCCATCGTCATCTTCATGCGCAACAGAAATATTCATCGCCGCCGCAACGGGCAATTGGGGCAGATGTGTATGCCCTTCAGGTAAATGTTAAGATGTACTTATAGCCAGAAACTAGGGCAAACTTAGCGTCTACACGTGTATCGCAGGGTAATCAATCGGCTCGATTATTTCTTAAATTACAATATATGCCACTGTTCTTCTTGTTTTAGCTTGGCAAAACTCATATTTTGGTCACTTAACTATACCTGTTTTTCAAATGTGATCACTGATTTTTGTTTTTATGTGATGTCATCACTCAAGTACACAATTTTTGCAATGTTCTCACAACATTAGTAAGGCCGTCAATTATTTAATGGAAGTTGATCACTTGGCATCACGTGACTAAAACTCGTTACATAGTTTTTTGGCCCATCACTGTCACATAATGTAATGAAATTAAACAAATGTCTATGGTGGAAAGAGATGAGAGTCTTCATATTTTCTTTTCAAGAGGTAGTTGAAATGAGAATTAGTTCTTAAGGGGGTTAAATATAAACACGTAAACTTAAAGTCGCAAAATATAAGTTTTCATTAAAATTTTGAAATAAAATAACTTATATATTAAATTTTTGATTTAATTTTTTCAAACATAAATAAATAATTTTTTGATGAAATTTTTTGTTCGAATCTAAATAAAATATTCTAAATTATAAAGAAATTTGATAATTTTTGAGATGAGAGAGATTGGAAGATTGAGGTTGGAAGCGGAGATGTAAATTTGGAAAAAAAATAAAAAAATTCATAGAAAATTCATAATTTGGTTGTTTTATTTTAAATTTTATATATAAAAATTTTTATTTAGGTCTGGAAAAAAAATTCAAAATTATTTTGTCAAAAATAATTTATTTATTTATATTTAAAAATAATTAAAATAAAATTTTTAATATTTTAGTTATTATATTTCAAAATTTAATTTAAAACTTCAAAATTCATATTTTGTGACTTTAAGTTTAAGTATTTACATTTAACCCCTTAAAAACTAATTCTCATTTCATATTGATCCATTTCGTCAATCTCATGTGACTTAACTGACTTTTCTAATGGAAACCGTTAAAAAGCCCTATTTTGCTAACAAAGTGTCAAGTCAGGCCCTATTTCGCTAAATTTTGCACGTCACGCCCCAAATTGGCACCACTCTGAGGAGTTTAGGCCCTATTTTGTAATTTACCCTTTTTCAAATCACAAGTTGTTGCTACTTTAGCTAAGTAAAAGGTAAATGTTCTATATAATGTCATTTAGATTCACAATAACTTTTTTCTTGATACACTTCCAAGTTCCAACTACAGAAGATATCATCTTAATTGGAAATAAAAAATTCAATTAAATGCTAGGAAAATCAAAATGTACAAATCTAAGGTTGAAATCTTATAAGAACAGAATTAATGCTACTAAAAGCGACGAAGCACAAAAATAAATAAAAATTAGATTCAGATATTCAATTTCGGTCAGAATTCCAGCATTTTCGTAAATGCAAGGTCAAATGATTTTCCATAGGAAATTCATAGTATGCATGTTGTTGGGAATATGCCTTTGAATTAAATGAGATTTTGGTTAAGGATATGTCCGCAATAAGTATTATAATTTTTGGGACGGAGAGAGTGTAGCAAGCTCCTAAAGCTAAGGCTATAGAAGCTATGAGCAAGCTAATATTGAAGCTACAGCGAGAAGCTGGGGCCATGAGTTGCTGTCGAGTAGACATAGCAAACTTGAGCCTAGGTAAGTTGCTTGTTGGTCGGTGGCTAATTTGGACAAACAATAAACTCTTTCTAGTATGGCCCAAATATGCTTGACTATAGTGTACGTAGTCAGCAAGCTAAGGATGTTAAGGTGACGTGCTTAATGCTCTTCTTGGTTGTAGAATTAGTTTAAGACTCACACGGTCTTAAATATTTGGTACTCATATTTTGTGTAAAAGTATTATTTTAGAGTTAGGAAAATAGATTCCTAATTAGAATAGATTTACTTTGTACACAACAAATAGGTTTCCTCTTCCTTTTGGGTTTATAGTATTTATGATTATAAATAGTAACCCCTCCCCTAGCATATTCTTTAGTCGGTCATCTTTGAGAGTTACAAGTAGAGATCTAGGATTTAGGTTAACAGAATTATTTTCCAAATAATTCGTGCAACTAAATTAGATTTATTGAAAGTAATATATTCTCCCTTCGCTCGTGGACGTAGCCAAGTTGGTGAACCACGTAAATTCTTGTGTTGTGTTTGATTATTTATTTTACATCGTTCTTTATATTTTGGTCTAACAAGTGGCACCAGAGCTTGGTTGGTTAGAGATCTTGGGATTTCTGCTGCAGACAAAGAAGAAGATGGGTCAATGATCTGAATCATCAATCGACAAGTTCAGTGGGAAGAATAGCTTTACTTTATGGCAAGTAAAGATGAAGGCTCTATTGAGAGACAAGGGATTATGGGTCCCGGTGGCTATGGCGATAAAGTATTGGAAGGATCCTAACGGTAAGGCCGTCTCTACGAGTAATACTCCGGCTTGAGTATCACATGCGGAGAAGAAGAAAGCAGCAAAAAAGGAAGCCGCAGATTTGGTGGAATATTTTGCCAAAATATTTGATGTGATTTGCCTAAGGAATGAAGAATGTTGGTATATGTCAGTCAAACTCAAGTAATGAGCCTCATTCTTCATGTAGCCGCCCTTATTTTTCGGGAGTAAATGAGCAACAAATTCAATTTCACCCATTTCACTTCTGAGTGAACAGTAACAGGGGACAACGGTTATTGTTCACTAACATTTACATTAACTCCCACGTTCTGCCTCTCTTTCAAATATAACCGTTGTATTCGCCCACTATACCACGATCTATTTACACCCTTCACCCATTTATAAACCTTTCAACAGTAATTCCCATTCAATTTACTCCTCTTCGACTGCTGTGTCTCAAACCCTAACCTCTGTTTTCTCTTTCACCTATGCCCTTACCTGATGACACACATTGATGGAGATTAATATGGATCAACTTAGGAAGAAGATTTTGTTTAATTTTATTTATTTTTATTGTAATTTTCGGATGTTATATTTAGTAGCAAATAATTTCATGTTTAGAAGTAGTTTTAGGGTTTATTTTGTTATTTTAGGATTCTATAAGGTTACCATATATGTTAGGATTGTTTTTAGTAGTGTTTGACTTGAATTACAAGTCTTAGGAGGGCTATAAATATAGGTCAAAATGTAACTCCGAAAATTAGTTGATTTATTGAGATTTTTATTGAATAAACTTGAGAGTTTATTTCTTCTTCCTAAAAGTTGATTAAATTCCTTTTGGATGCCAACTTTAGTATTGATTAAATTCTGCTAGGTTGAAGATCATTTACTAGTATCGATTAAATTCTACTAGTTTCGATTATCTATCCCATCATTTACGAGTATCGATTGAATTCTACCGTATTCGATTATTTATCTGTTTTTTGCTTCCGCTTGCCTACATCATTTGGTATTCAGAGCCGAAACCAGGGAATTCTTTTCTAGGTTGAGGTAATTTGTTATCAATTTTTTTTTTTATTCCAAAAAAATAATGGTTGATTTTTCGTGGTCCTTTTCTGACTCTTTGAGTGATGAGCTTTTTGTTGATTGGTCCAAACCCCCTATATTTGATGAATGTTATTGTGAAATCTGTCAAAAGATGATATCCCGTCCATTAGTGTGATACCGGTTGACCCTGAGTTTCCCAAAACTCAATCTATGTGAACGTTTGAATCTGTTTATTTGGATCATCACTATGAAGATCCGTTTGACATCAAATCAACTCGTTCTTCTGTTTTACGGGTGATTCAAAAGTTAATCATCGATTATTTTGTATCCACTCAATGGAACGACTGGATGGATATTGTCACGAAGGCTATTAAATTCAAAGTTCATCATGTATATGAAAGAAAATTTCAAGATCGAGTGTCTCTGTTAGTTGGAAGGACTCCTTCAAAGGCTTTTGATGCAATACTCGAAATTCAATCAAGAACTATTCTAAATTCGAGGACGAATTTTTTGAAGCCAAGGAGAATGATGGAGATTAATATGGATCAACTTAGGAAGAAGATTTTGTTTAATTTTATTTATTTTTATTGTAATTTTCGGATGTTATATTTAGTAGCAAATAATTTCATCTTTAGAAGTAGTTTTAGGGTTTATTTTGTTATTTTAGGATTCTATAAGGTTACCATATATGTTAGGATTGTTTTTAGTAGTGTTTGACTTGATTTACAAGTCTTAGGAGGGCTATAAATATAGGTCAAAATGTAATTCCGAAAATTAGTTGATTTATTGAGATTTTTATTGAATAAACTTGAGAGTTTATTTCTTCTTCCTAAAAGTTGATTAAATTCCTTTTGGATGCCAACTTTAGTATTGATTAAATTCTGCTAGGTTGAAGATCGTTTACTAGTATCGATTAAATTCTACTAGTTTCGATTATCTATCCCATCGTTTACGAGTATCGATTGAATTCTACCGTATTCGATTATTTATCTCTTTTTTGCTTCCGCTTGCCTACATCACCCATGGTTACTATATTGAAGATGATTTCTTCAATGATGCTGCTGCCACCTATGTCAAAGGAATTCTAGAAACCAACAAGCTTGTTAAAATGCTAACAGCTAAAAACCCCATTCTTGAAAATGCATACAGAAAAATCTTCAGAAATGGTACAAGAAAAATTGATAATACCATCATGGCCCATCTAAACCTCAACATCATCACCATTACTCAGGCAGATGTAGCCTCCACCTATGACATTCCAAACAAAGCCACAAACACAGAGGATATTTGGAGTTCTAAAATGGACCCTATCTTTGAACCCCTGTACAAAGCTTTCACAGAACAACCTAATTGTGACTACAATGCCCTCAATAATCAACCTATCTTTAAAAGAAACCTCTCCCAAAACAAGTCAGCTCTTTGTGATGTTGTGATCAAAGACTTAACTTGTAAGCAGTCATCTCTTAGCCAGCTAAACTCTGCTGAATGGAAACAAGCTCTTAGTCTAATCAGAGGAAAGACTAACTGGTGTGCCATCATGCTCAACAATTTTAACTTAGCTTCTACCCCATCTTTGTCAAAACCAAATGCCATATCCAAGAAAGCCAACCTGTTCAGATTCATGAGTGGGATGTAAGAGAAGGGTTTTGCCTCTGAACCACTTGAAAATACTGTGTACACTCTTATCCAAACACTAACACACACACACTGCACTTTGTTCTTTTCATTCATTATTCATTTATAGATCTAAACTTGAAGGAGCACCCAAGCAAACCAAAGCTAAGTCACCAACAACTAAGCAGGCCAAACCCAATCAACCAACAACTAAGCCATCCACAGCCAATAAGGAATCTATAAAGTCAATAGCCAAGGATCCACGACTCAGAAAGATCTTTTGGTGATGACAAATGATGAGTTGTCGGGCTCTTTCCAAGGACACGAGCAACGAATGAAGGATAAGTCAATTGAGAAGCCGACCGAACAAGCATTACAAGCTTCTCATGTCCACTCCCCAAATAAAGGTGGACAAGGTGGAAGTTATCATGGTTTTTATAACGGCAATAGTTCTCGTGGAAGAGGACGAGGACAAGACAGAGGTCGATGTCAAGGAAGAGGCCGTAGTCGAGGAAGGTATGATAAATCAACTGTTAAATGTTATAAGTGTCATGAATATGGTCATTATGTAAATGAGTGTAGATATAGAGATAATTTTGGAGATGGAGAAGAAGCTCGATTTTCAAGAAAAGGTAGAAATGACGATGGTCAAGTTCTTTTGATGGTAACGGCGGCGGCTGAAGATCTCGGTTAGTACACTTGGTTCCTTGACACGGGTTGTGCAAATCACATGTATAGAAACAAGGAGTTATTTGTTTATCTTGATGAGACGATGAGGTTAAAAGTCAATTTTGTCTATGATAGCACAATATCGATGATGGGAAAAGGAAGAGTTGTTATAAAATTGAAGAATGGAGATCACAAGTATATCTCAGACGTATTCTATGTTCCGGATATGAAGAGTAATTTGTTGAGCTTGGGGCAACTTTTGGAGAAATGGTATGATATGCGTCTATATGACAACCAACTCACCATGTTTGATAGGCAAGGTACACTCGTTCTAATGTACCCTCTTTCGAAGAATAGAATGTTTCGAGATGATATTGAGTGTGATTCCTATCACTACTTTAATGCTATTGTGAAAGATGAATCTTGGTAGTGGAATTTTCGTTTTGGTCACTTGAATTTTCATAGCTTGAAGTTGTTAGCTCAAAAGGAGATGGTTAGAGGTTTGCCTACCATTAATCACCCCGAACAATTATGTGAGGGATGTATTGTTGGAAAGCAACATAGAGCTCCATTTGTAGTTGGAAGAACTTAGAGAACAAGGAAGCCTCTTGAGCTTGTTCATTCGGATGTGTGCGACCCACTTAATGTGTTGTCGAATGGGAATAATCAGTATTTTCTTACTTTCATTGATGATTTCACAAGAAAAATATGGGTTTATTTTCTTCAAAGAAAGTCTTATGTTTTTGCTTGTTTTAGAGAGTTTAAAGCTCTTGTTGAAAAGCAAAGTAATTGTTATCTTCAATATTTGCGGACTGATGGTGGTGGTGAGTATACTTCTAATGGATTTGTTAAGTATTGCAAAGGACAAGAAACATAGCATGAAGTGACATTTCTTTACACACCACAGCATAATGGAATTTTCGAGCAAAAGCACCGAACAATCTTGGATATGACGAGGAGCATGTTGAAAGCAAAGGGGATGCCGAATTCATTTTGGGCAGAAGTTGTCTCATGTACAGTTTATTTATTGAATATGTGTCCAACAAGAAGTGTTAAAGATGTTACTCCCGAATAAGCGTTGAGCGGTTTCAAGCCAAGTGTTAAGCATCTCAAGGTATTTGCTAGTACTGCATATGCTCATGTTTTAGCCGAGAGAAGAAGGAATCTTGATGATAGAGGAGAAAAGACTATTTTTGTGGGTTACAAGGCTGGCGGATACAAGTTGTTCAATCCAGTTACAAAGAATGTGATTATATTAGTAGAGATGTGTTATTTGCCGAGGAAGAAGCTTAGAATTGGGAAGTTGATGCTCAAAATGATTCTCGACATTCTTATATTTCTATTTTTGAAGATGAAATCCCAAATGCAATTGTTGAAGAAAAGGTGGTGGAACCAGTTTCTCCTATTCCACAAAAGCCGACACCTAAACAAGTTTTGGCAATGAAAGAGTGAGAAGGAATAGGCAGCCATCTATCCAATTGGAAGGTTTAGCCATCTATCCAATTGGAAGGTTTGGAGGTAACTCGTGATGATAAAGTTGATGATAATGGAGATTTTGTATGTTTACAGATAGTGAGCCAGTCAAGTTTGAGGAGGCTGTCCAAGATCCAAGGTGGATGCAAGCAATGAAAGAAGAAATAAGAGCGATTGAGAAGAACAAGATTGTCAGTTCGTTGATATTACAAAAGGGAAGAAAAAATGATGTGAAATGGGTCTCAAGACAAAGATCAAGGCAAATGGGGAGATTGAAAGGCATAAATCAAGGCTTGTTGCAAAGGGATACGAGCAAAGGTCCGATTATGATTATCAAGAGAAACATATTACGCGTGGGAGGAGCAAACATATTATACTCATTTTCAATTTCTTCGTGATCAAGTTATGAAGAATGAGATTTCGTTGGTGTACTGCAAGTCTGAAGATCAACTAGCGGACATTTTTACTAAGCCGTTGAAGTTCGAAGCTTTTGTCAAGCTGAAGCGTATGATGGGTATGACGGTATTTGAGAATCAAGATTAAGGGAGGATGTTGAAGTTAATCTTAATTAGTCTTGATTATTCTAAAGAAGTCTTTGGTTCATAGTACTTGTTTTTGGTGCATGCTTCATAATACCAAAGGTCAAGAGTCATTAGTCTAGATAAGAATTAGATAAGATAAGTATTGTCCTTTTGTTTACTAGTTTATGTTCATTGTTTTCTAAGTCTTGTAAGCCTATAAATAGGAAAGTCATTTTAGTTTCAAAGTGTGTCAAAAACTAGATTTTATATAGTAAAAGGTTATTCTCTATATTTATCCTCTTGCTCTATATTCTAAGGTTTATCCAACAAAAGGCAGAGCTCAAGCCTCAATTTGATCACAAGCAAAACACATAAATAGAAAACTTTGGCGTCCTCTGTT
Source organism: Campanula takesimana (assembly GCA_026119855.1). Classification (NCBI taxonomy): domain Eukaryota; kingdom Viridiplantae; phylum Streptophyta; class Magnoliopsida; order Asterales; family Campanulaceae; genus Campanula; species Campanula takesimana. The sequence continues at coordinate 225,967 of JAOWBW010001643.1, forward strand.
GGTCCCATATGTAAAATTTTAAGCAAGCATAGTGGAAACATATGATTCAACAAAAATGTCATAAAATTTTAGAAGCATAAAATATCCACGAGAGTCACCGTCGTCATGGAATAAAGATTGGCAGGTCTCTGAGGAATCTATGGGGAAATGTCCATCGGAGTAGTTGAGATTTACAGATAAATAATTCTTACACTAGCCCGAAATCCCCTTACATCAAAGCTTTTTTTTTAAGTAAATAATTCCACCACTTTTTAAAATTTTATTTTTTGATACGACCTCTTTTCTAGTCCACCTCCTTATACTTTAACATTGAAATATACAATACATTAAAACATAAAAAACATAGACCAAATGGAAGAAGGGTGAAAATATCAACCCTTCTTCGTGAACTCAATTGAAGAAAATTGACACTAAGAACACTAATAAAATTAAACAAAAATTTAAAACCAAACCCAGATTAAACAAAAAAGGCAATCCAATTAAACTTGCATGTACAAGAAAACGTCAATTTCTCAATGATCAATCAATATCAAGATCAATAGAACCAATAAAAGGGAGAATCCACATAAATCAAAGAATCCAACTACCAATTACAGTAAGCAGTGATAACTAAATCAATCAATCAGTCAACCAATCATGTGGGTGCATGCTAGAAGACATACATCATAGGCCATAGAGACAATCTTGAAGTTGGATTCAACAGTGGTAGTATCAGATGGATTTTCATAGCAAGCCTCCTGTAAGCTTTCTTGAAATCACAATCTTTGGCATTTCTGATCAACCTCTAAAGTAAAAACCCCACTCTTGATTCTTCCATCGTCTTCTCGTGTATGTCCAAAATCCAATCGTTTGGTTTAATCCTGCCATTCAAGAAGATAAATAATTAGGAAAAAGATCATAAATGATACGGATTATAGGAGCATAAAAATTATCAACAATACAAGGAAAAAGATCAGACCTTTTCACGAAAAATAAACCTTACCGAATTTTCGATGAATTGTTGATACTGGCAAGACCTAAATACCCAGTTACCCACTGAAACCGTGACCATCCAAATCCAACATGTGCCTCACAATCAGTGTCCTCCAACAAGCAGGCATGTTCGCTTCCACATGTTGTATTGGGCTTGAACCGAAACACAGAAATGAGGTTTCACATAAGAATGAATTATGGTTATATAACATAATAGTCAAGTTTTGGACAGCTAGCCTACGTTCTCGAGACAGTGTTTCCCAAAATTGATCACAATCAAAGATTCAAAGATAAAACGAAGTTAGAATTATGAAGAGTTCATAATTGCTAAAATTGAGAAACAAAGTTCTTGATTCAAGTTTGGAGATCCATGTGGAATTGTGAATGCAATTGGCCTACGTTCATCGAGACCATCTATTGCTTAGTTTCGGCCACATGGACTACTTTTTTGGTTTCTTGAATTAGTGCGGAATTGTGGTTGCCTATGGCTTAGTTCGGCCGCACTTCTTGTTGTCTTGATTTGGAGATGATAACCAAAGTTCAAATAGTCTCATCCTCATAATTATAGAGAAAATAATGACACATAAATATCATGCTTAAATTAATGGAGATTAATTTAATGACTAATCTTGATGCTTTACATGTTATGTGCTCATAAACGTGTTGTATGCTATATGAGATGAACCTTCTTTAAAATTTTAAGTCATGTGTCAACCCATGATAGACACTTGTGAGTACACCGGGTAGTTTTGTGTGGGTTCTGCCAAAGCGAGGTGAATTGATTCTATCAGTGTATGAGCAAGATGAGTGAATGAGAGTTTCCTATGCGTTTATCATGGTTTGACTTAATTACGCTATCAAAAGATAAAGTTTTGGGCCTAAGGCACAAGATAAGATTAAAACATGTTTGATATAAGATGTCTACTTAAAATCTCATAAAAGATCTAAGAGTCACATATGATGTGATTGATAAGAGTTATCTACCTAATTAATTTAATTTTGAGCAGTATCGCCAAAGCGGACTTGAAATTAAATTAAAGTTGGATCTTAGCCTACATAAATTATATTATACAATTGTTGTATATGAAGGTTATATAATTTAGTGAGAGTATTTATGAAATACAAATAATTTATCTCTTAAATGATTGGTATGAAATATAGTTGTATATTTATTTACATATTTGTGTAGAATGTTATGTTAAACTTTGATTATGCTTATTACTGCGATCTGTTCTTAAAAGGACAAAGTTTAAAGAGAATGAAATTAATTTCTTTGATTGGATCATGAGCTTTAGAATTGTTCTAAAGCAAGAACGGAAATTATACATTCTTAATAATCCTAAGTAACCTAAACCGCAATATTAATTTGATTAATATGTTCCGTAGGATCATCACAATTTAATTTGATTAACTTGTTGATGATCTTAGATTCATGAATAAATTATTTATTCTTGGTTTTGATGTTCATGATGATTGGATCACCATGAACACCAAATCCTAATTGAATCAAAGAAAGCAATTTTAAGGTAAATTTTGGAAATTTAAAATCTACCGCTTTTATGATAAATATTTTGAGTTGGATTTAATTGTCAGATGGCTGGTTTTAGAAACCGTGTTTCCTGAAATTAAATGTCAGTTTCAAAATTTATCTGGGATTAAATCTAGTTTCAGATGGCTGGTTTTCGAAACTGTGTTTCCTGAAAAGTGATTTCAATTCAGAAAACTGAAATCAGAATCCTGAATCGTTCTTGGTTACTGAAATCAGTTAAATTGATGGGACATGTTTGTGCTCTCAATATCTGAACTATCATGCGGAAAGATGATGATCTAAGTCAAAAATTTGATTTTTGACTTAATGAATTTCTAAAAGGAAAAAGGATTAAAAGATAAAGGTAAGTCAAACGTTGTCAAGCTTAAAGGAAGTAATTGTGGCTAAAATTATAACTCTTAATGATGCAGTTTGGTAACGTGGCAATTGGATTGACCATTTAAAATTGTAATCAAAATTCTGGATGATCAAATAAAGTGAATGGTAGTGGGACTACCACTTGGGACATTTATGTTATAAGATTAATCTTTCTACTTTTAATTATTGGGTATTGGATACCGGATGTATATCCCACGTTTGTATAAATGTGCTACAATTAGTAAATAGAAAGGCTACTTATGAGAAGTAAAGTTAATCTACGAATGGTAATGATGCAAGAGTTGCAACATTGTTTGTAGAACACTTATGAAGTGACTTTACTCATTAAGTAGAAAATATTATTTTGTTATAAGATAATGAAAGGATATTTATTTCTTATTTAGAATAAGAAAAGAGCTTTATTAATTATGATTTACTTTATTGTATTGTTAAATCATATAAATAAATCTTATATCCTAAATCTTAAAGAACAAAATAATAAATAAAGTTATAACATAAAATGATTCTTAAAGGCATTATTGTTTTGATCAAATAAATGAGAAATGCATATCTAAAATTCCATGGGACGGAGTTTTAAAGTCATATGATTTTGAATCATTTGACATATGTAAATCTTATTTACTTTGACCAAGACATCTTTTACTAGGAGTAGTAAAAGGGCTAGTGACTTATTAAACCTAACATGTTGATGTATATGGTTCATTAAGTAGCAATGCTAAAAGAGGTTTTTGGTACTACTTGGTAAAAATATTCAAAGATTCTGATTCGATCGTGATGATGAATAATTGAACCAAGAATTTGACAATCATCTTTAAGATTGTGAAATTGTTTCACAAATTAACTCCACCAAGAACACCATTTTGGAATGATGTGTCTACGTGGAGATGTAGAACCCTATTGGATATGGTTCATTAGATGATAAAGTCAAATTGATCTTCCATTATTTATACTGGGGTTATAGATTGGAAACCGCTATAATTACACTAATTTGAGTTCCATCAAAATAGGTTCAAAGGTACCATATGTGATATGGAATGAAAGAAAACTTGTTTTGTCTTTAATGAAGATTTAAGAAAGTGAGACCTTTTGAAAAGGACTTGTTTAGGACAAGCTCACACTTAAATCTAATAAATGTATTTTCATGGGATATCCTAAGGAAACTTGAGGATATTATTTTACTCATAAGAAACAAATTGTTTGTTGCTTATAATGGTACTTTCTAGATAAATTGTTTATCTCTAAAAGAACCAGTGGGAGTAAAATATATCTCGAATGGTTCGAGACCTAGAAAATAACATAGAACCTTATATGGAAGTTGAACAAACTTTTGCAAGGAGTTGTGAAAATTCGTTCAAATTACACGAGTTACTTGCATATATGATAGGATACAATCTATAACAAGAAATATCGGATTTCTCGTAATAAAAAGTATTGAGGTAAAGTTCATTGAGAATGACATATTTACCACCTATCGAAATGCAATGTCCGCTCCAAATTAGATTAATGGCTTGGAGTCATAAAATCTAAAAGGCAATCCATGTATAATAATCAAGTTTGGAACTTGATCATTCTAACCTAAGGTGTAGAAACCAAAAGATGGAATCGAGTTTTCTTGGAGAAAACTTACATGGGTAGCAAGGAACATACTAATTAAGCAAGACTAAATGTGAAAAGGTTGACTCATATTTCGACTATGATAAAACTTTCTCACTCGTGGTCATGCTTTAAGCTATTAGAATTCTCATTGTCATATCTTCATATTTGGAATATGAAATTTGACAAATGGATATCAAAACATCGTTTCTTAACGGGAACTCACTTAAGGATGTATTGGATACAACCAAAAGGTTTTGATAGTGTAGATAATTCTAATAAAGTTTGTAAGTTGCGGAAATTCATGGGATGGATTGAAGCAAGCTTCTTGGAGTTGAAACAATCATTTTGATGAAGTATTCAAATCGTTTGAAATTCATCAAAGATGAGACTTTTGTTTTCTAAAAAATTAGTGGGAGCAAAGTTAATTCCTAGTCTTATATATGTGGTTGATATATAGCTCATTTTGAAAGAGTTTCTTAATGAAAGACTTAGGAAGAAGTCGCTTACATCCTTGGAATTAATATCTATTGATATAAATCTAGGAAGTTGATTGGTTTGTGTCGAAGTACTTATGAAGACAAAGTACTGAATCGTTCAGTATGCAAAACTCTTAGAGAAGAACATGCAAAGTTGTCTAATGACAGTGTTCTTGGCAAGACTTAGTCTTAGTGGAAGACTAATGAGCAAGAATACATGATTGGGATTCCATATGCTTCGGCAATTGGATCTATCATGTATGTCATATTATGTACTTAGACGGGATAACTCGTATACTTGGAGTTTGATGAGGACATAATAATCATGTCCTAGTGAAAGTCACTAGATAGTGATCAAGAATGTCCTTATGTACTTGAGAAGAACTAAGGATGCATTCTTGATGGTTGTTGACATGGGAGATGATCTAGTAAATGGTTACATAGATGCATGTTTCCACATCGACAAAGGTAATTTAAATCGCAGTATAAACATATGTTTAAAGTAAGTGCTATTAGTTGGAATAGTTCCAAGCAAATACACTGTAAATTATTCTACGAATAAAATTGAGTATTTAGTTACAAGAGTTGTAACTAAGGGAGTTGTTTGAATATACATGTTATTAGTAAAACTAGAAATAGTTTTTAGTACTACTAATCCTGTGGACCTTTATTGTGAAATAATGGTTATTCCACAAGCTAAGGTGCCAAAGGCTCATCTATGATCCAAACACACACTCAGACATTTTCATCTCTGCGAGAAATCGTTGACATGGGAAATGTCAAAATATGCAAAATACCTTATGATGATAACAAGGACAATCTTCCTACAAAAGATCCTCTACATGCTGTTATGATGGTCATAAGCTAAGCTCAATGGTATTGGATACGCATTGATTGGGCCTAGTGCAAGTGGGAGATTGTTGGAGATTATACCCTAGGCCCTTGAGAAAGGCCTTTGGTTACATCATGTTCTCATTTGTTATGGAGATAACAACCTTGGATTATTATATGTTTTACATGTTTATTATAACATTCCCCATCCCTAGTACTTATGAAAAACTAGTATAAGTTTAATCGATGATCGTATGATGATCAGTTGTATGTGATACAAATTAAACTTATGGGTACATGTTGGTGAACATGTACTGGACATGACCCACCTATGAGATTTATGTCATGGTCAGATGTCATAATTAAATCTCATATAGTTATATCATTTGATATCCTTAAACCTGAGATTATCATGGTCTTCCACATAATGAATTATATTTGACGTAGTCAACCACTACCCTTAACCAGGTAGTCATAAAGGCTATGATTGGCATAATCGGATTCTTGTAGGGAAGAATGATAAGTCAAGATAGAATTTGTCCCTCCTCAAGAGAGATATCTGCTTAGGCCACTCGTAGAGTGAGATTGATGAAATGCATGGCCACACTAAAATGAATTGATGTGATCAATGTCATTTGCTCATATCAATCTACTCAAGATCGAGAAAGCATTGAACAAATAAGTTGACGTGGACCATGACTTATGTTCAATATGATATCGTGTGACAAAAGGATTGTGATATGTTCTATGAGGATAACAAACTTTGTTAAGTTATATTAATTGGGAGTCATGATGGCTTGCTAGAGTCTGCTCATGACTTATGGGTTTGACCTTGGTTGGACTCATTGCCAACTTAATATAATCCTATGGGGTCACACATAAAAACAACGAATCAAGAAAAGGCAAAAACTGAGTTTCTGGCGGGCACGGCTGTGCCAGTTATAAAGCACGACCGTGCCAATTACAAGCACGACCGTGCCAAGAACGACCGTGCCAGTTTACAAGCTCGACCGTGATAGAATCCAACTTAGGCATATCAGGCTCGCACCAAGTGGCACGGCCATGCCACTTTGTGAGCACGACCATGGCAGAGTTCCTGGAGCCAGATTTTGGTAAGTTTAATTGGGTGACGGGATTAGGTCTCAAGAGTCCTTAAGGGTTAAGGATTTTTTAGTATAAATAATCCTCCTTCACCAGCCATTAACTAATGCAATACATATGTTTGAGAAACATATTCTTGAGCCTAGATTGAGAATCAAAAGCTCAAGAACACCAAAATTCATATAGCCTTTGAAGATTAGAAAAATGAGTTTTCTAATGGGTCTAGCAATCCAGATATAGAATGGTTCTAGATATTCGTTTGTGTGGATACACATAGAGGATGCTTGATTTAGAATCTCAAGTTCGTGTTCTTGTGATCCTGATCCGAAGAACGAGGAGATCAAATCTTAGAGCTTGAAGACTTGAAGATTTGAAGATCCGAAAAATTTTAAATGCACAACATGGTTAGTATTCTAAATTCATCTTGCTATTAATTTAATCATCATGAATGGATCTTGGGTCTTAGGGTTTTTTGATTTCATATTGCCGTCTTCCACTGCGCAAGGTGCCTCAAAAACCAACATAAAGTCAACAGCCAAGGATCCTCGAGTTAGAAAGAGCATAAGGAAAGGAAAGAAGAAAATGGATGAATCCCAATCATCCTCAAGTGAATCATCAAAAGTACCCTCAAGCCCAGCAAAACCAATATCATCTAACTTTGAGACAGTCAAAACTAAGAAGAAAAGTAGTTGGAGCCATGTGTTTGTTGATGAGGAAACCCCTGTCAGTGAAGGGGAACCTGAAGTTCAAAAGCAGAGTTAATCCAGTGATGTGCAAGAAATTGATGAAGAAGAGTTTGGAGTTCAAAGAGCACTAGCAGACCAATCTGCATTGGTACCCTCCAAAGAGCAAGGTCAAATAGCTGAGATGCAAGAAGATCCAACAGCTGAGATACAAGAGACTGATCTAGATCTGACAGATGAACCCTCTCAAAGTGACAAAGCCAAGGTAACCTCCTCCTCATCTTCTGCTGGTGACTTTATTGTTAAGAGAAGACCCTCAAGATCATCCTCACTGGTTCACAAAAATTTTAGACACTCATCCCCTTCTACACCCAAAAATTCCTCAACCTCAGAACCCTTGACTGTTGCTGAAGCAATTGTCCACCTGCAATCACCACCATCTCCAACCCCAAAGACCCATGCTCATGTTGAAACCCATATGGGGAACTCTCCTAAGTCAGAAACCCCACATATGTCAAGGGGGAACTCTTCTGTTCATGAAACCCTTCCAATAGCTGAGACCACTTCTGTCTATGATCTACTTGTCTCATCACAACAGTATGTACCTCTACCCCCCAGATGTCCCTCCTCACCTTGTTGTCCTCCCAGTTATTCCCCCTGAACTCCTAAAGTTGATTGATGGAAAGTCAACTTCCTTAATGTCCTAGGAAAATAGTATGCCTTCTTTGAACAGCTAAGCTCTAAGTTCTCCCTAGATCTAGCTATCAAATCTTTTAACTATATGAGAATCAAGGAGTTTATGTTATCTTTTTGGTCAAGATGGATCCTCAACCAACTCCAACAGCTATCCCTCCATCATTCCCCAGCAGAACTATCACATCAATTGAGACTATCCCTCAGTCTCAATTTGAGTTTGATATTCCTCTTCCAATCCTGGATTTTGGGTCTAGATTGTGAAATTGACTTTTCCCTCACCTCAATCCTAGAAGCCCATATAAAGTTTAGTTCAAAATCTCCCCTTCCTCCACTACTCAATCCCAACAATATTTCTAACCCTTGGGAACTGTCCAAAATCCACATCAGCATTCATGTTAGAAATCTTAGTGGTATGCTCTTCTATGCCTATGAAGAGTGGAAGAAATTTAGGGCCTCTCTCCAAAACTCATTCCTGTTCACAGCTCCAAAACTCCCAGAGCCCCTCTCCCTTGACAAACTTAGAGAATGGGAGTTTGCGTTCTCTAAGCTGGTCTCCAACAATCTTCAGGAATGCATTTACATACCCTCTCAGCTGGTCTACATCTTTTGTGTTCAGTTTGCCCAGTCTGTTGTCCAAGAAAAGTTGTGTCATTGGTGTCATTGTCAAGAACATACATCCCATCTCTACTGTTTACCCTCATGGTACACCTCCTCCACCTCCTCCTTACACCAAAAAGCTCAGATCAAAGATTGTTGATCTCCCTCCCAATTTTGATCCATTCAAATTTACACCTCCCTACTATGTCACCTATCATGACTTCAACACCCATGCTGCCTCCCTCATCAAGAAAATTAAGTCTTCTATTCTTAAGAAGCTTGATAATGTATCTGAGTTCATTCTCTACAGAGGCAACAATCCCTCCCCTGAACCTCATGAATAGCCATTCTACTCAGATCCCTCTTCCCAAATACCCATCCCAGTCCCTTCTCCAGCAACCAACCCATTCCCCAAAGAGCCCCTCACACATCCATTTTCTCCTTCTTATCCTTCAAATCCACCAAAAAGGGTCATCCTTATCTCTATAAAGATTATCCTATGGGAGCCTCCAGCAATGAAAACAATATGACTCCCAAATAGCTCCAAGCAGGATTGGTCCTAGACTAAGGCAAAATCAAATTGTTCTTACCAAGGCTCAGCTTTTAGCAAACAGGATAAGGACTTTACATACAATCATCACATGGGCTTGGATTGGAAGAATGAAATGTATTGGAGAGGATGTGAGCCCAAGAAGAAAGAACAACTACTTCAAGAAGAA